>MU911908.1:159200-192861 GCA_036418165.1 Cooperia oncophora | reverse complement strand
AATTTTGCTGTCGAGCGGGGGGGGTCGCAGTACCTACGTACGTCCCAAGCACGTCCAGCACTCTGGCGCTGGTGTAGCATACTGACAATACGTACGAGGAAGGGGCGATGATAGGAGCTACGATCACCGCCCCATGAATTCATCACAAGGGCCCCATGAATTTATAAACAAACAAGAGGACTCACGACGTGACGATTAATAAACAGATGAAAGTACATTCCCGGACTTTTCTGATTACAGGAGCACATTTGCTTGCAATTGGGAAGCCCTATCTAGAAGTTACACCTTTCAAACACCTGCGTGAAAGCCCCATGCATGGCGCATTGCATATGTGATGCCAATTGGCGCCCAATGGCCTATTACCTGATATGCTTGACGAAAACATGTGTTTCAGAAGCATACCAAAGTCTTCGAGCCAACTGGAGGTTTCCTGGCCTCGGAGGGGTTGATTTTTCGGTGTCGTGGGGGGTGATTACAAAATGATCACAACGGGGAATTTTTTCGAATAGTAGGTCTAGGAAGGAAATTAAAACCTTGCTGGAAAGTAGAAATCTTCAAGCTTCCGGCACAGTTCTTTTTTTACGAAAGGCCGTGTATGAAGCTTGCCATGGACGTCCAAAGCGTAGCGACTCGCGGTTCGCAAAAATGATCACAGACGGATCACAAAGATGATCACAACGGGGAAATCTCTGGAACCAGAACGTTTCAAAATCGCTCAACTCGGGTGATAAGAGCCAACCTAGCTCTACTCATTCCCGCTTACCCCTCTCCGATAGCTTCACTTTCAACGAAGTTATGGGTGTTCAAATGAGGGGTACTTTTCACGTGTTTGGCTTGAAATTGGCTCCAAACCGTAAAATAGCGCGCACCAATGCGCTTGTATGAGCGCGCTGACCGCGAACAGCCAAAATTCAAAAGTAATCCATAGTTCCGGTTCCCAGCTGAGCGGTGAGTTTTTTCTTATCCATTTTATTGTGAATTACTTTGATTGTTTGTTTTTTGTTGAGTTTAATTTTGTTTTGTTGAATTTGATTTTGTTGTGAGGAAATTGCTCAGGATTCAATTTCTACGGTTTCATAGGTAGCTTTTGCAATGATTCTTTTCTAGATTTTGCGGATTAGTGGATTGGGATTTACCTAGACCAGATGAGGAGGAGGACATATGGTTGTGCGACTGAAGTGTCTTGAAAGTATTTTTGTGAGTGAAGGCGAGACAAACTTTTCACAGCGATACTTTTTTTTTAGTTAGTTTTTGGCCTAGAAATAGTTTTCGATAGTGCCTATAGTTCTATGTTATTGTCATCTTTCATGTGCTTTTGTGTTCTTTCCTCTTTTTTATCTTTCTTGTACGCTGTGTATCACCGCTCTCGCTCTCTCCAACTTCTATCACATGGGAGTGCGTTTTACGACTCCAGCCCCCCCCTCCATCGCGGGCAAATACGACCCCCCTGTTGTGATGATCACAAGGTGGCGTGCCCTGCTTACTGGGCGAAAGTTGACTCTCCAGTTACGAAAAGAAGCGCTGAAAAACTACTTTAGTCGAGACGTCGGATTTGCACTACATACTTGGGAGTATGTCGATCGTGGTAGCGCAATAGTGTTTCAAATATAGACCAAGTGCACTGCTCCAGAAGGTCGTTCAGGACGTGGAGCGCTTTCTGAAAACGGTTTTTTGCATGATGTAAGGTCACGTGCATGGAGTACCGAACTGACGTTCATTTTTCCTACGCGCATCTGGAAAATACCAAAAAAGGAGTGAAAAAGAAATCTATGGAAGCTGGTGGGTTTTTTGAGCCTCTGTGAGCTCTAATATGTACTTGCAACTTTCGCACCCACTTGCTGAGTGGAGGGTCTTTGTAAGGGTACTATTGGAGTGGAGGAGGAAAATAGCCGCGAATGGGGCCTTACTTGAGGCACGTCATTCAGAATGAGCGGCGTTTCAGATTACACGTATCGTATTGGCCCTAGTTGGATAGCATGGCGGTTCTCATTGGACATCGCGATAGGTGAGGGAGTCTGATAGGTTCGACTCCCCTTGGCGTGCGAGTTTTTGCATGTTTTATGTTTCGCGGTTTTCGCTTCTATAAATGTCTGTTTATGAATTTTACTCGGGTTCCCACCATTTATGGGCACATTCTAAGCAGTTATACCCCATGAGCCGGTGGCAGTCACAATCCAACGAGGGACAACTCCGATTTTCACATACCATTGGTCGGAGTTTCTCTCAAAGTTGATCTTTATATGTTATTCAGTGCCCTGATCACGAATATGGCACTTATTTTCATCTGCGGTGCCATTTATCGCCAGTTTGGGGCCAAATCTTTCTCCCACTCAACTCGTTATGTACACTCATTTGAGGGACTTTAAGGGCCATTCTGACGCCAGATTCCGTTGACGCCAAGAATAAGATCGTGATCAGTACCATCGACTACCTCTATAGGCGAAATTTCGGTCAAAAAATTTTTGGCTTTCTTGGGTTCGTGTATTGGGTTTCTGCCCGTGTTCTGTAGAAGTCGTACTTTCCTCGCTACTGAAACCTTACCATTCAGTGGTACAGAAACATAAAATTAACAAAAACGATAAACTTCATAGAAAGAAGAAGAAGGAGGTTGTCACTTCTCTAGGGTGGGCATTTGAAGAAGTGGCGAAATTTGGAGGAGTCCTTTTTGCCGGTGGGGAGGACAACCACTTCGTTGAGGAAGCAGTGACTATGGACCGACAAATGTCCAGGATGGTTTTTCACTTGTTCTGCGGCCACCCATGCCCATGCCAAGTATGAGTGGACCTTACTCGAAGCCGCGCGAATCTGCTATACGGCTGCCGCGGCGCCCCGCCCCACTACGGCCACTCATCGTTACGTCACCTCCCCCAACCCAGCAACCCCCGAAGCGTCGTTGAGACCCCGGTCCTTATACACGCAAACACTGGTGCTCTCGCACCACAAGAGAGTCAACAACCATATTCTTTGGCACGACACCACCCCCCCCCCACCAAAAGTTGCTTATAGGTCCCCACGGGAGTCAGCGTTGCCTAGATCAGGATTCTGACACTTATTCTTGGCGTCAACGGAATCTGGCGTCGGAATGGCCCTTAAAGTCCCTCAAATGACTGTACATAACGAGTTAAGTGGGAGAAAGATTTGGCTCCAAAATTGGCGATAAATGGCACTACAGCTGAACGTAAATCGCCGTAAGTCGTCGATTAGGGCAACTGACATACGCTATAAAAGATGCAACCTTCTGGACAAAGCTACTGCTCAACGGTATGTGCAAAATCGGGATGCTTGAATAGCCCCCGACTGATGGGAAAACTACCTATTTTAGAATGTTGCCATAAAGTGGAGAGGAACACCAGGTAAAAATTCCATAAAACAGACCATTTATAGAAGCGAAAACCGCGAAACATAAAAAATGCAAAAACTCGCACGCCGAGGGGAGTCGAACCGAAGCGAAAACCGCGAAACATAAAAAAATGCAAAAACTCGCACGCCGAGTGGAGTCGAACCATCAACCCCTCCCCTCGCTGTCCGATTGAGGATCCTCCATGCTATCCACTAGGCCATCCCATCGTTGTATCTGGTCACCACTCCGATCATTGAAGAAACCGTCCAGACAGGCCGCTCAGAGCCGCTCATTCTCAATGACGTGCCTCAAGTAAGACCCCATTCGCGGCTATTTTCCTCCTCCACTCCAATAGTACCTTTATAAGGACCCTCCACTCAGCAACTGGTCGAAGTTTGCAAGTCATTTAGAGCTCACAGAGGCTCAAAAACCACCGGTTTCCATAGATTTCTTTTTCACACCTATTCGGTATTTCCAGATGCGCGTAGGAAAAATGAACGTCAGTTTGGTACTCCATGCACGTGACCCTACATCATGCAAAAAACCGTTTTCAAAAAGCGCTCCACGTCCTGAACGACCTTCCTGGTTAGTGTGCCGAGTTCCCGACAAGGATTGTGAAAATTCTGGGTCGAAACAATTGGCGCCAGATAACTCCAAAAGGATCCAGAATGAAGTAATCGCTTTTATTTTGCGACATATGACGACATGGAAGTACAGTACATAAGTCAAATCTTCTGAGAAATCCAGTCATCAAACGTAGGGGCATAGATTGAACCCACCTCCGTGTTTCCATCGCTGATGCTTTCTTGCAAAATCGATCACTGAGCGATCAGTACTGGTAGGAAAGGCAGCAGGAGGCGATCTCATTTCGCTCCTCTGAGCACGAACCAATTCATTGCGAGGATATCAACTGTATAATATATGGATTCAAAAAGCAATCGATATTGGCAACGCCGAGAGTGCGAGCATTCGCTGCCGCATTGTTACCTGGGCAAATTGTTCGCTGTGCTGTCAAAAAGTTTCGCTCAGCGCTGCTCATTTTGAGAGAACTGGTTCTTCGGGCGCCAGATAATCATTTGCCCACTGTTTGTCACAGGACTGCGCCAACTGCATCCATGTGGGCACCTCCACGTTATTACTCGCTCTCGTCACCTCACTGATTCTGCCACTGCTTCGGCCCACGGCTTCTCTTGAAAGGCATCCGTTTTGTGCATTTCGGTCTTTCTTTTACGACTATCAAAGTCTGCACAATACCCACATTATACTAGTTAGGTGTGGTGCTTCTTACTGCAGTTTGCCAATTTTTTTCCCTTTTCTAGTTTCCACATTGGATTCCTTTCTCGAAGGTCAACTTGGGCGATTTCTGGGATTCCGGCTAGGTCGTTATTAGCAGCTGCAACCCCCAGTGTTTCAGTTGGTTGTATGTACATTCTCACCACAAGTGGTATGACCGCAACAGCCATTGATCACCCGCACGTTCGTTGTGTACAGTTCCCATCATCAGACTCTTGAAGGGGACGTCAAAAATGAGATAGGACAATGGCTAGCCGCATGTCAATCGAGAATTCCGTTTCCTCTGCTTTTCAGAGGGTAGGTTTGCTGTGTTTTTCAAACAGTGACCAATCATCAAGAGATCCAGCGCCCTTCACGCTTATTACTGAGAAGTCCTTGTGTCCTTGATCAAAATTTATTTCTAAACGAACATTTAATTTTTTTTGTTGAGCGATCACGCAGTACACTGCCGCACGCGTTACTTTTTCTGAGTCATGCGAGATCGTCCATTTGTCCTCGTCAGTGCCCACAAACTTCTCGGTGAGCATGAAGCTGAGCGTGAGGTATTACTGGTCACGCCTGATTCCTTTTGTGTGGTTCGAATTAAAAGCGGGATTCTCCACCAACGCACTCAGCCATAGACGCCTTTGATATGGTTGCATTTTATCATTTCTCATTATCGCCGTTTGTCTTTACGGATAAGTTTTTTATCTCATTCAAGGCAGATGATGACTTTTTAGTGGAGTCAGGATCAGAGCATCGTTGGACCTTTAGGGGTTTCCATGTAGCGCTGGTAGGAAGTGGATCTGCTTGGCTTCTTGAAACAAAATGTTTTGCCTTATTGACTTTTTTCTCGGGTTTTCTAGCCTTCAAAGCGTTATATATAGCAGTCTTGGTTTTTGGAATAGAAAACTCTACAAGAATGGGAAATGATGGGAAAATTCAAGAAGATGGTAGGTACACAGGGTGGAGGGAAATCGGGGATGTCGCACTCTGCAAATTTTTCCAATGTCAGGGCGTCCCCTCACTAGGAGAGCATGCACTGTCATGCGGTCTCATGAGATATATACCATTTTCACTTTAAATTCACCCCTTTTCAAACCAAATTCACCCTTTTTCAAACCAAATTCACCCTTTTTCAAACCAAATTCACCCGTTTTCAAACCAAATTCACCCTTTTTCAAACCAAATTCACCCCTTTTCAAAACGACGAATTCACCCTCACTTTTCACATCAAATTATACCGCTTCATAAGGCGAAGCGCATCATTCAATGCACGACCAATGCCAGACATCACTGCGAGCCCCGCCCTGACGGCCACGCCCACTTTTGGACATGGATTCTCAAATCTTGTTTCATAACTTCTGCTTTTGCTGTTTCCCACAAACACTCTGACTGGAAACGACCGGGCATTGACACATGGCCGACTCCGCCCATTTTCTAAAGGGTTTGGCAATCTAGGCTGACCACGCCCACTTGCTTTCGTTCGCGGACTTTCGATATTTTTCCAAAACTTTTGCATTTTAGGGCTGCTGCGTGAAGGCCCCGCCCACTTTTCAAAAATGGTGCAAGTCGGCAGTATAGGGCATTGGCTTGCATGCTAGGACCTCGTCCGTCACTCGGAACAAGAAAATCCGGCAAAGTTTATTCCGAATGCTCAGCAATACCCTAGCATGCAAGCCAAGGCTCTATACTGCCGACTTGCACCATTTTTGAAAAGTGGGCGGGGCTTCCCGCAGCAGCCCTAAAATGCAAAAATTTTGAGAAAATATTGAAAGTCCTCGAAAGGCAAGTGGGCGTGGTCAGCCTAGATTGCCAAACCCTTTAGAAAATGGGCGGAGTCGGCCATGTGTCAATGCCCGGTCGTTTCCAGTCAAAGTGTTTGTGGGAAACAGCAAAAGGCAGAAGTTATGAAATAAGATTTGAAAATCTATGTCCACGCTGAAAAGTGGGCGTGGCCGTCGGGGCGGGGCTCGCAGTGATGTCTGGCATGGTCTGCTTGATGATGCCCGCCCTTATGAGTGGTTAATTATTTAATGTGAAAAGTGAGGGTGAATTCGGTTTGAAAAAAGGGCGAATTTGGTTTGAAAAAGGGTGAATTCAAAGTGAAAATGGTATATACGTAGTGGGATTGTGGCAGGAGGGATCATTCTCTCGCTCGACTTCCGCCTAAAGGCACGCGCGAAACGCAACCTTGCAGCTTACCTTTTTGCCTTCAGCTCACCTCTTCAATATTTCTTCTCGTTTCACTTTATGAGAAATTTTCCATTTCTAATGATTTTTCCTTCGTACTTTGGTAGAGTTGGGCTGAAAATCTCAAAGCTATCTTCCATGAAGACGTGTGGTATCTTTCAGCAGTAGTCGATGTAGGTTAGGTAATCCGTAGTCTTCTGTGTACAACGCTGAGGATCAGTGAAGAAAGATGCGTGCGAGATCAGGGAAATCACATTCGTTGCGGAATTGCGTGACGTTGGTGTTTTAGGCTTGACCTTCCTCCTCTCTCTCTCTGTATGAGGTGGTAGCTCCCCACGAAGGGTACGTCCTCATATCTGCGCAGAATAAGAGCATTGCTCTGGAGCTGGTCCTAGAATCTTGAGCGAGGTTTGGGGGTGCATAAGCATTCAATTTTGTGGACTGCGCATGTTGTGCTCTTTGTCATGAAGTGCAAACGTCAATTCGTCAAATGAGAAGAAAGATGGAGAGCGTCTATCACGCCTAGGATGTTTTCAAGGAAAGCAGCTTGTGAGTAGAGGGTCCAGTATACGTAGTCAGAAACGTGCAAAACGGCTACGATTCGCTTTGTAATCATATCAATCAGAACACTTGCAAAAAAGTGTTAGGAGTTAGTGTGCTTACCGTCTTTGAATGCCCCTGGGTATTCATCAAGGAGCTCCATTCAAATTAGCACAAACGTTCACATGTGCGTTAGTTCGTGTGGTGTCCAAAATAGTTTTTCTGTAAGCTCTGATGCTGACTAAGTCGCCTGAGACTGATATGGGAGTTGGGTGAAGTGAGCGAGCGCAATCATATGACTCACAATGACCACTGGCAGATTTACCCCATTTTTTGGAGTATGAGATGCATTCATTTGTGTGCCCGCAGAGGGCGCACGCCGGCTGTAGCGTCCACGAAGAGCTTTTGGAAACAGCAAACGACGATCTCGTCTCTGCATTTTCTGATCTTTTGATTGATTTTGAGGCCATCTTACTCAATCAATATCAATGTAGATAACTCACGCTGAGAAAGATAAATATAGACACGAAGAAGGAAAGCAAGCCTGTTCACGGGTGCGCACAATATTCTAGAATATTTATCTCAGAGATAATCCCCACGCTCAAGCAAATCGTAGGCGTTCCTAATTGTACAAGTAGTGTTGGCCGTACGGCAGCAACATCTATATATGGCGTTGAGAAGGTACCACTCTAGCAGCTTCACAAAAATTGAAGAAAGCGCTGCGGCCCTCACAAGTAGCAGTTCTGACGCTTCTCTGGCTGGCCACCCTCCAGTGAACGAAAGCTACTTTCTGTGTTCAGTTTTTACAGCGCGTTTTTTTTTCGGTTTTTTTCCACTGCATTAGTCCGTGGATTGACGCGAACAAAGACTTTATTGACGCAAGAGACGCAGGCAGATATACTGCTTCAGAGGAGGCAGGTCAGACAACAAAATCCTGTACAGTGAGACGGCCAGGGGTTGGAGGTCTTATGGTGTCCTTCATTGATTTTTTTTTTCGATTTCTTTGGGCACTATTGAACTATACCTACCCCAGAAACTCAAAAAAATTTTCCGCCGAAACGTTGCCTATAGATGTAGTTTGATGCCCTAATCACGAATATCACATTCGTTTCGAGCGCTGGCGCCATTTGGCGCCATTATGCGCCAATTTGGCGCCCAGCAACCCTTTCCCCCAAGGTCGATGAAAACTTGCATGGGGGTTAATTGAGATCCTGATTACGCATATCACACTGGTTTCAAGCGCAGGTGCCATTTGGCGCCATTATGGGTCAATATGGCGCACGGATCAAAAAAATAAATGTTGGATTCGTAATTAGGACCACAATTAACTCCCATATGCAAGTTTTCATCGACTTTCGTGAAAAGGTGGTGGCGCCCAGTTGGCGCACAATGGCCCCAAATGGTGCCAGCGCTCGAAACGAATGTGATATTCGTGATCGGGATGTCGATTAACCTCCATATACAAGTTTTCACCGACTTTGGTGGAAAAAGTGGTTGATTGGCGCAATGGCGCCAAATGGCGTCAGCGCTCAAAACAAGTGTGATATTCGTGTCGGCCCCCCCCTAGATAGGGGCAATCGAATTACAATTCTAAGCGACGTATCTTAACCAGAGATAAAAAATTTTGACTTTCGGGGTAGGAATAGTTCAATAGTGCCGATTTTTTTATTTCCTAGAGGGACGCTGCTGCTATTTTCGTTGTTGAACAACAATAGGCTCGGGTTATGTCAGATCCGCAGATGCTTTCATTACACCTTGTATCGTTACCTATATGCCATACAGAAATTGTTGTAACACAAGAATCAATTGAAACGCCACAAAGATAGTATCTCAACCCCACATCTTCTCATATCTGTGGACAATGCGTATAATCCCCCTTGAATTAATGATGTAAAGTTTTCATAGAAGCGGCCCGTGGAGGAATGGAGTTGAAGTTCTCCTCCTTAAACTTGCTTTGAAGTATTATAAGATTTGTTAATCACACTTTCAGTCAGTCCAAAAGTTCACTTCTAACTAACTAACTAACTAACTAACTAACTTCATTAAAGCCAATAATGAAAGGATCAGAACTGGGACTTAAAGGCAGTGGGCACTCTGAAGGCGGGCGTTTATTGCCAGCATCTTTGGTGGAAGGGCAGTGAGAGAGCGTTTGGCCACACCACATTCAGCCCATTCAAGTGACGTTGGCAGTAACAGCTCGCCCCTAGCCTTTAAGAAAAAAAAATTCACATTCCACAAATATATTATTCTTCCCAGAATCGCACCACGCGAAAATACACGGCGTGTAGATGTGAATTCTAAGTATGTGTTATTATACCGGAACAACCTAAACGAATTTAGGTCCTCACCTGATTGCTCTAGGATATCTCTTATTCTTGGCTTGTTTCCTTAGCTGTTAATCATACCATTCCTCGTAAAACTCTACACTTCGAATTTGTAGTTGTTCCTCGATTGATGCCGCCTTTAATAATTCTACATCGATTGAATTGTTCGTTTACGAAAAATCAATTCGATATACATGAGACATTCGTTTGGTGCATTTCTAATTATGCATGGTGTTCAGCAGCTTTTTGTGCTCAACAATGTGTTAGCGGCGGAAGTCAGCGTGCACTATTGTATGTCATTATGGATCATGAACCAAAAGCTCCAACCCGGCACTCCGCTACAGTACAATGTACGTACTCACCAATCTGCATATCCACCCCGATCCAGACGCGTACAGCGTACATTCGACCAACACTCGTACAGGAAAAACTAGTTCCCTAGTGGAAATATTCAGCCTGAATGGGCACAACGTGTCATCTTGTACATCTTGATCCGCAGAGACACGACAAAAACGCCACTGACTAGAATACGCACACGAACATATGCATCAGCAAGACGTAGACGACCATAAGGATAGAGTTGTAACCACGCGCGACACCGCCTATCGATGCTCAGGGATCTCGAGTGTACATAAACTGAACTTCAATACATAAATATGTGCAGTCGAACTCCTATGTCTGCTGTGTTACGAAAGAAAACTCAGTCGTTATATCCTATGCATTGGAGCGCGTGAGACGGTAGAAGGAGCTATGGAGCGGCAAGCAAAGGAGCAGGCACGGACTATTTGCCTCATGCATTACTGCTAACCCTACGAGCCATCGCAACCAATTTGACAGAGACAAGGTGTCCTGAATTGCCACCTAGGAGATCCGTTAGAACACTTCAATAGCAAGTGGGCTAGACAGGTGACAAGGAGATACATTTTACATACCATCCTATTCTAGAAGACCTATTACACAGAAAGAATCATCACGCTCCTACCTTTATTGAAACCGACGGCTAATTGAATACCGGTATTTCTCTGATCTAACAGTGAAAACAGCTACTCCTCACCCACCCTTACAGTACCTAACCATGTCTCATTGAGAGCTATCACTCCATTGGTTTTACAAATCTGATATCCAGAAATTTAGGTAAACCCCCGCGTTGGCACAAACAGTTGTGTGGACGTATCCGGAGAACGAAATTAGAATTGACTATGCATGCTAGCTAGACGATATTTTATAGACATGTCTGGCATCACAATCTCGAGTTCGGAGCCTGCGTTAGAAAAAAAATAGAAGATTAGGCAGGTTGACTTATTTAATTTATAATTCATTTTTCTTTAATTCTCTACTCGCGTATTCTTTCTGTTCCAACACGCTTCCCCCTGAAATAAGTCATAGCTCCTGTTTATACCACTCCCTCACTACTCTCCACTCGTACCTACCCGAGCGGTAAAGCTTAATGCTTCTATGTATTGACCTTCGTTAGAATTCATTGCAGGAAACCTCGTCCTACAAACGTCTTAGCTTGGTGTCGTTACCGGTACCCACTACAACTGAGTGTCCGGACTGCATCGTAAGTACGACTCCACCGAAAACTGTAGAACGGCGTGCCATGCCGCTTCACGCCAAGAACCACACGCGAGCATTCACTACATCTATTGCCGCGAACACTCCATGTTCTTCTGCGTGTTTTAATCGTTTTAAAGATAACGTACGCAATTTTGCATCAAATCCCTTTTGGTGGGATGATCTCTCTCTGTTAATTTTGATTGTTTGTTTTTGTTGAGTTTGATTTTGTTTTGTTGAGTTTGATTTTGTTGTGAGGAAATTGCTCAGGATTCAATTTCTACGGTTTCATAGGTAGCTTTTGCAATGGATTCTTTTCTAGATTTTGCGGATTAGTGGATTGGGATTTATCTAGACCAGATGAGGAGGGTTGGTGGGCGAAGTGTCTTGAAGTTTTTTGTGAGGAAGGAGGAAAAAGTTTCAGCAATATTTTTTTTAGTTCTTGGCCTAGGAATAGTTCGATAGTGCCTAGTTCTATTTATTGTCATCTACATCGTCCCTTTTGAGCTTCTTTTCACTTGTACCGTGTATCACCGCTCTCTCCACTTCAACATGGGCCATGCGTTTACGACCCCCCCCCCTCCATCGCGGGCAAATACGACCCCCCTGTTGTGATGATCACAAGGTGGCGTGCCCTGCTTACTGGGCGAAAGTTGACTCTCCAGTTACGAAGAAGCGCTGAAAAACTACTTAGTCGACGTCGGGATTTGCACTAATACTCTGGGAGATGTCATCGTGGTAGCGCAATAGTTTCAAATATGACCAGTGCACTCACCAGGAAGGTCGTTCAGGACGTGGAGCGCTTTTTGAAAACGGTTTTTTGCATGATGTAGGGTCACGTGCATGGAGTACCAAACTGACGTTCATTTTTCCTACGCGCTCTGGAAATACCAAAAAAGGAGTGAAAAAGAAATCTATGGAAACCGGTGGTTTTTGAGCCTCTGTGAGCTCTAAATCACTTGCAACTTCGACCAGTTGCTGAGTGGAGGGTCCTTATAAAGGTACTATTGGAGTGGAGGAGGAAAATAGCCGCGAATGGGGTCTTACTTGAGGCACGTCATTGAGAATGAGCGGCGTTCAGCTACAACGATCGGATGGCCTAGTGGATAGCGTGGAGGTTCTCAATCGGACAGTGAGGGGAGGGTTGATGGTTCGACTCCCCTCGGCGTGCGAGTTTTTGCATTTTTTATGTTTCGCTGTTTTCGCTTCTATAAATGTCTGTTTATGAATTTTACTCGGGTTCTACCATTTATGGGCACATTCTAAATAGTTATACCCCATAATTCGGTGCCATTCAACAATTCCGATTTTCACATACCATTAGGTAAGAGCTTCTCTCAAAGTTGATCTTTATATGTTATTCAGTGCCCTGATCACGACTATGGCACTTACTTTCAGCTGTAGTGCCATTTATCGCCAATTTGGAGCCAAATCTTTCTCCCACTGGACTCGTTATGTACACTCATTTGAGGGACTTTCAGGGCCATTCTGACGCCAGATTCCGTTGACGCCAAGAATAAGATCGTGATCAGTACCATCGACTACCTCTATAGGCGAAATTTCGGTCAAAAAATTTTTGGCTTTCTTGGGTTCGTGTATTGGGTTATGCTCCAGTGTTCTGTAGAAGTCGTACTTTCCTCGTTACTGAAACCTTCCCATTCAGTGGTACAGAAACATAAAACTAACAAAAACGATAAACTTCATAGAAAGAAGAAGAAGGAGGTTATCATTTCTCCAGGTGCATTTGAAAAGTGGCGAAATTTGGAGGAGTCCTTTTTGCCGGTGGGGAGGACAACATCTTCGTTGAGCGAAGCAGTCGCTAGGGGTCGACAAATGTCCAGGATGGTTTTTCACTTGTTCTGCGGCCACCCATGCCCATGCCAAGTATGAATGGACCTTATGAGCACCGAATCCGCGATACGGCTGCCCGGCGGCCCGCCACGTCATCGTTACGTCATCACCGCTCCAAAGGTGTGAGACTCCGGTCATCATTGCCGACCAAATGGTCTATCACAACTCAAGAAAGTCAAAAAAATTTTTTGGCCGAAAGTTTGCCTATAGGGGTAATCGATGGTCCTGATCACGATTCTGACACTTATTCTTGACGTCAACCCAATCTGGCGTCAGAATGGCCCTGCAAGTCCCTCAAACGAATGTACATAGCGACTCCAGTGGGAGAAAGACTTGGCTCCAAATTGGAGATAAATGGCACTAGAGCTGAAAGTAAATGCCATAGTCGTGATCAGGGCACTGAATAACATATAAAGATCAACTTTCAGAAAAGTTCTTGCTTAATGGTATGTGAAAATCGAAATTGTTGAATAGCACCGACTATGGGGTATAACTATTTAGAATGTGCCATAAATGGTAGAAACCCGAGTAAAATTCATAAACAGACATTTATAGAAGCGAAAACAGCGAAACATAAAAAATGCAAAAACTCGCACGCCGAGGGGAGTCGAACCGAAGCGAAAACCGCGAAACATAAAAAAATGCAAAAACTCGCACGCCGAGGGGAGTCGAACCATCAACCCCTCCCCTCACTGTCCGATTGAGAATCCTCCACGCTATCCACTAGGCCATCCGATCGTTGTAGCTGAACACCACTCCGATCGTTGAAGAAACCGCCCGACAAGCCGCTCAGAGCCGCTCATTCTCAATGACGTGCCTCAAGTAAGACCCCAATCGCGGCTATTTTCCTCCTCCACTCCAATAGTACCTTTATAAGGACCCTCCACTCAGCAACTGGTCGAAGTTGCAAGTGATTTAGAGCTCACAGAGGCTCAAAAACCACCGGTTTCCATAGATTTCTTTTTCACTCCTTTTGGTATTTCCAGAGGCGCGTAGGAAAAATGAACGTCAGTTTGGTACTCCATGCACGTGACCCTACATCATGCAAAAACCGTTTTCAAAAAGCGCTCCACGTCCTGAACGACCTTCCTCGGTAATGGCCTCCGACAGATTTGAAATTCTGGGTGAAAAATGGCGCAGTAACTCAAAAGGATCCAGAATGAAGTAATCGCTTTTATTTTGCGACATATGACGACATGGAAGTACAGTACATAAGTCAAATCTTCTGAGAAATCCAGTCATCAAACGTAGGGGCATAGATTGAACCCACCTCCGTGTTTCCATCGCTGATGCTTTCTTGCAAAATCGATCACTGAGCGATCAGTACTGGTAGGAAAGGCAGCAGGAGGCGATCTCATTTCGCTCCTCTGAGCACGAACCAATTCATTGCGAGGATATCAACTGTATAATATATGGATTCAGAAAGCATCGATATTGGCAACGCCGAGAGTGCGAGCATTCGCTGCCGCATTGTTACCTGGGCAAATTGTTCGCTGTGCTGTCAAAAAGTTTCGCTCAGCGCTGCTCATTTTGAGAGAACTGGTTCTTCGGGCGCCAGATAATCATTTGCCCACTGTTTGTCACAGGACTGCGCCAACTGCATCCATGTGGGCACCTCCACGTTATTACTCGCTCTCGTCACCTCACTGATTCTGCCACTGCTTCGGCCCACGGCTTCTCTTGAAAGGCATCCGTTTTGTGCATTTCGGTCTTTCTTTTACGACTATCAAAGTCTGCACAATACCCACATTATACTAGTTAGGTGTGGTGCTTCTTACTGCAGTTTGCCAATTTTTTTCCCTTTTCTAGTTTCCACATTGGATTCCTTTCTCGAAGGTCAACTTGGGCGATTTCTGGATTCCGGCTAGGTCGTTATTAGCAGCTGCAACCCCCAGTGTTTCAGTTGGTTGTATGTACATTCTCACCACAAGTGGTATGACCGCAACAGCCATTGATCACCCGCACGTTCGTTGTGTACAGTTCCCATCATCAGACTCTTGAAGGGGACGTCAAAAATGAGATAGGACAATGGCTAGCCGCATGTCAATCGAGAATTCCGTTTCCTCTGCTTTTCAGAGGGTAGGTTTGCTGTGTTTTCAAACAGTGACCAATCAAGAGATCCAGCGCCCTTCACGCTTATTACTGAGAAGTCCTTGTGTCCTTGATCAAAATTTATTTCTAAACGAACATTTAATTTTTTTTGTTGAGCGATCACGCAGTACACTGCCGCACGCGTTACTTTTTCTGAGTCATGCGAGATCGTCCATTTGTCCTCGTCAGTGCCCACAAACTTCTCGGTGAGCATGAAGCTGAGCGTGAGGTATTACTGGTCACCTGTTCCTTTTTGTGTGGTTCGAATTAAAAGCGGGATTCTCCACCAACGCACTCAGCCATAGACGCCTTTGATATGGTTGCATTTTATCATTTCTCATTATCGCCGTTTGTCTTTACGGATAAGTTTTTTATCTCATTCAAGGCAGATGATGACTTTTTAGTGGAGTCAGGGATCAGAGCACGTTGGACTTTAGGGGTTTCCAGTCGCTGGTAGAAGTGGATCTGCTTGCTTCTGAAAAAAATGTTTTGCTTATTGACTTTTCTCGGTTTTCCTACCTCAAAAGCGTTATATATAGCAGTCTTGGTTTTTGGAATAAAAACTCTACAAGAATGGGAAATGATGGGAAAATTCAAGAAGATGGTAGGTACACAGGGTGGAGGGAAATCGGGGATGTCGCACTCTGCAAATTTTTCCAATGTCAGGGCGTCCCCTCACTAGGAGAGCATGCACTGTCATGCGGTCTCATGAGATATATACCATTTTCACTTAAATTCACCCTTTTCAAACCAAATTCACCCTTTTTCAAACCAAATTCACCCTTTTTCAAACCAAATTCACCCTTTTCAAACCAAATTCACCCTTTTTCAAACCAAATTCACCCCTTTTCAAACCAAATTCACCCTCACTTTTCACATCAAATTAACCACTTATAAGGGCGGGCATCATCAAGCAGATCATGCCAGACATCACTGCGAGCCCCGCCCCGACGGCCACGCCCACTTGTGGACATAGATTCTCAAATCTTGTTTCATAACTTCTGCTTTTGCTGTTTCCCACAAACACTTTGACTGGAAACGACCGGGCATTGACACATGGCCGACTCCGCCCATTCTCTAAAGGGTTTGGCAATCTAGGCTGACCACGCCCACTTGCTTTTCGCGGCAGTATAGAGCCTTGGCTTGCATGCTAGGGTCTCGTTCGTCACTCGGAACAAGAAAATCCGGCAAAGTTTATTCCGAATGATCAGCAATACCCTAGCATGCAAGCCAAGGCTCTATACTGCCGATTTGCACCATTTTTGAAAAGTGGGCGGGGCTTCACGCAGCAGCCCTAAAATGCAAAAATTTTGAAAAAATATCGAAAGTCCGCGAAAAGCAAGTGGGCGTGGTCAGCCTAGATTGCCAAACCCTTTAGAGAATGGGCGGAGTCGGCCATGTGTCAATGCCCGGTCGTTTCCAGTCAAAGTGTTTGTGGGAAACAGCAAAAGCAGAAGTTATGAAACAAGATTTGAGAATCTATGTCCGCGCTGACAAGTGGGCGTGGCCGTCGGGGCGGGGCTCGCAGTGATGTCTGGCATGATCTGCTTGATGATGCCCGCCCTTATAAGTGGTTAATTTGATGTGAAAAGTGAGGGTGAATTTGGTTTGAAAAAGGGTGAATTTGGTTTGAAAAAGGGTGAATTTAAAGTGAAAATGGTATATACGTAGTGGGATTGTGGCAGGAGGGATCATTCTCTCGCTCGACTTCCGCCTAAAGGCACGCGCGAAACGCAACCTGAGCTACCTTTTTGCCTTCAGCTCACCTCTTCAATATTTCTTCTCGTTTCACTTTATGAGAAATTTTCCATTTCTAATGATTTTTCCTTCGTACTTTGGTAGAGTTGGGCTGAAAATCTCAAAGCTATCTTCCATGAAGACGTGTGGTATCTTTCAGCAGTAGTCGATGTAGGTTAGGTAATCCGTAGTCTTCTGTGTACAACGCTGAGGATCAGTGAAGAAAGATGCGTGCGAGATCAGGGAAATCACATTCGTTGCGGAATTGCGTGACGTTGTGTTTTAAGCTTGACCTCCTTCTCCTCTCTCTGTATGAGGTGGTAGCTCCCCACGAAGGGTACGTCCTCATATCTGCGCAGAATAAGAGCATTGCTCTGGAGCTGGTCCTAGAATCTTGAGCGAGGTTTGGGCGTGCATAAGCATTCAATTTTGTGGACTGCGCATGTTGTGCTCTTTGTCATGAAGTGCAAACGTCAATTCGTCAAATGAAAAGAAAGATGGAGAGCGTCTATCACGCCTAGGATGTTTTCAAGGAAAGCAGCTTGTGAGTAGAGGGTCCAGTATACGTAGTCAGAAACGTGCAAAACGGCTACGATTCGCTTTGTAATCATATCAATCAGAACACTTGCAAAAAAGTGTTAGGAGTTAGTGTGCTTACCGTCTTTGAATGCCCCTGGGTATTCATCAAGGAGCTCCATTCAAATTAGCACAAACGTTCACATGTGCGTTAGTTCGTGTGGTGTCCAAAATAGTTTTTCTGTAAGCTCTGATGCTGACTAAGTCGCCTGAGACTGATATGGGAGTTGGGTGAAGTGAGCGAGCGCAATCATATGACTCACAATGACCACTGGCAGATTTACCCCATTTTTTGGAGTATGAGATGCATTCATTTGTGTGCCGCAGAGGCGCACGCGGTAGCGTCCACAAGAAGCTTTTGGAAACAGCAACGACGATCTCGGTCTCCATTGCATTTTCTGATCTTTTGATTGATTTTGAGGCCATCTTACTCAATCAATATCAATGTAGATAACTCACGCTGAGAAAGATAAATATAGACACGAAGAAGGAAAGCAAGCCTGTTCACGGGTGCGCACAATATTCTAGAATATTTATCTCAGAGATAATCCCCACGCTCAAGCAAATCGTAGGCGTCCTAATTGTACAAGTAGTGTGGCCGTCTATCGTTGAGAAGGTACCACTCTAGCAGCTTCACAAAAATTGAAGAAAGCGCTGCGGCCCTCACAAGTAGCAGTTCTGACGCTTCTCTGGCTGGCCACCCTCCAGTGAACGAAAGCTACTTTCTGTGTTCAGTTTTTACAGCGCGTTTTTTTTTCGGTTTTTTTCCACTGCATTAGTAGTGGATGACGCGAAAAAGCTTTATTGAGCCAGAGACAGCAGATATCGGCTTCAGAGGAGCAGGTCAGACAACCTGTACAGTGAGACGGCCAGGGGTGGGGGTCCTTATGGTGTCCTTCATGATTTTTTTTTTGATTTTTTGGCACTATTGAACTATTCCTACCCCAAAAACTCAAAAAAATTTTTCGCTGAAACGTTGCCTATAGATGTAATTCGATGCCCTGATCACGAATATCACATTCGTTTCGAGCGCTGGCGTCATTTGGCGCCATTATGCGCCAATTTGGCGCCCACCACTTTTTTCACCAAAGTTGATGAAAACTTGCATGGGGGTTAATTGAGGTCCTGATTACGAATATCACACTGGTTTCAAGCGCTGGCGCCATTTGGCGCCATTATGGCGCCAAATGGCGCCAGCGCCAAAAATAAATGTTGGATTCGTAATCAGGACCTCAATTAACCCCCATATGCAAGTTTTCATCGACTTTGGTGAAAAAGTGGTGGCGCCAAATTGGCGCATAATGGCGCCAAATGGCGCCAGCGCTCAAAACGAATGTGATATTCGTGATCAGGATGTCGATTAACCCCCATATACAAGTTTTCACCGACTTTGGTGAAAAAAGTGGTTGATTGGCGCAATGGCGCCAAATGGCGTCAGCGCTCAAAACGAAGTGTGATATTCGTGATAGGGGCATCGAATTACATCTAGGCGACGTTTTACCGAGATAAAAAATTTTGACTTTCGGGGTAGGAATAGTTCAATAGTGCCGATTTTTTTATTTCCTAGAGGGACGCTGCTGCTATTTTCGTTGTTGAACAACAATAGCCGGGGTATGCAGTCGCGAGATTTGTCTTTCATTACACTTGTATCGTTACCTATGCCATACAGAAATTGTGTAACACAAAAATAATTTGAAACGCCACAAAGATAGTATCTCAACCCCACATCTTCTCATATCTGTGGACAATGCGTATAATCCCCCTTGAATTAATGATGTAAAGTTTTCATAGAAGCGGCCCGTGGAGGAATGGAGTTGAAGTTCTCCTCCTTAAACTTGCTTTGAAGTATTATAAGATTTGTTAATCACACTTTCAGTCAGTCCAAAAGTTCACTTCTAACTAACTAACTAACTAACTAACTAACTTCATTAAAGCCAATAATGAAAGGATCAGAACTGGGACTTAAAGGCAGTGGGCACTCTGAGGGCGGGCGTTTATTGCCAGCATCTTTGGTGGAAGGGCAGTGAGAGAGCGTTTGGCCACACCACATTCAGCCCATTCAAGTGACGTTGGCAGTAACAGCTCGCCCCTAGCCTTTAAGAAAAAAAAATTCACATTCCACAAATATATTATTCTTCCCAGAATCGCAAGGAAAATCGAAGGCGGTAGTGTGAATGTGTGTTAATTTACGGAACAACCTACGAATTAGGTCCTCTGTTGCTTGGATTTCTTTTCTTTTGGCTTTGTTTTCCTTGCCTGTTAATATCATCTCGAATTTGTAGTTGTTCCTCGATTGATGCCGCCTTTAATAATTCTACATCGATTGAATTGTTCGTTTACGAAAAATCAATTCGATATACATGAGACATTCGTTTGGTGCATTTCTAATTATGCATGGTGTTCAGCAGTTTTGTGCTCAACAATGGTGATGCGGCGGAAGTCGGTGCACTATGGTGATTTGGATCTGAACAAAGTAATCGGCACCCTAGTACAGGTACTATACTCGAAATCCCTGAGATCGGGTAGGCGGAGCATTCGAACACTGTAAGGAACTGGTTACTAGTGGAATATTCCAGTCTGGGACAACTGTCATCTTGTTCTGTGTTGGACAGAGACACGACAACGATTGTGTCGAGATGAAAATATCGCATCAGAAGCGTAGACGCCTTAAGGTAAGTTGAAACATGCGGCCACGCCTACCCGATCTCAGGGATCTCGAGTGTACATTAAACTGACTTTTCATACATAAAATGTGTCGAACCCTTGTCTGCTGTGTTGCGAAAGAAAACTCAGTCGTTATCCTTGCTTGGAAGCGAGTGAGCGTGTAAGGGTTGGAGCGCAAGCAAGGAAGCAAGGCGGCTTTTGCCATCAGCTTATGCTACTACGAGCCTGCAACAATTTGAGAGAAAGGCTGTCCTGATTGCACTAGGATCTAGAACCCTTCATAGCAAGTGGGCTAGACAGTGACAAGGAGTTTGCAAACAATTTATACATATTATTTAGAAGAACTATACACGAAACTCATCGCTCCTAACTTTAACTGAACCGACCTAATGATACGGTATTTCTCTGTCTAACAGTGAAAAGCAGCTACTCCTCCACCACTTACAGTTTACCTGTCTTTGAGAGCTATCCTCCATTGGTTTTACAATCTGTATCCAGAAATTTAGGTAAAGCCGTGGCAAAAAGGTGTGGACGTATCAGAGAACGAAATTAGAATGATATGCATGCTAGCTAGACAGATTTTTCTGCATCAGCCAATGTTGCTCGAGTTGGAGCCTCCGTTGAAGATTGCAGGTTGACTTATTTCAATTTTATTTTTTTTTACTTCTTCTCGCGTATTCTTTTGTTTCCAACACGCTCTGAAATAAGTCTAGCTCCTGTTATAATTCACTATTTCCACTGTATCCCGAGCGGTAGCTTAATGCTTCTATGGTATTGACCTCGTTAGAATTTCCTTGCAGAAACCCGTCCTACAAAACGTTTAGCTTGGTGTGGTTGACGGACCCACTAAACTGGTGTCCGGAGCTGCTTAGTTCGCTTACCACTGTAGAACTGGCGTGCCACTGCTCTTCACCGCCAAGACCACCACGAGCATTCCCTACATCTATTGCCGCACACTCCATTGTTCCTTTCTGCGTGTTTTATTTAAAAGGATAAAGTCTTCGCCGTTGATCAATCCCTTTGTGGGATGCGGCACGCATTCTACTTCCATTCAGAATCGTAGTGGCTTATTGAATGCGATGTGGCCTATACAATGACTTGCGGTGGCCAGCCGATGTACAAGTCAGTGTTTTATCCTCCCAGACGAATCTGGTACCAATTTACCGTCCCCGGGGGTAGAAGGCTTGGTTGGCCTGGGCGGGAGTCGACCCGGGATTTGAACCCGGCGCCGCGCGAGTGGTAAGCGCGCCACTTGTCACTACACCACCTCCGCCTCTTATCGCTCTTTAAGCTACATATTTATGTGCTGATCTATTTGTCTTAACTAACCGATAATAAATCATAATCATAAAATTCAAGGCTCCTTATGACTAGAGAGTAGCAAGAAGATTCCAGAGGATCAGAAATTGACTTCTCAAAATGAAGTTTTTTTCCTATCAGGTGACATTCATGGGCAGTACAACGATCTGCTACGTCTGTTCACTCTAGCCGGTTTTCCTCCCGAGTCTAACTACCTCTTTCTTGGTGATTATGTCGACAGGGGACCAAAGAGTATCGAGGTGATTCATTTTTAAACGTAGTCAAACGAATTCTGTGTGTATCAACCGGAACCATAGCTTACCAGGGAAGGTCAACAGGTCGCCATGGGATACATATGTGCGTCTACGGCTTGGAAAGCTGAACTCAAATCTGCTTTCGGAATTCGCTGAAGATTCTTTAGAAGGAGTTAGGGGGGTGCATAGCACTCGCCGATCCTCCTTAGCGTAGCTCAAGTTAAGTTCGAGAACTCATGGTACTAAACAGCGATCGACAGTGTAGTGGATAGGTAAGTTGCTTCATAGGTGCGAGGTCATGGGTTCGTTCCCTTGACAAGTTCCGCATTTTTGCATTTTTTTCGGAACATCTTCTGTGAGTCGAGAAAGTATTTCTGTTTGGCACTATTTACCCTTTACTGCCCCAATCATCCGAAATCAGGCCAATTTTTGACAAACTTTTTTCTCCGTGAGCACAATTGGCTAAAAAGTTGTCTTCTGGAGTAGTTTGACCTTTTGAACATGAATATCGATCCACCTCCTGGCGCTGTTGCCAAAACCTCGTAATCGCTAAAATCACTAACGTGTCAACTGGGGTGGTTTGACCTCCTACACACGAACACCACATCTGTGTGGGGCTTTGAGGTTGTTTAGGATGCACGGAAAAGAATAGGGGTACACGTGACTATGTAAACTGTTTCTGGTCGCCTGCATCCCTCCCGTGAGATGGGGCCCTTCCTCTGCTAAAGCTGAGTGTTAGTGAAGGGAAGGTCACTATCACAGGCAACCAGGAAGAGTGCTGCTTTCTTCACCGTTCGCCTAACTGCCCTAGCACACAGCCTCGCACGAAAGCGACTGGCGCCTGTGCTACACGCGCCGAAGTTAAAATAAGCATGTGATGAGTCGCTTGTGACGTATACATCACAACGTTTCGTGCCGAGCGGATGTGATATTCATGTTCGGGAGGTCAAACTACCCTAGAAAGGCAACGCATATTCTGCTGACGGAGAAAAAAAATCGGTCAAAAACGGGCCTGATTTCGGATGACTGGGGCAGTAAAGGGATAAATAGTGCCCAAAAGTTTTGAAAGAAAATACAATTGCTGGCATTCGGATCTTTTCCTGCACCAAGTGAGAACAAGCTTGACAAAATAACAGATAGAAGTGTTTTCTGGACTCACAGAAGATGTCCCGGAAAAAAGCAAAGGGCGAAACTTGACGAGGGATCGTACTCCCGACCTCCCATTTATGAAGCAAGTCACCTACTACTACTAGTTACCACTACACCATCGACAACTCGGGCGTGTCTCTACTCGAACTTAACTTGAGCTACGCAAAGAAGGATCGGCGAGTACTATGCTAGAATCCCCCCTAACCCTTCTAGAGAATCATTTAGCAAATTCTGAAAGCAGATTTGAGCCCTACATCTAGTGTGGACATCCCATCATGAATGACCATGGCGACCTGTTGACCTTCCCTGGTTAGTTGGTAACAGTTCTTGATGTCATCGTAGAGTGGGCCTGGGCAAGACTGATCAAATCGTTGTAGCATCGACTTGATCGACTTGATTCCAGTCAGGCTCCAAACAGAGCGAATTCACCGGAACCCTAGATATGGGATTTTTCAACAGTCACGAGGGCAGTTCAGTCACTTTGCCCGTTTTCTATTACCACAAAGCCAAGAATGCTGAGTCAGGAGAAGGTTCAATCCCAGCCAGTATTAAAAAAGAGTTCGTCTTTGCCGGTAGACTAACCGTTGCACCATCAGAGCCACCTTACACTACACTACAAATACTCAACGCAGAGCATCCGTTGTAAAAATCACAACGGATTGGCCGTACAGTCGATATCCCGGAGATGGAGCGGACATGGCTCCGTACTCAACTCGAGTATGGAGTTAAGATTCCTTGGGATAGTTTCTCTTTAAAGCAATTATCATGTTGCCAAAGACTCCACTACATTTGTCCCGAAACGGCAACTTCGCAACCAAACGCAACAGCCAACGTTTCAATTGTATACACATCCACACCCACTCCAACTCTGGGATATGTGGTGTATATGGCCGCTCGAGCGTTCATATTTTGTAAACTTTAGAAATTGTGGTAAATTCAGGGCTGTATCGGAGGAAAAACTTGAGCGGTGTGGTCGAGTGCAGCCAGGATTTCAAACAATGTTGTGGTGTGCACTGCGACCACCAAATTGTGATGCATTTACCCAGAATTCAGAATAATTGTGTTTTTTGGAGAGAGAAATGATCGAAAACCGCCTGTCACTTCAGTCATATGTTGCTCTTTATGGGTTGACTCCAGTCATGGAATTCTAAACCTCAAGTTTCAGACGATCGTACTGCTGCTGTGCTACAAAATCAAGTATCCAAACAACTTCTTTCTGTTACGCGGTAATCATGAAGTGGCGAATTTGAATCGGATCTATGGATTTCATGACGAATGTGGGTTTTTATTGCCTTTGAGAGTTGTCTTATTTCTCTTCCATTCGCTCTGGAAGTGCACCTACCTAAACTACGTGTTTTCCCGTTATGTTTGTTTTGAGCTCCTACTCTGAATGGGTATTCCGTTTTCTCACAAAATTTCAGTAACATGCTTACAGCTGAGTATGTTTGTAGAAAGGAAAAGGCAGCTAGCCACGACGTGCATTACCTTGGCGTTCCATCCCTCACCTGTGAGCAGTGTGTTCTCAGTAGATCCCCCTGCTATAGATCTCAGTAGAGAACAAAACGGAACATGGTAGGCACCTGCAATGCTCGTGATACATGTTCGCTTTCCAGAGTCAGCCGTGACCTATGGCAATAAGAAGTGCCGTTCTGCGCGAACAATTGAGTAAAAATTGATAGTATAAGGTACTAGTGGGTTAAACTGTTGTGAGGCAGGCTTATCCTTTGTTCTTGGTACCGTGGGCTGGGCTCACTGGGATTAAGTGGACATGATGATGCGCTCTTCGCAACAGATCATTGCATCCTCTCCTCCTTCCCTCCCCACTTCCCTTTTTTGATGCTGCAGAACTACTCTACAACTACCATCTCTGCGAGCCTAAGGAATCCATTTTTTTTCTAGTATCAATAGTTGACTGGTGTCGATCTCCCTGCTCTTCTCACGCTTGGAGGCGGTTTTTAGCGGAAAAACTGGACGAAAATTATGGAAACCTGGTTAGGAGTTGACGAAATTTGGGTAGATGGCTGAGGGTAGTACTGACACCTCATTTCAATTATCACACTGCTGTACCCTGGTTCGACCTTATTCGCTTAGGTGACTTAGAACTGGGAGGAAAACATTGTCTTCTTGTTTAGCCGTGCTACTCGGCACGGCACAGCTGAACAGGAAGACAAAGAAAACTGAAACCTCTGAGAAAAATGGATTCCTTAGGCTCCTTCTGCTCCTTGGAAAGTGTAGAAGTCCATCCAATAGATTCCTCACGAGTTCACAGATTCTTGAAGGAGAACCCGTGTGGGATTTGAACAGAGGTGTTATTGGAGATGGAATGCGGTTTTCCTGGAACGGCCGATGTTTAGATTCACCAGAAAGTGCAGAGCTGGTCGTGGGATCCGATAATCTCGGTTCAAATGCCATGCTTTGCTTACGCAAGGCGTTCGCGAAGCTTACTGGGAACTTTTTTCTTCCTCCAGCAATAGGGTCACCAGTAAGCTTCACGGTAAGCAACCGCAGGTATACCCAACGTTGTTTTTTTCTGTCAAACCACCTTGCAGTGAACATGCGATTTTATACGATTAGACAGATGCTTCTCAAAATTATTTCACGGTACATGAGGTGAGTAATCAGGTGTTGCTTCGTGCATCAAGTCAGTCCTTCGTTTCAAGCATTGCCGTTGGCCACCTACACATTAGTAGGATTGTAGATTATACACCTTTCGAGCTTTAATTTTCACATTGTGATCTTTGTAAATAGTGAAGAGTTTCCAGGCAAACGACGCTATAGTATCAAATTGTGGAAGACGTTCCAAGATGTGTTCAATTGCATGCCCGTGGCAGCACTGATTGACAACAAAATCTTCTGCTGCCATGGGGGTCTTTCACCAACGCTTAGGTCGTTAGATCAGTTGAAAAGGATATCAAGACCATGCGACGTCCAGGAGACAGGTGAGCGCGGAAAGCTTGAATGAAGGCCAACTACTCATTGACCTGATTTCTATGGCCTGTATGTGGCTGGTTTAGGCCTTCTCTGTGACATTCTCTGGTCGGATCCTGACTCTTCTGTAGTCGGTTGGGCACCCAACGAGCGTGGTGTTTCGTATGTGTTTGGAGTAGACGTTTTGGCGCAGTTTCTTCAGAAAATGGATCTTGATATCGTTGTGCGAGGACATCAGGTGTGACACTGACTCAAGCTTTCCTTACTTCAAGATGTTGAATTATTGAAAGAATACTGCTGAACGCCGCACTATAGTTCAGAGAACGTGCATGAGATTGTCTTTTTTTCGAATGAATTTTCTTCGCTCTCTTTTACACTCATGCGGAAAAGACATATTTTTCTTGCAAACTGCACCATCCCATTACCTCTGCCTGGGAGCCTAGGCATGGCGCATCCACAAATGAAGCTAATGGGCGCTAACACCTACTGCTTGCTCCTATTCCACGAAGGGATGCATTCCAGATGCATTTCTGGATATCCGAGTACGCTCGCTTGAAACGGTACACAGAAAACGGATTTTTTCGAGCAGCTCGGAGTGCTCCCTAATAAATCCCCAACGCAATTATCTCATGAATCCCGGAAACTTCACAAACAGCTTAAGTGGTTTTTGGAAAGAGGAAATCTTCTAGTATTCGACACTGGTTTCAGATTTGCAAACTGTTGAGTTTTAAGGAAAATATCTTCGTTCAAACCAGGACAGTTTGCATGCATCCTCAATAGATCCCCAACCTGAATTTCTCTCTGAATTTGGCGACCTTCATAAACATTTCAGTACTTTTCGGGAAGCTCGAACCTTTTCTACACGACTGCGTTCTCCTCTGTCCTTCAGGTCCGCCTTTGTTAGTATGTGAAGTTATGGCCCTTGAAAGACAAGTTGTTTCCTGGAAAAGCGCGCCCCCACATTCTAACCACCTTGCAACCACCTTGCGGCGTTGTTATTGCCCAGAATCCCTTCCAATCGGCCGTTTTCCGTTTTTCGTTTTACTCGGCCGTTTTCCAGCTGTTTCCCGTTGTTCCTTTTTGTTTTTTTTTTTTGCTTTTTTTGTTTTCTAATGAAGAGATTCTCTCCCACTGGTGGGCCAAGCGATTAATCCGTATCAAGACGTTTTCGGAATTTCTGTATTTCTCCCAATTCCGCTTCTTTCTTAAATCGATACATATACGTTGTACTGTCCGCAGTTTCGTCTTTTCTTCCAAGTTGTCAAGCATGAATGCGACCTTAGGCTTTGTAGGGTGGGGGGGGGGGGGGAGGGGGAGGATCAGCACATTCGCTATTTCACATCCTCGTATTCATTGCTTCACAAAAGTTGACAGGTATTCCTCCAGACTTTGAGTATCTTATCATTATCATCGTATCATTTTATGCCTTATACAACCTGGAGCCATCATATAGGTATGCCTAGCTCGAGCTCAAAAAACAAACAGTGAAAAACTCCCTTTTTTTCACTGTTTGTTTTTTTAGAAGGGGGGGGGGCGTATCGAACCCTCCAAAAAGGGGCGGGTCGTACGAGCTCGACCAAAACCCCCAACTAATGCTGCGCCCTGTCGTGACAGTTGATTCATGCTTTATGGTTTTGTGAGGCGAGCGAGCTTTCGATGAGTACGATAACCACTTATTTGAAAAGGGTCAAAAGCAGCGGACACGATCGCTATGGCGGTTGTTGCCAAAATCATCAGTAGATGGGACGAGTGAGGTGCTTTCTATCTTCCCTCGCAGCTCTTCCACCAGAGACTCCGGCAACAACCGCCCACTTATCCCATTCCTGCTCAGCCTCTAAGAGAAGTTGTGCTGGCACATGTAATGTAACGCTGCGGAAAAAGAGCGCGAGGAAGAGCAGTATCTTATTGAACATAGGCTTTCCACTTGGTTTTAATGAGTCTACTGACTTGAAAGTGACTTGTGTTTCCAGAAAGCTCTGAAATAATTTTGTTCAGGTGGTGGAAGATGGTTACGAGTTTTTTGGTCGGCGAGGTCTGGTCACAGTTTTCTCGGCTCCAAACTATTGCGGTGAATTCGATAACGCCGGCGCTGTTATGAATGTTGATGAGAATCTGTTGTGCTCCTTCCAGGTGAGTGATTGTTTCGTAGAAGCATTCCTCAAAATAAGTGGAGCAGTGGCAAGCGGCATCTTCAACGTTCACACGGTACAATGATCGCAATCTACACTACCATCTTTGCCAAGCCATTCAAAGGCATAATTTGGTGTTCGGTCTGAAGTGGTAGCACGGCTGCTACATCGTAGAAAAATGGCGAAACACTAAAAAACCTGCGAAAACAAGCCTTTGTTCTACAGTTAGCCGTTGGCAATGTTAAAGTGAAAAAGAGGAACTAAGATTCAGGTAGAAATGAGAAACAGTGAAAAAGGAATTGAATACCGGAAGAAAGAACATAAAGGGAAGCTGGGGTCTGGTACAATTGAAGCGCGACAATTGCAGCGCGACAGTTGCATCGCGACAAGTCTGAAGGCTGCCTTATCGTTGGGCTGGGATCGAATTACACTTCCCATCATCCTCGTGGAGTCACAGCAGTCGTAAATTATCGCTCATGGTCAGACACCTGTACGGCAAAACGAGCCGGTCACCGAAAAGCTTTTCTGATTATGCACCTCCTTGTGGCTTCCTTCTGCTTGGAGGTTGTCTCTGATCTGATACTTCTGATACTCCCTTAAAGCCATCGAGATGCTTTTTCGAATCCCTCTTGACGTTTTCGAATTTGATATGTCTAATGAGTATAACATAACAAGTTTGTGAGTCTTCTTCTTCTTCTCCCTAGGGTTAGTCCCAGCGCCGTCGCAGGGTCCGCTGTTCTTGTTAGACGTCGCCACTTGTTCCGATCCACTGCATCTTCTGCCGTGGCTTTCACTTCAGTGAGGTCCTTCTTGATGACGTCCCTCCATCTTTTCTTTGGGGCTCCTCGTGGTCGCTTGCCCTCTACTTCGAATTCCAATGCCTTCCTTATTGGGTGGTCTTCAGGCCTCCTCAGTACGTGCCCATACCATCGCAGTCGCTGCTCTCGTGCCTTCAGCTGGATCGGAGCCGTCTGTGTGACCGCCCTGACGTCCTCGTTTCTGACTCTGTCGAGTCGTGTCCAGCCGCAGGCCCATCTCAGCATCCTCATTTCAGCTGAGTGGAGCTGCCTTTCATGGTTCTTGCAGATGGGCCAGCACTCACTGCCGTAGAGCATTGTAGGCCTTACCACCGCCCGGTACACCTTGCCCTTGAGCGTTCTCGAGCACCGCCGGTCGCACAGGATGCCAGTGGACTCCCTCCATTTCATCCAGGCTGCGTTGATTCGGGCCTTCACCGCCTGGTCCACGCTGCCATCAGCTGCTAGGTCGCTCCCCAGGTACTGGAAGTCCTCGACCCTTTCGATGCTCTCGCCATGGCGGTCTACGATGGGTTCGGTACACTCTTCGGAGCTCAGGAACTTGGTCTTCTTTACGTTCAGCCGGAGTCCATTCTCAGCGAGCACATCCTGCCACCGCTGCACCTTGTCCTGGAGTTCCTCCCTGCTGTCCGCTATCAGGGCGATGTCGTCAGCGTAGAGGATGGTTTTCAGTGGTCCCTCCATGAGTTCTTTTGCCATGACATCTAGAGTCAGGAGGAAGAGGAACGGGCTGAGGGCTGATCCTTGGTGTACCCCAACCGTGATGTTTACCTCCTTCGTCAAGCCGTGCGGGGTGCGTACAGCTGCTTTAGCCCCATCGTACATGTCCTTCACTATAGACCAGGTGCTCCGGAACGTTACGTTCTCTGAGCGCTCTCCAGAGTACAGGCCGAGGCAGGCGGTCGAATGCCTTCTCAAGGTCCAGGAAGGCTAGGTAGCAGGGTCGCCGCTTCTCTCGGTACTTCTCCATCAGCTGTCTGGCGATGAAGATGGCATCAGTGGTGGACCTTTCGGGCATGAAGCCGAACTGTTCCTGCGAGATAGGGACAAGTTCCCTCAGCCTAGTGTTGACCAGGCGCTCGTACAGCTTTATGGGGAGTCAACTTGATGCCGCGGTAGTTGGAGCACTCCGTCGCGTCCCCTTTCTGTTTGAAGATGGGGACGATTGTGCTGCTCCTCCACGCATCTGGCATCCTTCCTTCAGCCGTTACGTTGTTTAGGAAGTCTGTGAGCCAACTCACCCCATGCTCTCCCAGGGCCTTCCATGCCTTGGGACCCCGTCTGGACCCACTGCTTTCCCAACTTTCATTCTCCCTAGCTCCCGGCGGACTTCATCCTCCGTCCGGGGGGGTGGGGGTGATGGGACCTGCCATCGGCTCCATCTGTGGGCTATTCTTGCAAGGGAATTCTTCGTTGTGACGTCTCCCGAAGTATTAGGTCGTTGCAAAAGAAATGCAGGATTTCGTTTTTTTGTATTAAATACTTATTTTATTCCTATAAAATGTAAGTGTTATATATCATTCGAAAGCTTATCTAATGCTCTTTCTAAATGATACTTCAAGATTGGTTGTAATTCTTTTCAGAGGCCACAAAATCGTTGAAGGCGTTTTTGACTCGGTGGCTTGGTTTTTGAAGCCTTTCTCTCTAAGATAGTTGTCCAGATGCTTGAAAAAGTGGTGATCGGTGGGCGACAGGTCTGGTGAGTATGGTGGATGAGGCAGAGTTTCATAGCCCAATCCGTTTATTTTCTGGAGGGTAAATTGTGCAAAGTGTGGTCGGGCATTGTCGTGGAGAAGAGTCCGGAATCGTGGAGTCCCTTCATATTGACCAACCTTGGGCACATGCGTTAAGGCTTCTGATGCATTTCGTCGATTTGTTGACAGTACTTCTCTGCCGTAATTGTTTCACCAGGATTCAGGAAGCTGTGATGGATGAGACCGGCGGCAGACCACCAAACATGAGGTTCATCTTCAAGGCTGGTGTTGCCACAGCGAAACTTCTGGAACCAACGTTGGACCGTAGATTCGTTGATACTTCCTTGACCCCAAACTTCGTTGATGTTCCGAGCTGTATCGGCAGCGTTTCGTCCTAGCTTGAACTCATAGAAGAAAATAGTGCGAAATTCACGTTTCGACATCTGCAATAAAATGTCAATAAAAATTATAATAAAATGAATTACAACCAATCTTGGAGTATCATTTAGAAAGAGCATGAGATGAGCTTCCGAATAGTATATAACACTTCATATTAAAGTAACATATTATTGGAATAAAATAAGTATGAAATACAAGCAAGCAAAATCCTGCATTTCTTTTGCAACGACCTAATATTTCCACCCCTTTCTGACGTCGGCTGGTTTCCTGAGAATGGCCCCGTTGCTGCTCTTCACAGTCTTTACGACCCTGATGTCCTGAGCAGCGCGATGCCGAGCTTTAGCCAGGCGGAAGACGAACTTGTCCCCTTCTCGGCCTTCCAGCTTGTCGTACAGGGCGTCCATTTCCGTATTCTTGGCCTTAGCAACGGCTGCCTTGGCGAGTCGCTTGCAGCTCTTGTAGGCAGCCGTCTGCTGAGCTCCTTGTCTTTTGCCAGCCTTTATATATCTATATTCCCGTTTATATATTTATTCCCTCTTCTGCTTGACGATCCGCTGGACTTCCTCGTTCCAGAACCAGGCTGCCTTGTCTCCTCTGATACCACCTCGCGTCTCTCCCAGGACTTCCTTTGCACACTGTAGGATGACCTCTGCTGCGTAGGTCCAGGTGTCCTGGACTGGCCCATGTGGGTCTGGGAGCCCAGCCTCCAGTATTCTTCGGCCGAGGCTATCCTTTTCTACCTTGCGCATTTTCCACCACCGAATTCTTCGCTCTGCTCTCACCCTTGTCTTCTTGGGGAGGTCTATGGCGATGTCTGCCAGGAGAGGCCTGTGCTGAGGGCCCAGCTCTTCCCCAGGTAGCACCTTGATATCCTTGACGGTTTTGAGAGACGATCTTCTGACCAGGACATGGTCTATTTCCGTTTGTCTCCCTCCACTGCTGTAGGTTATCTTCTGAGTCCTCCTTTTCGCGAAGAAGGTGCTACAGATTGCTAAGTCGTGGGCTGTGGCTAGGTCAAGGATCCGTTCTCCCTCAGCGTTCTTTGCCCCTATTCCTTGACCTCCGTGCACCCTTTCTAGACCCCTTCTGTCACTTCCCACATGGCCATTCAGATCCCCAGCTATGGTGATGTAGTCCTCTTCGATTTTATGACCTCGTCCAGGGTCACGTAGAACTCCTTCTTTCGCCTTAGAGCAACCGGATTGTGGTGCGTACACGGTCAGTACTGTCCAGTACCCCTCCTTCGTGTCCATTCTCACTCCCATGATCCGGATCACTGATCCTGTTCACAGTGGAGACGCAGTCCTTGAGGGATTCTGCCACCGCTATGGCCACGCCATTCCGTTTGGTGTCTGCTCCATTGTAGAAGAGTTTGACACCTTCTCCAATCTCGCGGGCCTTCGCACCCTTCCATCGCGTTTCCTGAAGGCATAGGACTTGGATATTCCTCCGTCGGCAACCTCACGAGACTTCCCGGTAAGCGACCCCACGTTCAGGGTCCCAATTCGAACTAGCTTCTTTGGCCGAGGTCGTTCACCCCTCGGTAGCCCTCGCATACTGACCACAGAACTCGGGCGAGGGTTCTGCGCGCCACTTCCGGGTGACGTCCTAGCTTTTACACTGATACTTTTGCGACTTGTCATGATTGTTGTGACGGGTTCCTCCATCAGCCGGCCTGTCAACCTGGGCCTGACGCTGGTATCGTTTGCAAGGACATGGTTTGTGCCTCGGCAGGGATCGAACTCGTGGCTCAGAGTGAGATTATGAGTCTACACTCTTAACCACTCGGCCATCGCTGCCTCTATAACACGTTTGTAAGTATTATTTTTATAGACTCATCACTTAGGGGTCATTCCAGAACTTTTGCCTGTAGTCTCTATATGGGTCAGAGAAGCATCTTAATACTTTCGTTAGCGTAAATCTTGGTTGACTATACGACTTACACGAAAGAGGATGGAATCGGCGCCTCATATTGTCTTTTTGTACTACCGCTTAGATTAATTTGTGATTACTTTTGGAATTTCCCATCAGAACGCTTCCCGATTCTTACCTCGAAGACTAGTCCGATCAAAATAACCTCTTTTTCCTTGCATCTCATATTCCTAAAATTGGGAATAAAATCGAATTTGCCGATGGTTTCAGATTCTGAAGCCAAGTAGTGATGCGGTAACTAAAGAGAAGCAGAACAATTTCGCCAACGGGCTTGCAACACTGGTGAATATTAAGCTGGTCGAACAACAGCAGAACAAACAACCGCAACAACCAAGGCGATTTCGGCGAGGAATGTTGTGAGTTGGGAGGGATATGAATCATCACTTGTTGATTACCATTATATAGCCTTATGTTAGTCAAATGGACTGCTGTACCCAGCAGTTTCAACAGCGATTATGCGCTATTTTATTTTTCTGCGTTTTGATACACCCTGTTTGTTTCTCTGATTCTGCTTTACTACCTGGATAATACGGTGAGAAGTACTACATATGTAACATCTATTGACCACAGTTTTTTTTCCTTTCGGGTACTTGATTGTTCTTCGTTTGTAAGTTGAAACTGAAGTTGTTTGTGAGATAGTTCTCTATGCATGATTCTACGTTTACGCGATAACCTATTCTCTTCTACGGATAGCATTCACACACTTGTAAATAGGTTTTGAGGTTGTAAATAAATCGACACCCTTTTGACGCTTGCTCCTATCTAGTATAGTCGTGATGGACAAAGGTTATTTTTGTGATTTGTGATATATATTTCTACGACTCAGAAATAGGTGTTAAGCGTTAGTCCCCACGTGTTTCGTTCTTTTTCTTCTTTTCTTCTGTAGCCATTCTCTCGTGCTATGCGAACCGCCCGTT
>MU911908.1:136961-155906 GCA_036418165.1 Cooperia oncophora | reverse complement strand
AACAAACAAACAAACAAACGCAGCGATATATATATATATACCAGTCGCCTCGCCGGCTGACGCCGGCGCGGCTCCTTCTGATACGGCCCGGCTGCGCCGGGCGGGCGCGGCTTCGCCGCGCGTACCTTCTCTCACATATTTCTAGACTCAACTGATATCCGCCTTTTGTTCTGTACTCCACTTTTCTCCGGTGTGAGCTATTTTACAGATTCTTCGTCTGACTCCGCCCACCTCAGAGCAGACCCCGCCCACAATTTTTGTGCCCCACACTCTTCACCGGCGACCTCTGCTGACCTTAATCCACTTTTTCCGGTGTCTGAAGTGTTCTGGAACCGTTCTGCAGAATTTTTGTCTGGCTCCGCCCACCTCGAAACAGGCTCCGCCCCCAATTTTTGTGCCCCACAATCCTCACCGGCGACCCTCTGCTGACCTTAATCCACGTTTTTTCCGGTCTTTGAAGTGCTCTGGGACAGTTTTAGAGAATTTTCGTCTGGCTCCGCCCACAATATGTATACCCCACATTTCTCAATCGGCGACCCCTTGCTGACCTGAATTCACTTTATTCCGGTCTTCGGAGTGCTCTGGAACCGTTTTACAGACCTTTTTGTCTGGCTCCGCCCACCTCGGAGCAGGCTCCGCCCACAATGTTTTTGCCCCACAATCCTCACCGGCGACCCTCTGCTGACCTTAATCCACTTTTTTCCGGTCTTCGGAGTGCTCTGGGACCGTTTTGCAGATCTTTTGTCTGACTCCGCCCACTTCGAAGCAGGCTCCGCCCCCAATTTTTGTCCACAGTCCTCACCGGCGACCCTCTGCTGACCTTAATCCACGTTTTTTCCGGTCTTTGAAGTGCTCTGGGACAGTTTTAGAGAATTTTCGTCTGGCTCCGCCCACCTCGGGCTGGCCCCGCCCACAATATGTATACCCCACATTTCTCAATCGGCGACCCTCTGCTGACCTTAATCCACTTTTTTCCCGTGTGCTCTGGAACCGAGCTACAAACTTTTAAAATGAGTATCCTGCGGTTTAGGGCAAGCTCCGCCCACTGTGGGCGGATCTCAACACATTTTGAGCGTGCCCAATACTCGCCAGATATTTACATTCTGCACTGAGCTTTTTGCGGCTTCTGAACACTCTCGCGAACCGAGTTACTGAGTTTTATGCGAAGCACCGCCCACCTTGAGTACGCCCCGCCCATTTTGGATGTGTCTGCCACAGTTAGTCTGGCGACTCCTTACTAACCTTATTCCCTTTTTTCCCCATCTTAGGCTGCTCCGGAAGCGAATTATGAACATTTTTCTGCGGAACCCCAAAATTTCAGCGAGTGCCCCGCCCACTGTGGGCGGGGCTTCGCATAGGTCAAGTGTGCTTTTTATTTCTTGTCCCATGCCCTACCCATCCCCACCTTGACCCGACCTCTCCAAGTCGTTCTTCAGGTCGAACCGAATTTCCGGACAGACAAACAAACTTACAAACAAACAAACAAACAAACAAAAACAAACTTACAAACAAACAGACGAAGCGAATTATATACATGTGGTGATAATATAATATGTTTAATGAGTAGTTTCGAAAATGATTTCCGGCTTTCCAGGCTCTGAAGACGGCGACGACGAAAGAATTCTTAACGAACTTGGTGTCGAGCTAAATCATTCTCCAGACACTAATGAAAACTTTCACATTTTTTTTAAACATCGGCTTTCATAGCTCTACTCCTTCTATCAACTGAAACGTCATAGCGTTGTCCGGTGCTGACTGACCCTTGAGATTACGACCCCCCCCTCCCCAGCGGCCAAGTACGACCCCCCCCCCTCCTTATGTGTTTCGCACAGCGATGCTATACCCCGCGGCTAGCTGACTGTGCGGCAAGGAGTCAGGAGCTGGCATCCTATCACTGCCCTCCAGTCTCGTTCCCGTGCCCTACTGACCCGAGAAAGTGGCACGCTGCTGCACCCCCTCACCTCGCATATAGCAAGGACCAGGATCCACGGAGGTGATAGTGCAGTTTCCTGCGAATTCATCTTTTTTGTCGGGATCTTCAATTACGGTGCTTTGCTCGGTAAATGTTTTGCACATCTTCCAGAGAACCGCAAAAGTGGGAAGGTGGAAATATTCATTTATTCCTTTCAGAACCTATAATTTGTGCTAACTACTTCTTTTGCTCTAGCACTGACAAGCAGTCGTTCCGAAAGAAAGAAACAGAATGCAGCGATCATGGAAGTGGTCACCAAAATGAGCAGGTGCCACTGCAGTATCAGTACTGATGAATAGAAGAATGCGGCGCATGAAAGAAGAGACTGAAAAGCAGTGCTATTACTCTGAAGCAAAGCCACAGAAAAACGAGATTCATTCACACAAAACTCACTTGATAGAACTTGAATAGTGCAAACGCTTCACTGCTTTTATCAGCGTATACATCGCAAAGAAAAGCGTAAATTTGTGTGTTCCAACAGGCATCACCGAACCCGAGAAGAGCTCCACAAACCAGTGCTATCGCAATACTGAAAATCGAACTAGCAGAAATCTGAATTGTATGAGCTGTTTGAGAGACCTTGGTTCGATCAATCCACCGGCATCGTCTGTTTTTTGTAATGGTGATTTCGCGGGGAAATTCATGAAGATCAAGAGGAAAGCCACAAGATGAACAACTGTTCCCAAGAATATAATAGAGTCTCGTCCAAGTTTTTTCGTTCTGTCGCCAAGGATCCCGAATACAAGTCCTGCTGAAAGCAAAAGCCTGTTTTCTTCTACATTTAAGCAAATGACGCTCACTGCTTAAGAGCACTGTACGATAATGCATAAGTGAAACTCCCTCATACAAGTTGAGCAGGTCCACTATCGCTTCTGTGCCCTCGCATTCTCACAGCCACAACGTGAATAGTAGGGGAGCCAGGGAACCCAATGGTGGAAGGCATCTCCACGCGGAGTTGCTACTGCTCATTCGCGGCCTTGATTCCCTCGAATAGAATTGAGATTTATGCAGAAAAGATTTCCGATCTATTTCGGTTGGAAATCGATTTTGGACAAGAAATACGCATAGAAATGCCAACGCAAAAATGCAAAGGAGAGATTATGCCAGCGTGGCGTGTGCTGCAAATCTGCTATCTTTGCGTGATCTCACGCTCATTCTGACCGCAGTTTTCTGCAATGACGAATGTTTCTGAGCTGTAGAAGATCAGCTAAACTTCAGACATTACAATGTGACAGCTTTATATTTGTATTGTACATCCGAAATCAGCTTGAAGGGGGTCTCGCCGACCTCAGGCAAATAACAGAACGTTACCTCGTTGAAAAGTAAGGGACGAACAACAGCATCGCAGCTACAATCTACCTGCGCGGACGCAGTTGCTTATTTTATTGTTGGGGGTTCTTCAGGATGGGGAAGGGTATATGATACTCACGGAGTGTGTTACACATGACTTGTTGAGAGCGATCTGCACTGGTGGAAATTGTGTGTGGATTCAGGAAAAGAATAAAGATTCATGCAAGTTTCGCTCCACTTGTACTACACACTCTCAGTTGCGTGGTGAGAAATGCCGTCTTTCCACAGCGTATCGGTGCGTGTTGCCATCCACAGGAGTTTGGAGTATCGTTTTCAGAGAGAAGTGATGTACGTGGGAGCTGCCACAAACTCGGAAGTGGGGGCAGCGGGAAAGGGGGGGGGTACAGAAAGTCATGTTGCTCACCGATGTGGCTGATGTGCACGTAGATTACCGTAAAAGGTAGGGCCGTCGAGTCCCTGATTTACGTTTTCGAAGAATGAAAGTGATACATACTTTAACAGCTGTGGAACTGACCACTCTGTACAGAACCTCCACCTCTTCTGCGTCGTCGTGCAGTGCTCTCTCAAAATGCCGAAATCTTATGCTATGCTCTTCTTCTTCACCTGTAGTCTGTCCAATTCCAGTGGCGATCAAGTTTAGTGCTAGCATAGAGTTGGTATTTGTCCCCAAGTGTTGCGCAAAAGAAATGCAAGTGGGATAAACGCCTGAATAGTTGCCTCATCAAAATTATGTGGGACGAGCCGAAAAAAAAGAAACAAATACCTGTCCAAAACGACTGCTCGATTCCCGAATATGCAAAAACGAATGCAAGTAGAAGCATTTCCTTAGTGAACATCAAGGAAATTGTCGAACCTGAAATTCAAGTGTAGAAGGATGAGAAGCTGCTACTACTACTTTCACTATCAAGATCTTCTAGACACACCACCTAGTACGAGCAAGTCTTTTCTCTCTCTGCTGACACGCAAAGATCGAGCAAGTGTCTCAAACCTCCTACACGTTTCTAAAGAGGGCATTGTCGAGATAATCAGTTTCGGAAAACAGTAAGGAGAGATTAGCCATTCGTGAACAGTCACTTGGCGTAAAGGTACGACATAAGCGTTCCTTCAGGCTGCGTCACGTGCACAATATCCGCATACGCGCTCCAATGACTTGACGAGAAGCTAATATAGTATGCAGTTCGCAAACTGCAAAACGCGAGGAGTTGCCGTAAAATGGATCCCAATCTACACCCTCACTCACTCATTTCCTCTCCTCCGCACATCGCCTATTCACAGCCGGCTGGTGTACGGTTGGGCATTCGTCGAATGTCCACGCAACCCTATTGTTCTGTATGAGCGATTTTAGATGGTGATAGGTCACGTCGCTAACCTTGTTATTCAGGCTCTACTTTTCTCCTATATGAGAAGGGGAGCTATGACTATGATCTTAGCTTCAAAGACAGCCCCCGCGCTCAAGTAGTACATGGTCGTCCTTGTGCAAGTAGTACAGCCCCCAAGCTAGAGACTATCCCACTCTCGCGACTCCACAGCGAGCGAGGAGCGAGCTACAGCCGCTGAAAGTTCTAGTTCTAACGCCCGCCCAGTTGGACCGCCCACTTGCTAGATGCCCTCTGACGGAGAGCCGCTCAGTTGTTCTTTGTTGGGGCGGCGGGCATTAATCGGAAGTGCACGTCCTTTTTGCTGACCGCGCTGTGCCAACGAGTAATCCTGCTCCCCCTTATTGCATTTTATTCATTAGGCTCACAGGTCAACTACAACCCATTAAACTTAAACTTGAAACGCGTAGAAAACACGAGCGACCCAATTTTCGTGGTGTAGAAGCGCGACGTACTACACCACACCAAGAGACGTAACCCTGAATTCGGACGCCGAGTGTTAGAAGGTTTCTTTCCCTTCTTAAGAGTTTTCTTCTCTGTTTTTGTTGTTTTTTGTATTCATTTCTCTGCATTTCATGATATGCACTACTGGGAGATGTGATAAAGAAATTGTGAGCCAGGAGGCTGCACAGAGACCGTAGGGAAGTGTGACTCTCAGGGAACGATTTTGTTCATGTTGTGTTGAAGACTCTTTCTGCTTTTTCTCTCACTTAGAGAATTACTTATGAGCTACTGTTTAATAATTGAAAAAAACAACAATCCATGACAGTTTTCTCGCGAGAGCTGTCTTTAAGCAGCTTTCCGAATGAGCTAGTTGGCTAGTTGCTCAAGACGGAATGCCCCCATTCTGTCAAATGGCAGACTAGGCCTCCGAGGACTGAAACCTTTTCAAAATACGGCCATCAATAAAAAGTCGTCCTTTATTTCTAAGAACCCAAAAGGGAATCATGAAATATCAATAACGTACGACGACGGTAACACCCATGTCTTGAAAAAGAAAGGGGAACGGAGAGGAGAACGTGGCCGATACTCCATCTAAAGGGGCAAACTGGCATTGAATACAAGGGCCATGCTATGCCATAGGGGACAAGTTGCCGCGTTCGGATGGGATCTACGCCCTCTCCATCTTCGGAATATGGAATGCAAGAAGTTGAACTTATTTGATGTCGCCTTATGAAGTAACGATATCTGCCCCGCTGCATCGAACAGTTAGATTCCCAGATGTTGGGTCAACAACTACATCATTGTAAAACAACAGCTGGAAGATGGCTACTCTCAGAAAAGTCGAACGTGGTACCTCACTTGAGCCAAGAATGCTCTCCAGCTGAAGCATTTTTGAGTAACGCGACCCATCTTCAATAGTTCGCTGTAAATTTACTCACCTATGAAAAAACCAGGATGGCTTTTCTCAACATCAGCTCTGTCGGTCAATGGCTGAACTCGCAGCAGCGCCAATGTAAGTGCAGCAAGTAATGATACCGCAGTGAACACGCCGTAGAGGATACGAACAGTCGAATCCGATATCTCATCAGTAGTCCCAGATGTATGGAATACTGCGAAGAGGAAAAGTCCTCCTCCGAGAAGGCTTAAAAATAATTGAGAAGTTGATCAAAATAATCGTGGAATCCAGTAATTCACGGTGTTCAACACCCCTTAATCAATATTTTTGTATTTTACTATAACATTTGGCTTTGTTTTTAGGTTCTTCGAGAAGTGCAAGGAGGGGAGAGTCTTTCGCAGTCCAATGTCAATGTGCCGTTCGTGTACCCTTTGACCCCCCGCCTTGACCATTCTGGCCAGGCATCAGTCGATTTGCGCGGGAAGACGCTTCGCATAAGATTAGCCGCGCGCCCTTCATTCTGTTTCTCTAGTCTCGACCCGACACCACCCTCCCCCTCTCTTCTCTAGGTCCCACTTTATTTTTCTTTTGTTTTCCTTTGTCATATATTCGTGCTGTATTCTCTGAAGCCACATACGCCTTGAGTGTATTCACGTAACAGTTTAATGACATTTTTGACGACATCATCGTGTTTCTTTCCTTTCTTGCGGTATCCTATACCGAACCGAACCGTGCAGACTATCCTTGACTTGGGGGCCGAACAAAACTTCGGTTTGAGGATACTTCGTTCAGACTTCGGCTACTTTGTGAGTGGAAGAGCATTACAGAGGACCTTGTAATGGCAGCACTTAAAGAAACGCCAATGGAGCATGACGGAGATCCACGTCATGAAATCAATGAGGCAAATTGTGCTGACAGCCTTCTAGAATGTGTCCTAGAACAGTGCGAAAAGGCCTTACAAGAAAACTTCCGCAACGTAAGCGCAAAAAAACGCACCGATTTCATTGAATCAGTGAGATGCGCCTTAGCCAAAGCTAAACTCGTCAGTTCATGTGAGTCAGCTATAAGCTGCTCCAGTAAAACGAGAGACGCGCATTCAGATATGATAGGAAAATTAGCAGCGCACTTTGTATGCGAAGAAAATGAAGTCCTATCAGCTGTGAGAGACCTTGAAAGTACTAATGAGAACTATAAAAAGAAAGTAATCCATTTGCAGGCAGAAGTGGAAAGTCTGAGCATGCAGATGGAGAAAGGAGCCCAGTTGAAAATGGCGAATCCCAAAGAAACCGCAAAAACTGCTAAAGGTGAGGATGCACCTTTTAACAGAGATTCATGTCAGGAGATTTGCCATAAAAACGACCAATTTCAGTTTCGAACAAGGGAAGCCCACCTTCCCAGGGAAGTCGTCTGGGTTAACCTCCTCTCTCCCGAGTATGTCGCCTTAGATGTTCGTGAGCTGGCACTCGCGATAGCTTTTATGAGGACGAGGTGCGTCCACATCATGTTGGCTGTCACGAAGAGGATGAACAGTGTTTCGAGCACGAAGCACCCAAGAAGGTCGGATAGAGATCCATTCGACATCGAAAAGCTCTACGAGGCCGCATTCGCTCAGGCTATCCAGATCACATGGAAAGATGACACATGGAGACAAATCCCGGAAAAGAAGTCGTTGATTCTTCTTCCAGACGGTTTTCAGCCTGCAATGTACGCCACTGGAGTATTCCAATCAAGTCGCACGTTGCTACCAAAAGCCAGAGGACATCAAAGCAGACTGGTTCGAGGACGAGCTGTCAGCAGTTATTCTATTCACTGAGCCGATTTTCACACGTCTCTCCCACTGGCTACCAGCCGTTCGTAGCATTCTCACTGCCGTCGCTGCTGGCGCTGAATGGATAATCGTTCCTGGGCCGTACACAAATAAGGAGTGGGGAAAAAGCTGTGGATCAGCTTCGAGATATAGCTGAAGGAACAGTTATATCATGTGATGCGCTGAAGCCGAGAATTAAAATTCTGCTGCCGCAGAACCGCAACCAGTGGTCAGAACAAGCATGGTGTAGCCTGGGGGAACGCCCCAACAACACGCCTCGATTTTACTCCGCAGGTCCAGCAAGAAGATTTCTGAAGCTAGCCTTGGAACGCTTCGGACCGCACTTTCAGATAAAGAATATTCGAACACATGTGAAGAAACCGACTGAGGAATCTCAGAAGGAACAGGAAGAAGCCCCGCGTGGGAGTGATCGCGAACCGCTCAGAGGACGGCAAAGCTGGCGCGGTAACCAGTATCGCTCACCACTGCACCTCCCAGGGCAATGCACCTGCTTTGACTGTTACAAGGCTTTCGTATCCGCTCAGAGGACACCTGCGACAGTTCGTGGAGATCACCGCCACGGGAGACCCCGTAGAGCCGCCTACAGGGGTCATAGGGGTTACGGATACCGTCCCTATTGAAATGATTTCTGCTCGCATTCTTCTTTGAAGACTTGTTCCTTGTTTATCACTGATTTCCTGCTCGAAGAAGTGACTCAAGTATGTTAGCCTCTTTGTTGTTTTTCTTCCTTACCCGTTTTGCCTAGCCGCACCAATGTTGTATGTTGATTTGTTGTTATTTTTTCTTACCGGTTTCGCACGATCTACTATCATTGTTGTTATTTGTTCTTCATTCCGCTCAGGAATCTCATCATTGCCATTGGTTAGGGCCTTCGCGCCGACAGGGACCGGCGCTTCTTCCGCGGGGGGCATGTCAATGTGCCGTTCGTGTACCCTTTGACCCCCCGCCTTGACCATTCTGGCCAGGCTTAGTCGATCAGTCGATTTGCGCGGGAAGACGCTTCGCATAAGATTAGCCGCGCGCCCTTCATTCTGCTTCTCGAGTCTCGACCCGACACCACCCTCCCCCTCTCTTCTCTAGGTCCCACTTTATTTTTCTTTTGTTTTCCTTTGTCATATATTCGTGCTGTATTCTCTGAAGCCACATACGCCTTGAGTGTATTCACGTAACAGTTTAATAACATTTTTGACGACATCATCGTGTTTCTTTCCTTTCTTGCGGTATCCTCCTATACCGAACCGAACCGTGCAGGCTATCCTTGACTCCAATCATTTAATTTTTTTTCATTCATTTTTTATAGTTTGACATCACACTTGTCTGTGGAAGTGGAAAACTGATGTGCATAGGCCTTGCAAGTAACTTAGTGGCCAAATCCACGTTTAATGATCGGAATTAAATTTCGGAGAGAAGTTTAATGCCTAGGTTCCCCTCCAGAACGAATCAACCAGCGTTCACTATTATATTTTCATTGATTTTGTTGTCTGATTATGGCAAGAAAAACCCACTCATAAGCGAAGTACTGCGTATAAGTATTTACTACGAAGGAGTATTAGGAGGAGCATCCTCACCTTCCCTCGGATAATGCCCATAGTAATGCACTATTTCTTGCAGATGTGGTTGAGGTAGAATTTTGTGAGAGATATGTTCCTTGTCCGGTCCACAAAACTGTAAGCTAGCCAAAATTCACCTGCAGCCATCTCCATACAAAACGTATTCTTTTGATGTGGCGCAATATAAATATTAGGTTGTCCGGAAAGTTCTTAGCGTTTTGGGTGTTTAACTTTAAACGATCATAACTTTCTTAACACTCATCGGATTTAATCCAAATAAGCACCATTCGAATCAGCACACTTTTGCCAATGTGACAGCAGTCGAGAAATCCCATCAAAGAAAAAACTGGGTGGTCGAGAATCCACGAAATCTGCGAAGGTCTTTTTTGCCTGGTCCTGTTTGATGAAGTATTTCTCAGCAGGAAAGTTCTGAAAATGTCTGAAAAGGTGACAGTCGGTTGGTGAAAGGTCTAGAGATATGGTGGGTGAGGTAGAACTTCAACTCCCAATTCGTTCAATTTATGGATAGTGATTTGTGAAACGTGTGGGCGGGCGTTGTCATGCAAAAGAATCGGACCCTTTCTTTTGATAAGTGTTGGCTGCAGCTGACAATATTTTCGGTACATTTGGTCGGTTTGTTCACAGTAGGGTTCTGCTGTGATGGTTTGGCCTGGTGATGAAAAGTTATAGTGGATTACAACAGCCGATGACCACCAAACCTGACCAGAATTTTTTTTTCGCGAGGGTTCGGCTTTGAAAATTACCTCGGTGGTTCCTCCAAATCCAACCACTGTCCGGAACGTCTCCTGTTATCATACATGATCCATTTTTCATCACAGGTGACAAATCCGTTCAAAAACGGGTCAATTCTTTTGCGCAAAAGCAGTGAAGAAGGAACCTCGAGACGTGCCGATTCCTGCCGGTCACTCCGATTGTGGGGCACCCAATTGTCGAGTTTTTTCACCTTCCCAATGCGTTCCAGACCATCTGCAACAGTGGATTTGCCAACGCCTAGCTCTTCTGCTATCTCTCGAACTGTTTGGGATAGATCAGCCTCCGAAATCCCCTCAAAATCCTCGTCAGAATTGCTTTAGGTCGATCGCTATGAGGTTCACCTTCAAGGCTGAAATTTCCAGAACGACATTTGTTGAGCCATTGCGGCACAGTGCTTTCTCTAGCACTATTGGGCCCCACACCTGGTTAATTTGTTGAGCTGTTTCGATTGCGGATTGCCCCAATTTATAGCGAAGAAAAAAATCGTCCGAAGTGCTCTTTTCACATGCTTGAAAAAATCTTGAAAAAGAGGGTTTATCAAGCAATGGTGAAACGGCAATTATACCATCAGATAGCGCAAGAAATTCTCTACAGGATGTGCTACTGAGAAGCAAGGCAGAATGAGTTTTTAATCAGCAGTGAATGTACAAAAAATAGGTGCACAAAACGCTAAGAACTTTCCGGACAACCTAATAGTAATTTTGCTTCAGATGCTGGAGCCTGCTAGGGGGTTGAGTTTGGCGGGGCCCCAGCCTGTTTTCCTCCGATAAGTCGTTTGCCCGCTTCAGCAATTGGTGGCGAATAGGCTGAAACCTTGCTTACCCCTCCCCCTCCTTCCTCCGAGAAGCCCAGCTTCTGCAGCGAAAACTACTGTAGATAACACAGAAACTGATCTACATGACTAAAATTTCACTCACTGGCTGCTCCAAATCCCAGGATGGCACTGGATATGTATAAATAAATTTCATTCACATTTAGAAATCCGGCCTGAATACTGCCGATTACAAAGGATAGTCGGGTTCAACACTTTAGCGTTGCGAAGTGCTCATTTGAAGAAATAGAAGCTGAAAAGTAATAGCATACTCAATCCAATTTTTTCAGTGAGCTCGCTTTTGACGGAGAAGGATCATCGTTTAAAAGCACCATGGCTGGGGCAGACAGTTTCTGCCATTGTCATTGGTGGAAGGGCTGCGAGAAGGCGCTTAACCACACCCCATTCAACAATTTAATCATTTTGCCAACTGCCCTTAAGCAACGGAGATCGCTCATAGAGGATAATTACGTACTGTCTTACTCTACTGCCTTGGTTTACACACAGTGTTTATATGCTCACTTACACTGCAGCTTGGAGGTTGTCCTCTTCCACTGGTCCATCCTGCTCTCCACCGAGCTCAAATGAAGCAATGACACCTATTTTCAGTCAGCCACTCGATCATCAGGATAATATAATGGGTGGAACAATTTGGGAGAAAGCCGAAACGAAAGCCGAATAAATATTTGCGTCATTTTGAGGTTACGAAACCACACTCATAGTCAGATTTCTTTCCACGTAATTAGGTCGCTAGCAGCGTTGGGAAAATTTCGTCGTTGCGACGTATGGTCAAGAAGCAAGTTTCACCAACTACCCATGCCAGCGTACTAATGTACTACTTGGGCCCAAATATATTAGGTTGCCGAAAGTTCGTGGACATTTTTTGAATCTCGTATCAGATCTTTCCGCAGCCATTTCGAGATCCAGTTATGTGGTCTATGGGAAGTGTGTTAGGTAAGCATCCCACAGCTTCTTCACCGTCCCTCGCAGTCGCTGTTCTCATATCCAAAACGGTAATTGAAATTCATCATTTTCGACACACTTCGCTATATGAATCTCTACCAAGCCACAACGTGGTTGGAGCCACAAGCGGCATTTCCTCTGATTTAGGTCTTGATGTTACCTTCCACAGTACGGCTTTGAATGGCCCAATTGCTTCCGCTTTAGTGACTTCTATCTGGGTGAAAAACTTCGTCCAAGGAGGCCACCTGCCTTGGATTTGGACCTACTGTGTTCCTTGATTAAAACCAATTCGTACAAATCAACTTGCTAGTCCTTACACTTGACTGGTCCCAAAGCACAAATGAGAGAGGGCCTCGCTTCCTTAGAAAAGTTCTGAAGTTCGGTCAAAATTTTTCTCATGAGTTGACCAGTACTCCAAGGGGAGCACATGTGGGTACTGTCTACAACTTCTCTCCCGCTTCCGCTGTACGGCTGGTTGAACAGCACTGTAACTGGATATGGAGTGGGTGCCTCTAGGTGAATCACTCCCGGGAGCGCCAGCGGCTAGATCCCCCAGAAAGGGCAGAACCGATCGCGCAATCCTATCAATCCAGTAGGGCGGTGAGACTGTGTATGTGGTGGGGTTTCTTTCTCCCTTCCCAAAACGGAATTTCTTCCTTCCAACGCTGTGGTAACCAGGGAACCCTATTGTAATCAACTGCAAAGGGGGGTTGAAAATCTCTACCATTTGGTCCCAAAACCGAGCAATGTTTGCCTACTCCACCACAGCTCAGGGTCACACATTTGGAAAACGACACTGCTCGAGATCCCGAAGCTTAGCTGGGGAATTCCACCACAGTCTTCGTGTAGCCCTGACTTAGCTCTTTCCGATCGCCATCTAAACTAATCCCACAGCGGCCATCTTCTGGGTAAAAAATACGATTTTTGATAGTACCTCAAAAATGACCCAGCTGCCTTTGTGGGCATAGAACCAAGAGGCTTCTCACTGGAATAAACTTAACTGGAAAAATGTTCAAAAGTCCTACGAACTTTTGGGTCAACCTAATATGTGGGGTCAAACTCTGCCTCATCAGAAAAGTACTCTGCCTTAAAAGCAAAAGCACTGTTCGTACATCGCCTGATCACAAAACGTATTCATAGCCCAAATGAGAGGTCAGATCAGGGCATGTTATCAATGGAAATCACAAGGGACTGTGTTTGTAATGCTTGGGCAGGGAGGGAGATGGTTTAGCACATTGAGAAAGATTTTTCCTATTGGTTTCCCCTAACATGTGAAGGGAAGGTCTTAGGAGTAAGCGTGGTATTGGGTCGTCTTTTGCAAAGAAATTCTACAACGTTTCCTGGTTCAGATGTCGCTGTGATTCTCAAAGGTAGACCCGCAATTATTCGCCATAGTGGATTACGGGGTTCCATATAGACAACAAGGGGTTGAGTAACTCGACAGTGAAGAAAAAGCACAAAAAACATGCCACCTGCCCTAGATAGAACCCCATTTTGATCCCAGTTTGTACGTGCCCAATTAACTCTATCTCCCACACTACGCCCTCATACGCACAGCTGATTCACCGATAAGAACTCTACGATCGTACAAGTGACGATTTTCATGCTTTTTCGTCCTGCAATCTCGTTTTTCACTGAAAGCCGGGCATTGGAGGCGGAGTCTGGAGGCGGAGTCACTGGAAAAAGGAGGAAATTGCGAACCTATATTGCGCTATAGCGCCCCTCCCTTATTTTTTGCCGCGAAACCGGTACAAGGTTGTTCGTCGCGGACCACTCTAACCTCCTGACGCCATATTTTCAACTTCGATACCTGATCGCGGACCGTGCCTTTAACCCATTCGCGTACCGAAGCGTTTTTTCGCTGGCTGCCGCGTGTGCCCGAGCCATATTTCGCAACCTCGCCGGCGTGCTGCACATGGTGCAGCACGCGGCCACGCAGAGCGGTATTTCTCGCGCCCGCAGCGAAGTATAAACTCAACGTACGCCATTTCGCTTCTCCAGGCTATTTTTTTGGGAAACTACGCCTAATTTATAGTAGCCGTTCCAGATAGGCAATGATGGACGCGCTGAATAGATCGTTTGATGAACTTCTGATTGAAAGTGATGACGAAGTGGTGGAAGAGGGCCCTGATACCCCAGAAGATATGGTTGTCCGCGTGAATCATTCAAGTGATGAGTCCGATTGGGAATCAAGCGAAGAAGGCTCAGATACAAACGATGGAGGGATTCAATGGACCCCAAATATCAGCAGGCAGAACAATTTCGACTTTCAAGGTTTCGGTGGTGCACTGGATGAAGATGTTCTATCTTACCAGTATCCAATCCAATTTTTCCGGCGATTTTCACAGACGATCTTGTTGATTTGATTGTGAGAGAAACCAATCGTTATGCTGTCGCAAAGTACTCAAACTGGATTATTCTCGATGAGGGCGAACTACTGAAGTTTTTGGCGATTTATTTCCAAATGGGACTCGAAATCGGGACAAACCTCAAAGACTACTGGTCGTCAAGAAAGGTGTTCAGTGAGTTCAAGTGCGGCATTATAGAGTCCATTTTAGAAGGATACAACACACCAGCGAGCGCTTCCTCGAGACCGAAGCTGTACGAAGTAGGTGGACCGAAGAGGAACTAAGGAGGAGATGCGTCTCATGCTACAGGAACCTTTCCCGGACGAATGGTGCTCTGTACGCTAGAAACCACACAATACTAGTGAATACAAGATGCACAACCTGCGATCAATATTTCTGCATTAAGTGTTTCCACACATATCATCAACGGTGTCCTGTTTAATCCTTTATGAGTGTCTATAAACGTTGAAAATATTAGGTTGGCGGGGAAGTTCTGTCATACTATTTGTTCTATCTTACTCGCCTAACCTGAAGAGGGCTAACCGGTAATGTGAGCATTTATACATTAAGGATTGATCTTTCTATTAGTGTCACTGGCTCGGCTCCTGCTCATCCTTATTCTGCATTATGGACAAGAATGTTATCCGCTACCTTCAGCACCGACCCCTTCAAGCGCTTCCTTAAACTATTTCTTCTACCACCCTGGCGCCAGCATGGCAGCTGTCGACGCCGAAATAATGGAGCTGCACAAGGACAATGTCTACAGTCATCAGACAATCTTCCACGACGCTAGCTCTTCAGAGCGGGAGCCTACGGTTCGAATGACGAAGTGAGGTTCGGGAGTACCTGTAAACTCAGCTCTAGATAGCGGTGGGTCGGGAAACTACTGGATGAAGAAGCTGCCTCCTCGGTCAATCCGTACGCAAGGCAGCTACGAGATCTGAAGCGAATCGTCAAGCAGAGGGCAAAATCCATCGGCACAGTCCGTCTTCAACGTGCTGGTGCAGCACACCCCGTCAAAAAAGTTCGAGCCGTACTTCATGCAATAGAGCTGGATGGCTCTCCCCTTGCACCGGTGTAGTCCAGACATTGCTCTTTCTGACTGCTAGTCGCCTCCCGTATTCAACCGTTATACAGCCGAGAAAACCTCCACGACTTGAGCCCAAGTCAAAGTTGAGATGATGTCCAACTTTGCGTCGCGCCGGCGTGCATTGTTAAGCGATGGCATCCACGAACTGTCCAAAAACTGGCAAGGATCTCTCAATAACATTGCTGTATAATTTTGATCTTGTACGCCTCTCTGTAAAAAGAAAGCCTAGTTTGAAAAAATGTGACAGAACTTTCCCGCCTACCTAATAAATGAAGGAGATCACAGCTGAAGTTTTCTATGAAAGAGGTCAATAACCCAAGTACTACTTCAGCGATCGAGGTCCCACGTACTTATGTTGTTCTCCGTGTTCGAAAACATATGCTCCAACTTTGTAGCAGGAAAGGACGCAAAGTAATCCAGATAATCATCGTGCTGCATCATGCGCAGCACGCGGTACGCAATAGGTTAAGAGAAGTCGAGTGTAGGGCGATGATTCACTTCAATCTGATGTCATGAGCAAAATTCTTGTTCTTTCATCACAAACCTGAAAGGCTGCATAGCACAATGCTCCAGCTGTCATGGCCCACTTTGGTGTCAAGAATTTAACGATAGGAGCTGCCACAATATTAGAGATCGTGAATACAGCATATATTATAGAAAGGCTGAAGAATCGTACGCTGGTTTTCCACTCATCGTAAAGCCAAAAAGAAAAAAGCAAACAGAAATGAAAAAGAAGATAAATTCAGCCTAACCTGTAATAACCAGCATGCTTGTTGATGTTTCTCCTACTCGCGAAACTTTCAATTACCGTTTCCTCAATGAAACCTGAAAACCTGCCAAACCTAAGTTTCGTCATTTTCGCTTGTTAGAAATAAGTGCTGTGAATGGACCTTGTGAGTTGAATGCAAAAAAATTCAGGAAAAAGCCTAGCCCAAGTTGCAGCACATTGAAAAGAGCCGGCGAAGGAGTTACCCTCATAGATGGTTTTCCTGAAATATCTCGAATTAGCAGGTAATTTTTCCAGCGTCCTCACTATACATAGAGCAGAAATTGGTGGTGATTGGCCTGCTCTCTATTCATTCGCTATCCACCGAGCTTTCGCATTCGCTTTTGCCAGGCACTTTTACTTGGCAAAATGTGTTAGCTGCCCGAGGATTGAACTGGTTGGAGGTGTACGCATTGAAACGACGAGGCTTTCTAGGGTTTATTGAGGAAAAAGGCAGCCAGCTGTCAGCAGTAGGCATTAATACCCTCACAACGGTTATCCTTGGGACTTTTGGGACTTTACCCCAACGATTTTCTCAAGTACAACCTTTTTACCGACGGTACCTAACCACTGTGGCTTTATACATATGCGATGCATACTGCAAAGAGCGTCACACTCTACGGCCCAACAGTAACAGATGCTTGCATTTCTGTTAAATCTAACGTTTTACTGGGAAAAACCAGCCCTTCTGTGCTTGACATTTGAGCATAATGAGGTTCCTGGACAGAGAGATGCTGGCAATTGATATTGTATTGTTACCCCGCCAATGCCCAGTCGGTTGAGTCAACTCGAAACCATCACTGGTTCTTTAGCATCTGAGGAAAAAGGACGAGCCGCTCTGGCAGGAGCCAGACTTACAGCCTCAGAGCCTACACTTGGAATGCAGTCTCTCACTTCTTCTAGACGGAAAGGAGAAGTGAGCAAGTAAGAGTAGGATTTTTGAGCTGGTTTCCTCTTAGAAGGCGTTCCGGAGTTCATGAGTAACAGCGCTTTTTTCCTTGCATGGAATTTCGATTGGGAGTGGTTGGGTATTCTGAGCGCGTTCTTTGCTATACGATGGACGATTTTTTACTCTACAAGAGAGTATGTTCATTTTTGATTAATTCTTGACTACTGCCAATGTTAAGTTCATCAAATGGAGCAACGGTGGGCAGAAACGAGAGTTTTTGACTCCAATTTTTGCACTTGATTTGGGCTTGAGAATTGCAGAAGCAACTTATTGGGCACATAAGTAATAGCGTTGTTTTTTTCAATTGAAAATTTTGTTGCAAAAGTGAAAGTGGTTTGAAAGATATCGTCTGATAGGAAACTTCTCGTAGTATAAGAATATCAAAACAGCTTCGGTTGAGGGAATAATTTTTGTGAATTTTTTAGTCGTTGAAGTTGAAAGTGAAGTCGGCGAAAATTAGCACCTTCGACAACTGCCTCTATTTACGTCTACTCGAAGTGCTAAAATCGCTTAAGCTGCTCCATACATTTGAAAAGGTTGAGCTAGAAGTCTCAGCAAGGGAATCTCAATAGGACGCTTTGGAACTAATTTCAAGAATTTCAAAGTTGGCAACCTTCACCTCGCCGATATTGGGCAGGCTCACGTCTGTTCCACCTGAAATTTTATGCTAATAGTTGAATGTTTCGCTGATATGTTTTGCATGTTCTGATAGCAAATTTCGTGCTCTGTGAAATCTGTTCTCCAGAGCTGTTTACTTTCTGTTAATTTCAGGTTATCATTACGGAACGTGAGGTCGATGAGAATTAGCGTTCCCGACTTCCTCTCCCTACCGCTGTCCACGGAAGCTTCAAAGCTCCTAGAGCAGCTCAATAGAATCGCCATGGTTTGAGTAAGGCATAGAGTAACAGATTAGTATTAGGACGGCTCACAATTGATTCTGGAAAAAAGCACAACCGACAACGTTGACCTTGCAGACATCCGGTCGACCCATACCTCACGATTTTTTTTTGTTTTCCTTAGTAAATTTCAACACAGTATTTACAACACTATAAAAAATATAGATATTTACAATAAACTAGTCAATGATATATTCCCCATTGTTTCTTACAACCTCCTCCCACCGATCAGCCAGCTGTTCAATGCTGATGCTTATCGACCTGACATTCCATATTACCAACCTGAAAAACAAGGAAATCAAACGGATTTTTAAAATAACTGCATCGCAATAATATAGAGCACGAAAGTTATCACAAGAATGCTGAATTATGGGCAAAAGTCGTGCCCCAGGCGGCTAACGCGTACTGCGGCGCAAAACAGCAGTTATCTAACAATAGAGCACGAAATTTGCTATCAGAGCATACAAAACACATTAGCGAAACATTCAACTATTAGCATAAAATTCGTGGAAATCGGGAACGCTAATTCTCATCGACCTCACGTTCCGTAATGATAACCTGAAATTAACAGAAAGTAAACACAAGAGAGATTTGGGAGTCCGTGTGAACGGGTGTTACAGTAACCCATTGTCATTGGAGCGCGATGTGGCATTAGAGCATGATCGATAAATCCTTCAAGAAATTGGCCTTCAGTAAGGCAGAAACGAAGTGGGACCATTCTTGCATTGTTGATTTGTTGATTTGGTTTACTACAAATGGAATTTGAAATTGTGTTATCAAGAGTGGAATCTGAAGTTGTGTCACCTGGTGTGTGAACGGTTCGACTGTGTTGGAAGTGATTTCTACCCAACATGATTCCGAATTTATGTAACTTGAGATGTAACACGCCATGAATACTTGGTGATTTTTGTGTCGTAAGATGAGGTTTTAACAACCCTGTTTATTCAGTAATGTAGTTTGGAAAATTGCTTG
>MU911908.1:124142-136437 GCA_036418165.1 Cooperia oncophora | reverse complement strand
GCTCTGGAGAACAGATTTCCATAAAGGATGTTATAGAGCACGAAATTTGCTATCAGAACATGCAAAACATATCAGCGAAACATTCAAATATTAGCATAAAATTTCAGGTGGAACAGACGTGAGCCTGCCCAATATCGGCGAGGTGAAGGTTGGTAACTTCAAAATTCTTGAAATTCGTTCCAAAGCGTCCTATTGAGATTCCCTTGCTGAGACTTCTAGCTCAACCTTTTCCAAATGTATGGAGCAGCTTAAGCGATTTTAGCACTTCGAGTAGACGTAAATAGAGGCAGTTGTCGAAGGTGCTAATTTTCGCCGACTTCACTTTCAACTTCAACGACTAAAAAATTCACAAAAATTATTCCCTCAACCGAAGCTGTTTTGATATTCTTATACTACGAGAAGTTTCCTATCAGATGATATCAAGCTTGCTTGCAAAACATTTCACTTTTGGAACAAAATTTTCAATTGGAAAACGCCATTACTTATGTGGCAACCCAATAAAAGTGGTGATGTGTAGACAGAGAAATGGTACTTTTTAGGGTGGCTTGAAGATGGTTCGAGCGATTAAGAGGTAGAAACGGGGACCTTGTGAAGGTTCATCAAATGGGGAGACTTCTTGGGGAGCGACTGTCTGCAGAACTCATGCGATGATATTCAGTGAGAACATGGGAGCTTGCCATGGCATCACTCATTTTGCATGATTCTCTGTGGAAAAGCTGATTTATTAAGTTATCAGCTGAAATCAGTAGGCAGTCCGGTGCAATGTTTGCCTGTGAGACGGAAAAGGAGATCCCGGAGTCGTCTGAGCGGTTTTGTACCTTCCCAAGACACACTGCCTCTAGCCCCTATACTGACCATTAGCAAAAGAGCCTCCGCGGTTCCAACTCTCTGAATAAGGGGAAAAATGGTGGAAGTGTCAAAAGCGCTCAAATTCGTCAACATAGCTCTCTATTTAAGCTCTTGAAAATCATTGGAACTAGAGCCTTCAGAGAAATCTAGGACGCCACCTTACACGGCGGAGGATGCTGTATCGAACCATATACAAGTCAGTAGTACAGCCTCTCATTTTCAACGGGAAATCCAGAGTTGGAAAAAACGGGAACATCTGCGTTAGCAGCAATGTGACAAGTTCACACGCAGCAGGCCTACTTCGATACTTCGAGGCCACTGTATAAATAAAGAAGAAACATCTGAAGAGGTTGTGGTAATAGAAGAGTGGCTGTAATGGAACAGCAACCGCATATGTACGGCAATAAGCATCGTGATAAGCGCGTGCAACATTACCCCTCGTATTCTCCCTTCACAGAGCGGCCGACATTCCATTGTTTATTAGTGCTCTGAAAAGAGAACGGAATGGTAATGTCGACTGTGTGTGGAAGCAAAATGTTCGCTGCTTAGCGGCTTGTTATCAGAAAGCACTTTGGACGTTTTTGATCGTAATTAATCTAATTCTAATCAATGATAAACAGTCACGGTATTCCCTGCCTGGCAAGAAAGGGAACCTCTTCTAGGCTTATGCCGCAATGAACAGGAGCAATGGATCTACGCCCAGATAGCTCATATCAATCAATATGCAAAGAAACCCAAATCGACAAACGGAAGGAGGACGACCATTGGGGGAGGGGTAGGCTTTATCAGTAGTTGATAAGAATGCCAGCAATGCGCCTTTAGCCCTTAGACAGTACGACACATAAAATGACTTCACAAAACCGTGAACAGTAGTGATGTGGAAGTTGATTGACTAAGGGGAGGGGGCAGTCTGCAATGGTTTTTTGATTTTCACGACGCTGAACGGACTTGCTTATCCTGCTTTATTGATACTACCAGTCGGATCGCCCGGCTAACGCCGAGCTCTCCTCCTTCTTGGAAGCCCGGCTTCGCCGGGCTCATGCAACTGCTTTGAGCCTCACTTCTTAGCTCGTGAAAGAAAGGAGCAAAGTAAGGCATAAGCAGGGCGATACTACTGTCTTAGGCATTTATGATGCTCTCATGGTGACTAACCGCTGTCTTCTAATCAAATAAATGTAGAAACGCGCCATATGATCGCAGGGCACTTTCATAATGAAAAGTTCAAAATCTGGTCATGGATAATCGATTACTCTCCTCCCCATCTTATGACAGCCACGGATGCTTCGGTCTCCGCAGTCGCTGCGTGCTCCTGTTCAGGCGAGCGTCGGTCGCGCCAATATGGTACCCCTTCACCTCACCTATCCCCAAACTAACCTCAGCTATTCCCCGCTCAGCCACCCTACAGGTCACGCTCAGCTGCTACACGAATAGCCCGTGCAATGGTTCTGAGTGCACTAAATGGTTGGTTGTGGAGGGTGTCATGACTATCAAAACGCTACCACAATTTGATAATGCAACATTAATCGGTTCAGTTCCGATTGCGGTCGATCTCTTCTCATCTTATCGCAACCGTAGACGCCTTACCGCCGCAGGCGCTATGTGCTCCTATTCGCGAAATCGCCTCATCTGGTACCCCTTCACCACATCATATCCCACTGACCCTATTTAACCGTCGCCCACTCCCGCACGTGGTATGCAGCCGCCACGTGAGCAGCTGGTGCAACATAGGACACTACGCCGCCACTGTTCTCGTGCTCACGTCCAGCTCCCAAGCGATCAGCTCCTGCAATAGCACAGAGTCTATCACAGTGGTTGGCTTAGATAGCGGGAGCGATTCACAATCCAAACAACTTCTTAGTTCGTTGCTGTAACATGGATTAGCTTGCAGTTTTGCTAGCGGTTCTTTCCTTCTCTCTTGCCGCCTGCTCCTATTCAAGCGTCCCCTTACTGTACCCAGTTTGCCCGATTCAATCCTTCCCCTGCATGGGCTCAGATCCGACTGAGTACGCGCAAGGGAGTGAGGATGGGAGAAGGGGGTCACTCGATACTAACTCCCACCTTCCTCACCTCACCCCATTCCGTACTCGCCACTCCACCCCCCCACCTTGCCTCCTTGCACGCACTTACGTCCAACTGCCACGCGAGCAACCCGTGCAATGGCTCGGAGTGTAGTGGTTTTCTTATGTCGTGGAGAGTGTTATCACAACCAAAACAACTTAGTTCGTTACGGTAACATAGATTGGCTTGCAGTTTTGTTAGCGGTTGTTTCCTCATCCCTTGGTGCGCGTTTCTACTGAAACGCGCGCTACGCACCCCTCACTGTACCCCCCCCCTTCCTCTGCCTCCCTCCCATACATGTGCTCAGCTCCGGCTGAGCACGTGCAGGAGAGGGAGGCAGGGCGACTGGCACCCCCACCCTGCCCCCGCACGAGCACACGTCCAGCTGCCACGGCAGCAGCTCGTGCAATGGCTCGGAGTGTACCGAATGGTTGTCTTATATAGCGGAGGCTGTTATCACAATCAAATCATTGGATTGCTACATCCTCCCAGTCGGTTACCGGTTTGCCTAGCGGTCGTTTTCGCCTCCAGCGAACTCGAACCCGTGAAGTATTTTGCGGACGGACAGACATACATACATACATACAAACCGACACACAAAGTTACTGGTTTATAGAATGAAAGAAAGATACCATGTCCACCCTTCAAATCAGAGCTTTGAGTGCTTGTAATATTTACTGCATGCCAACAACCTGAAGGGAAGGGCCTAATGGCCCTGGTCGATACTCACGACCAGGGCCATTAGGCCCTTCCCTTCAGGCTGCTGGCATGCAGTAAATATGACAAGCACTCAAAGCTCTGATTTGAAGGGTAGACATAGTATAGTTACAGTATCATAGCAATTATTAGGTTGTTCCGAAGTTCTCAGCGTTTTGTGTTACTATTTTTGTACATTCATTGCTGATTAAAAACTCATTCTCCCTTGCGTCTCAGTAGTACATCCTGAAGAGAATTCTTTGCGCTATCTGATGGTATAATTGCCGTTTCACCATTGCTTGATAAACCCCTTTTCCCAAGACTTTTTGAAGCATGTCAAAAGAGCAACTTCGGACGATATTTTTCTTCAACTACAAATTGGGTCAATCCGCAGTCGAGACAGCTCGACAAATTAATGTGGGGGCCCAATAGTGTTGGAGAAAGCACCGTGCGACAATGGTTCGACAAATTTCGTTCTGGAGATTTCAGCCTTGAAGATGAACCTCGTAGCGGTCGACCTAAAGCAATACCTGACGAGGATTTGAAGGCGTTTGTGGAGGCTGACCAAACAGTTCGAGAGATTGCAGAAAAGCTAGGCGTTGGCAAATCCACTGTTGCGGATGGTCTGAAACGCATTGGGAAGGTGGAAAAACTCGACAATTGGCCACAATTCGAGTGATCGGCAGAAATTGGCAAGGTTTCTTCTTCACTGCTTTTGCGCAACAGAAACGACCCGTTTTTGGACCGAATTGTCACCTGTGATGAAAAGTGGATCATGTATGATAACAGGAGACGTTCCGGACAGTGGTTGGATGCCGACGAACCACCGAGGCAATTTCCAAAGCCGAATCCTCACGAAAAAAAGATTATGGTCACAGTGTGGTGGTCATCGGCTGGTGTGATCCACTATAACTTTTTGTCACCAGGCCAAACCATCACAGCAGAGTCCTACTGTGAAGAAATCGACGAAATGTACCGAAAATTGCGTCAGCTGCAGCCAGCACTTGTCAACAGAAAGGGTCCGATTCTTTTGCATGACAACGCCCGCCCACACGTTTCACAAATCACTATCCATAAATTGAACGAATTGGGGGTTGAAGTTCTACCTCACCCGCCATATTCTTCAGACCTTTCAGGCAAAAAAAACCTTCGTGGATTTCGTGGATTCTCGACCACCCAGTTTTTTTTCTTTGATGGGATTTATCGACTGGTGTCACATTGGCAAAAGTGTGCTGATTCGAACGGTGCTTATTTCGATTAAATCCGATGAGTATTAAGAAAGTTATGATCGTTTAAAGTGAAACACTCAAAACGCTGAGAACTTTCCAGACAACCTAATAGTCGGGTCCGTTCGAGGAAATATGGGCCGAGTCCATCTGCGGCGTTTCCGCCACTGCTTGTTTTCTTCCTAATTCGATCACCAGCTGAACACCATTTAATATTCTTGCTTTTCTCACACCGTCCCGGATTGCGATGTTGCAGGATATAAAAACGAGAATCGAGGTAGGTAGGCAGCTACGCTACTCATGATTGGAGCTTCTCGACAAATACATCATCCCTGCTATTTTGACTATTACTGAGTATGGAGTGGTACTAAAGTGCGTCGATTATGGGCACAGGCGAGAGAATAGCTGGGGAAGGAATGTGTGGCGAAGCCGTGCCCGTCCGGCCAACTTGGGCCGTATCACAGGAGGAGGAGCGCTGGCATCAGCCGCCGAGCCGACTGGAATCTAATACCTATGACGACCGGTGGTTAAGAGTATGGCAGAATACGCGCTAAAACTCAGTAAGAATAAGTACGTCGTGCGCTCCGCCCACTGGGAGCGGGTTACAACACACCACAGACACACTCAACTCTTGCCATATATCCAACAGTTGAGGTCCTGCACATCTCTGCTTACATGTTGACGGTGTCTGGACCGCTCTGAAACCGTTTTGCAGATTTTTTGTCTGGCTCCGCCCACCTCGGGCTGGCCCCGTCCACAACATTTATGCCCCACATTTCTCAATGGGCGACCAACTCAATTTGTTCCGGTCTTTGAAGTGCTCTGGGACCGTTTTACAGAATTTTTGTCTGGACTCCGCCCACCTCGGAGCAGGCCCCGCCCACAATGTTTGTGCCCCACAATCCTCAATCGGCCCAGCCTCGCTGACCTTGATCCTCTTTTTTCCGGTTTCTGGAGTGTTCTGGAACCGAGCTACAAACTTTTAAAATGAGTATCCTGCGATTTAGGGCAAGCTCCGCCCACTGTGGGCGGGTCTCAACACACTTTGAGCGTGCCCAACACTCGCCAGATATTTACATTCTGCACTGAGCTTTTTGCGACTTCTAAACACTCTCGCGAACCGGGTTACTGAGTTTTATGAGAAGCACCGCCCACCTTGAGTACGCCCCGCCCATTTTGGGGGTGTCTCCCACAGGTACTCTGGTAGGGGTGTCTCCCACAGGTACTCTGGCAACTCCTTACTAACCTTATTAACTTTTTCCCCATCTTCAGGCTGCTCCGGAAGCGAATTATGAACATTTCTCTGCGGAACCCCAAAATTTCAGCGAGTGCCCCGCCCACTGTGGGCGGGGCTTCGCATAGGTCAAGTGTGCTTTTTATTTCTTGTCCCATGCTCTACCCATCCCCACCTTGACCCGACCTCTCCAAGTCGTTCTTCAGGTCGAACCGAATTTCCGGACAGACAAACTTACAAACTTACAAACAAACAAACAAACAAACAAAGCGAATTATATATATGGGGTGATGGGGTGATCCTTTTCGCCATCTTCGCAGATTCCACATTTGTGCAGATTCCGCATAGCTTCATTTCTGCAGATTCCGCATTTCTGCATTTCTTCAAATCGATATGTATCTAATGCTTTTCGTCATTTCTGCAGATTCCGCATTTTTCATTTCTCCATTTCTGCATTTCTTCACGGTCGCACGCTACGAACGCGGTCTAACTATTGGGTCGGCCTGTAAGAAATGGCAGTTTTCACTCGATATATCGTGCTAAAGATGAAAGTTCTGCCATTGAGTTACATACTGCTTTGTAGAGAATTCTCCGCCCTATGCGCCAGCGTTCTTAGTTTTCTTGGAGTTTCTCTTTCTACTAGTATTTAAGTGCTCAAACTGGAGTATCAAGTCGATGAGATTGAGTTCGACAACCACCCTTTTCTACCTCTAATTAAAAAGCTAAAACCGCACAGGCCCAGTTGCTAAGTATATGGCCAAAGGCTATGTCTCTTAGGAATGCTTACAATATTTAAGTGATTCGAAGATTTCAGTTTCGACCTCACAGACAAGCATCGAACCTAATGCCCTATTCTGTCCAACTGAGAGCTTACGGAATTACCTTATTAACTGAGAATCATGCCAAAGATTGAGGGATCGTTAGAGGTCATAGAGTGCCTCCTTATCATAATAAGGCATCTTCTAATCAATAAGGCATCACCTTCACTTGAATGGACACCCACTCCAAATATTCGAAGACTTTGTAGGCCCTTCACGTGGCATGATTCGAGACTTGAAGGGACGGTCCGCGACGACCTAAGAAAATGCAGAAGCCGTCATGGGATTGTAGTTCGCAGTGGACAGACAACCTTTTGCCAGTTTCACGGCCGAAGGTTGTGAGTAGGAGTTATGATGCAAAATTTCTCCAGTGGTACCACCCTTTCAGTGACTCCGCCCCTAGGCTCCGCCTTCAGAACCCGCCTTCTAGCCAAAAGCGATGCTACCGGACACGAAGCATGAGATGGATGATACAATTTCTCCTGTGTGGTCATAGGGTTCATCACTACAAGGAATCAGCAAACTGATCATATTAAAGCTGCTTCCGACGTTTCTGTGGGATTACTTTCTTTAAGGATGATTCACTCCGCAACTTCCTTTCCACAGTTCACCGCCAACACCTACACTTCTTATCGCGGACCGTGCTTTTAGGCAAACCAGAAAACCAGAGCGACTGCAGAAGGGATTCCACAAGATGTCAGTTAAAGGCAGTTGGCACGATGGTTTCCTACTTAGCCTAAAATGCTAGTAGGGCGCTGTATAGTGGGGAAATGGCGAAAGAACGGAGTGAAACGGTCAAAATCCTGCGAAGAAAAAGCCTCCGTTCTCAGTGACTTGAAAATCGATTTCGGACGAGTTTCCCGTAGGCATCTTACCAATCACCGCTACCGAAGATACGGCTGCATATGTGTACCCATATATGCATGCAGCATCACCGCCGCTTCATACCAATCCCTTTGCTTCATAATTTGCTCAGCAAATGAATGAATACGAGCGTCAGAAACGGTCGTCCGTTTGTGGGCGGGCGGGCAAGGAAGGCGTTTGGGACGTAAAGTTGTTGCTCAATAGGGCGTTATAGAGGTACCCTCCTTGGAAAAGGCTTCACGCAGCGCCTGTCCGAGGTCACGGAATTCTGTTAAGCCAGTTGTACAAATCCTACACCTGTATAGCGATTTATCGTGCCAACTGCCTTTAAAAGCTGACGTTCCTGTGTTGTCTTCCTCAAGCACAGTGAATGTATGGCGCAGCTGCGCCACGTTGCAAGGTGGCTTTTCTTGCATTCGTCCACGACAGCACAGGTGATACAACGTTCATCTCTGTGTGATGTACCCCCCCCCCATATCCCGGAAATGGCGAACGCGTACTCTTTTAAGCAAGATAGCGGCTGCGCTATTCTATGGGTATTACCGTTTTTGTAACAATGTGTTTGTCCTGCAGTGGACTGAACGAAATTTTTCCTGAATGGAAATGCCCCATGAAAAACGCGTCTTACGCCGTGTTCAGTGAGTGCGCGACTACTCTCTTTCCATTTCTCGGATACGAAGTGTATTTTAGTTATCTGTCATTGGTAGGACTGACACTATGCCATGCGTCCTGTATGGGATTCAAAAATCATCATGGTGTATGGAAAGGCGCACAGAATCTTTATGCAATCATTAGAATAAGTGTTCGGTAGGCTAAGAATCGTCTACTTCTTTCCTTTCTTATTTGGTCTTCTATTAGCTTGTCCCATGCTGCTGTTTCCGCCTTTAGCGCCAGCTCTCGATGATTTGCTTTTGCCACTTTTGCTTTTCAGGCTTTTGCTGGATTTCTTGCTCTTGCTTTTGCTCTTGCTTTTCGGTGGCCGACCTGATTTGCTTCTTGGATTCGGACTTTTGGCTCCACTCTTAGTGCTGGTACCGCGGGTGCTTTTTTTACTACTTTGCTTTTTTCTTCTTGTGCACACTAGGCAAATACACAACACAGGAATGATAGCAATGGCCAGTATGATTGCCACAGCGCAGAGTACAACAAAGATGATCCTGAAATAAACAGGAGCGAAATAAAGAAAAACAGCTGTCACTCGTTCTATCGCAGTACACATAGTAAACCAAACTGGGGTTTTGTGAGAGTGTTTTGCTCACATAATTATATATAAAGGATAAGGCGGAAGTGGTGTAGTGACAAGTGGCGCGCTTACCACTCGCGCGGTCCTGGGTTCGAATCCCAGGTCGACACCCGCCCAGGCCAACCAAGCCTTCTACCCTCCGGACGGTAAATTGGTACCAGATTCGTCTGGGAGGATAGAACACTGACTTGTACATCGGCTGGCCCCCGCAAGTCATGGTATACAGTGCGTAGCAAAAATTTGTAGACACCCCAAAATCTAGTTTTAAAATGCGAATAAAGGACTTTCTCATCTGTAATGTTCCTCAAGCGATTCCTCGTGGCCGATAACCCTATAATTGGGCACTCGAGCGATAACTAAGCTTCACTTTCACAACATATTTTTGAATAGAATTTCCTTGTTTGTACCAAAAGTATGTGGACACCTGAGAAAGTCCAAAGTTTGGCTCCAAATCTGCGATCCATTTTTATCGTCTCTACTCCCCATTAACCTGTACTCATGCCTCGTCGTGGTAGACTCTCTCCGAAGAAGAACAAGCTCAGATTCGAGCTCTCAGTGCTGCTGGACACTAGAGAAATTGCAAGACAGCTCGGACGTTCGGCGACGTGCGTTGGTAAATACCTCCAGAATCCTGATGGCTACCATTCAGCACATATTTCGGGGCGTCCTCGATCTTTGTCCGCAAAAGACATCAGAAGAATAGCGCGTACTGCCTCAAACTCCCCCCTTCTGTGAGACAGATCCATGCTGCAATGAATCTACCGGTCTCAAAAATGACAATATGGCGCTATTCGATCAAATGAGCACATCACCAGAGAGACCATGAAGAAAGCTCCTCGCCTGACTGCCCAACACCAGCTGGCGAGACTGAACTTCGCGCGTGCAAACATGGCGACGTCGTGGGACAAGGTGAAGTTTTTGAGAAATTTGTAAAATCAGAAAGACAACTTTCTTATGCACATTTCTTTCTTACTATTAGATTTTTTTTACCTGATGAAAAAAATCAATCTCGACGGTCCAGATGGATATCGGCACTACTGGAGAGACCTTCGTCGCGATCCGTTGGTATTCTCGAGGCGAAATTTCGACGGCTCTTTGATGGTTTGGGGTGGTTGGAAGCAGCGGAAAGTTGGAGCTTGCCTTCCCATCGTGCCGTATGAACAGTCAGGAATACCAAGGAGTGCTTGAGTCTAACCTCTTGCCTTTTCTGAGCGGGCCACGACGCAGGACACATGTGATGCAGCAGGACAACGCCGCCGTGCATGTTTCAAATTCTACTAAAATGGCTCCAACGCAATGGTATCAAAGTGATGGATTGGCCGGCGTGTTCTCCTGACTGCAATCCAATCGAAACCTGTGGGGATCATGGTTCGACGAATCTACATGAACAGTCGGCAGTACAACAGCGTGCGAGACCTGAAGGGGTAGTTGCTGCATGGGAGGAAATCGACGAAGACACCATGACAAATCTTGTCCACAGCATGCCAGACAGAATGTTCGAAGTAATAGTGAACGCTGGAGGAAAACCAACTTCTAATTTCCACGATACATTTGTTTTTTGTTAAGTGTCCACATACTTTTGTTATTAAGAAACTTTTTCAAAACAATAAATAATTGTACAGTAGTTCACAAAGTGCTCAGAAGTAGTGTATTCCTATGTTTTCGCTTATGAGGAATTCAACAATAAAGGTCTCATATCGCAAAATTCAAAGGCAATTTGCAGGACAAAAATTTGAGGTGTCCACATACTTTTGTTACTCACCATGGACCACACTGCAATAAGCCACTACGATTCTGAATGGAAGTAGAATGCGTGCCGCATCCCACAAAGGGATTTGATTAACGGCGAAGACTTTATCCTTTATCATTATCCTTAATTATGTAAGGATAAGCACTATTAGCGCTGTCCGAGGTTCAAATTCCAGATCGACATTCGCCCTGGTGACGAAGATTGCTACTAAGGAGCCACGAGGCTCCTCTTTATAAGCGTAGAGAGAAAAATCCAGACGCAAACTTATTTTGCTTCAATGTTTGGTTGGAACAAAGCACGTCGTACGTTATGCATCTCCAAGGAGTTGGTATATGATCCCTGATGTGCGCGGAATCGTGTTTAGTCTGAGGAGGAAATTCTTGTTTGGGATTTTTCCCGTTTCACGCGCACAATACAGGGGGAGGAGCCGAGAAAGCCACTTTTCTCCCTCGACTTTCGGCGCTATAAGTTACGCTTTATTAAATTCTGATCGGACATATCTACCACCATATTCAGCAGAAATAGGTGGTAAATGGTAAATACTATTACTATATAAAATGGTAAATACTATTATGATACTCCGCCACAGCCTTCTGGAGCCATCGAGAGATTCTGCCACGCGACCGTGATGTGCCTGAGTTCAGCGAGATCGTTGATTTCTCCGCCACTGTAGACCACCCTGTTGAGCTCCGCCCGAACCGGGTAATTGAGGGTTTAGGTCAGGTGACACACTTAGATATTCCATCTTCTTCAGGTACTCAACGCCCTTCCATTCCAAGTAGGCGAGAGTTTTTCCAACGCCCTTCGATTCCATGTGGTGGCACCCGAACCTGTAGCAGTACAAAGTTTCCAAGATGGTACGGGCGACGACATGTAGGGAGGATATTCTTCTCGAGTTGCTTGATGTAACCGCCAGCGCTCACCTTCAGTCCACCAGGAAGAAAATATTCGGTCTTTCCATTCCAGGTACGTCCGGTCCATACCATCAACCCGCGCCTTGGCGACTGTGGTGAAGATGATGTCCTAGACCGTAGCGACGTTGTCGGAGCTGCTCGATGTTGGAGGTCTTCCAGATCGAGAGTACTGGTCTCCAGGTAGCTATCCATGGGTGACTCCACACTAGAAGTTTCGCAGCTGTTTGGAGGTGACATGAATTCCAAAGGTCTCCAGTCAGGCTGCGACTGGAGATGACTTCATATTTTGGTGTACATGAAGGTGATGGGCGAGAGCCAGCTCCTGCTTATCGAGGAACATCTTGGGTATCTTCCGCCCTGGTACTCGTATCCACGTCCTCTGTCTGGGCTGCGAAAACTTTGCTGATATGTGACTCGGTCGAAGTGACTTTTTTTGGCCCCCCCCCTGTATATCCCTTAGTCAGCAAAACTATTTCATCTGGTAGTTTAGGAGGCGTCTCCTTCTCCTACTCCCGCTCTTTCTCATTTTACAGCAAGATTCTAGGACTTACTATGTACCGTTGACAAGTTGTGGAAGGGGGAATAGTACCTAGCAAAAGTTCCTTTCAACTCCAGGAGCGGGAACGACTTGTTTGACTTGTTT
>MU911908.1:83603-121604 GCA_036418165.1 Cooperia oncophora | reverse complement strand
TGGCCTCGGTAGCGTAATAGGGAACGCATTCGCACGGAAAGCGGAAGATGCGGGTTCGAATCCCGCCCGTGGTCCGACTTTTGCCCATAACTCAGCATTCTTGGGATATCTATTACTTATGTTCCAACCCAATAGAACGACATTTGCTTCAGAAGCTGGCTGGAATTCCAGAATAAGGCAGTGAACGACACATAGTGCCACCCTTGGGGAAGGACTCATGTTTAGAGGACTACCACCTAACAATTCCTGTAAAAATAGTCACTTTTTCAATGTACGATGGGCAAGAATATCCCGCACCATGGGTAGAATAGATGGTTAGGTACGGCGCAGCTACCAACGAACATTTAAAGACAGCCCCCGCGCTCGAGTAGTATATGGTCGTCCTTCCTTGTGCAAGTAGTACAGCCCCCAAGCCAGAGACTGTCCCACTCTATACGTCTGCACAGCGAGCGAGAAGCGAGCTACAGCCGCTGTGTTCTAGTTCTGACGCCTGCTCAATTGGACCGCCTTACTTGCTAGATGTCCTCCGACGGAGGCCACTCAGTTGTTCTTAGTTGGGGCCGCGGGCATTGCTAATGCCCATGGATAATTCTGCTCCCCTTTATTACAGTTTACTCACCGGAGATATATTCATTCAATTCAACTCATTTCGCTAGGTGAAAAGCGTAAAAAGCACGAGTGACGCAATTTTCGTGATGCAAAACCTCAACGAACAAAAAGTGCGCTACCGTAATTCCAAATTCAGACATCGCGTTGATAAAATTCCTTTTTCCTTCCGAGAGTTTTTCCTCTGCGTTTTTGTTGTTTTCTTTTTGTATTCTTTTTTTGCACTGGATGATATCAACTATTGCGAGATGTGATAGAGAGATTTATGAGCTAGGGGTTGCACAGAGACCGCAGGGAGGTGTGACTGTGAGGGAGCGATTTTGTTTATGTTGTTCTGGAGGACGCTTCTTGTCTGTTTTCTTCTTTGGGAGATTACTTATAAGCTACTGTTTCATAATTGGAAACAGCTATCTATGAGACTTTTATCGCGGGAGCTGTCTTTAAGGTTACGTTCACTCTATACAGGGGGGAGGGCAGAAAAAGTCACTTTTCTCCATTGACTTTCGAGGCGCTATAAATTTCACTTTATTAAATTCTCATCAGACATTTACACCAAATATTGGAGAGCCTAATAAATACTATTATGACACTTCGCCACAACCTTCTGGACGAGCGCCATCGAGAGATTCTGGCGCGCGACCGCGATGTGGTGCCTGAGATCAGCGAGAGCATCGATATTTCCGAGACCGTAGACCACCCTATTGAACTCCGCCCGAACCGGGTAATTGAGGGATTCAGGTCAGGTGACCTACTTGGATATTCCATTTTCTTTAGGTACCCAGCCCCCTTCCATTCCAAGTAGGCGAAAGTTTCTCCAACGCCCTTCGATTCCATGTGGTGGCACCCAGATGCTGTAGCAGTACAAAGTTTCCAAGAAGGTACGGACGACGACATGTGAGGAGGATATTCTTCACGAGTTGCTCAATGTAACCGCCAGCGCTCACCTTATGTCCGGGGTCCACGAAGAAAATATTGGTCTTCCCATTCCAGGTACGTCCGGTCCATACCATCAACCCGCGCCTTGACGACTGTGGTGAAGATGATGTCCTAGACCGTGGCGACGTTGTCGGAGCTGCTTGGTGCTGGAGGTCATCCAGATCAGGGTACTGGTAGCTATCCATGGGTGACTCCATACTAGAAGTTCCCCAGATGTTTGGAGGTGAGTGACGTGAAGTCCAGAGATCTTCTCCAGTCAGGTTACGACTGGAGGTGACTTCATATTTTGGTGTACATGAAGGTGATGGGCGAGAGCCAGCTTCTGCTTGTAGAGGAGCATCTTGGGTATCTTCCGCCCTGGTAGTCGTTTCCACGTCCTTCCTTTGTCTGGGCTGCGAAAAGTTTGCTGATATGTGACTCGGTCGAAGTGACTTTTTTATGCCCCCCCTGTATGTGCGTATCTCGCGGTACGGGAATAGATCAGTGAACTTGTTTAGGAAGGAAGATATCTTGTAAGTTTTGAAAGTTTCATTCTCGAACATTCAGATTTTTGTGTTTAAAAGCTCCCGTATAGCATCTAAACGTCGCTTCGTGAGGGTGAGTAAGTGAGTCTCGATAGCCACTTAAGGCTGCTTCCCATTCTACTCGAGACTCCCTTGAGTAGGTGCTATGATAAGGAAGTCGCGACAATGTTTAAACTCCCTCTACTGGTGGAGCTCCAAGGGTTTCAATTACTTGGACTACTAGATGTTAGACTACTTGGACTACATACATGTTAGATATCAGTGCTACGAAGCTACTACCACATGTAAACTTCCGCGCATTGCGCCCTAACTAGTCCTGCTAGGGCGTCCACACTTCCACGGCACGTATCGATGTCACATCTTAGGAGAGGCATTGGTACATCACAAGCTTTATAAATACTGTTATTTGCGGAATGTACAGACCAAACTGAGAACCAAATGATTCGAAGAATCTTGCATGGAAGGTGAGAAGGTCAAAGAAACACGGAAAATTATTCCTTGTAAAGAAAATCGCTTACCATGATGAGCTGCGTAGTTCGCATGAGCTGTTTTGACAGAAAGGTCAGTTCCTGAAAACAAAACGCACAAGAGTAGCGAGATGAAGCGCTTCTATGAATGGCGTGATGTAAGAGTGTACTTGAATCTTTTCCTCAGGGAAGTTCATCATGATGTGACCTCGCCCTTTAATTCAAACCCACACAGCTTACTTACTACATCATCTCATTAAAATCTGACCGTCGGGGAGGAAAAGAGGTAAGCGTTCGGTAGAAGATTTGAGACGCTCTCAACTAGGGCTATGCCTAGAGAGCGTGAAGAAGGAGGACTCAACAATCGAAAAAAAAACTCGCGGCAAAATGTGACCCCCTTTTTCTCCAGTGGCCAGATGCGAATCCAAACAGTGTCTTCTACAACGGACGGTGATTCTTGTGGTAAGAAAGCGCAGTGTCCTCAGCATCAGCATCACAATCAGCCACCAATACCAGATTCACCAATACCTCCCCAAGCTAGTATGTGATCTCATTTCCTGAGGGAAAGCAATACATTGGTCTCAACCTGTAAACTATTCAGATTAGACATATTAAAAGTGTCCAATGGATTAACGCTGAGGACTCTAGCCGCTACAGTTTCAAAACACGAGCCGATGTGTGGGAGATAATTTGATGGGAGTTGCTCTTTGCTCTCCAACGAGCACACAATTCGGAACATTTGTAGGACACTTTCTTTCACACGATTGCTAGGGAAAGGTAGTTCTCTAAGGGCTTCGTTCAACCACCAAGGTGGTGTCAAACACTCACTACCGTGCTGGCCTCTTAGAAGCGTCTTGAAGACACATAGTACGCTCACACACATTGAGGGTGTATGAGACTATCAGCCCCCCCCCCCCAGCTATCGATATGTCGTGGTCCCCCCGCTCAAACATGCCCGGGAATGGAGATACAGGACCGTGAAACACGCTAATTCCTCCATGCTCCGCCTTACACCTTTTTGCGGCGCAGATTCCCGTCCTTGATAACATCCGTCGTAAGCGCGCGTGTCGCGTGCGGCTCCTTGGCACTTTGCCGAGTCCTTTAATTGCGCTTTCAAATACAAGTAAAACGCGATTTCCTGATGCGGATAACATTGGATGTGTGCAAAATAAGAAAAGAAGATGATGACGAGGGTCAGAACTTAAAAGCAACTGTGCCACTTCTGCAACGTCCCTCGGAGGCCGCGTATTTACACGATCGCAGCTCACAGCATCGGCGAGGCATGCGTTTCAGGAAGTGATATAGAGGGGTGAGATGGGGACATCAACCGCGGGTGACTGGAAGCGATAACTACTGATAAGGACTGATAAGAGAGATTGCAGTCGTCGTCGCTGTTTGAGGTGATTCACGCTACCAATTCTTAGAGATTTGGCGATGAGGACATTGATGTCGGATGACAGGTAATCTTATCAATTGATGAAAACTGATAAGATACCATCAGCGCACATCTTTATCAGCTCTTACCGCTTTGATTTCAAGTATAGAGGCTCAGTATGTGAACTCTTTTCTTCGATGTGCAGAATAAAGGTCGTCCATTGAAGTGTTTAGTACTAGATGAGTGAAATGTTGCTGAGCGGGGGGAGCGGGAAGGGGGCGGTGGGGGGGAGGGAGTATATAGTGTGCCTGAAACGGAAAAATCGAGAAATTCAAATATCAAAAAAAATTCGCAGGTCTTTCTGCTATGTGATGTTGTGAGGTGTTAGGTGTTAGCGGTTGCAACTGAAGCAAAAGAAGCAGTGTACCCAATGCTAAACAGAAGGAGGAGAGCTCGGCGTCAGCGTTTAATGGGACTGCTGATCTCTTTACCAGTTACCGGTCACCAACTCCTGCTAACTCCTTACTCATTCCACAACCATCGCTGTACGGTGTTAATACCTGTGCCAGTTCAACGTCTGAGGGTCTTCTGCTAGAAGGACTCTGCATTTCTTTGTGTAAATTTGTCATGGTTACTTAGGCTGCATGGCTGTACAATATCCCAGGAAGCTCTGTTTCCTTTCGTTTTCAGAAATAATCATCTACGCCCCTGATAGTTTCCGTGTCGAGTCTTTCTATGCAAGCGAGTCACTCGATAGCAGTGACTGTGATGGTGAATGGGCTAAGGTGCTCAGGAGCAAAGGAATACCCGGTACGAAGAGCATTTCAGCGAAATACTGGACAGCGATCACGAAAGAACATCAACGTTGAAGTAAACGGTGGCATCATCGCAATTCGGCGGAGAGGGTGGGTCCATTTTGCACTTTTGCTACTTCCCATCGACGTGTCGACTCATCTGGAGGCCTTTCCGTGAGTGAAAGGTTTTACAACTGTGACTCGATGAGCTTGCTCCAGCTTCACAGGAATTCTCAGGTTTCATCAGGTCAAGCATGCAAACCGGAACTAATGGAGTAATGAAAGTGCAAACGCACGCCTCCCCCCCCCTCCTCCTCTCCTCGTCGCCGAACAGTGCCGGTGTCATCAAGGAGAACCCTGACGGCAGAAAAGACCGACAACGTTCAACAGGAGGAGAGGGTGCCGATTAATGCACTTCAGGGTATTTTTGCAACCTCCTAAGGTCCCCTTCCCGAGTAGGAAGAGGCATTCTCATTGATATCAAAACAGTTCACCCCTACAAATCCTATCCGCAGCCTCATCGTGGCGTGGGGGTGAACGGTTTTGGACTGTTCCAAAAACGTACCAATGCGGAAGGTGCCACGACAGAGCCTGGCGAGCTACGCGTGATTAAACTCCTTATCGCCGAAAACAGTAACAGTTATGGGCCCCATTCCCCTGAACCTGAGGGAACCACCAACATGGCGACGCTGGGAACCGCTCGGACGAGGCTGCCAAAATCACAGGGCCAACGGAGTTTTGAGTCGGCCCAGGACTAGGATGACGATCTGTACTTCCAATGCACGGATGCTTGCATCGGAAGCTCACATCGAAGATCTGATGTTGCAAGCCAGGAAGATCAAGTACGACGTCATCGGACTGACCGAGACGAGGAGCACCGCCCTCAACGCCGTGTACGAAACTGGAGAAGAACTGTTCCTCGGAACATGCGACAGCAGAGGCGTAGGCGGTGTGGGCGTCCTCGTCAACACGCACTTGGCCATGAACATCGATTCGTACGAAAGTCTGACGACCCCGAATCGGACGTTTGCGATTGAGAAGATGTGGTTCAACTCCAGCTTTGACAATCTTCGTCGCCTACGCACCAACATCAAGCTACGACGAGGATGAGCTCGAAGCGTTCTATATGGAATTGGAGAAGTTCTACAAGGAAGATCATACCTTCTTCAGGTCATCGTCGGTGATTTCAACGCTAAGATCGGAGCAAGAGAGAAAGGCTGAAGAACTTCACATCGGAACTCATGGAACGGATTGGAAGGAGCAGGGTGAAAGGCGTCTGAGTTTTATCATGTCGACCCAAACCATCCATGGTAACTCGCAGTTCCAGAAGCCCTACTCTCTACGCTGGACGTGGGAGTCTCCTGGTGGACAATTCCATAACGAGATCGACCACATCATCTGCAATCGAAGGTTTTGCGCTGACCGATGTCGCTGTTGTCCCTAGTTCTAACACGGGATCCGACCATCGTCTCCTTCGCGCAAGATTCCGCTTTTCGATGCGAGGAGAGAGAGCCGCAAAAGTTCAAGAAGCGAAGCCCCAAGACCGACACCAACTGGATCACTTCACTTCTCTCGCTAGGCTCTGGAGGATTCTGTCATCGACAACATCGACGAGGAATACGAACGCTTGTTGCCACATCTTCACGACTGCGCCAAGAAGTCAGAGGGTTGCCAGGTTACCAAGAAGCGTCTATCTCTGGAAACTCTCGAGCTGATTCGCCAACGTGGAGCCGCACGAGCCGCAGGCAATTACCAGCTGACGTCTGAGCTTGCGAAGCGTATGCAGAGAAGCGATAAAGGAAGACCTCAAGGAGAAGAAGAGCAGGCAGTACTGGTGGAAGCCGCAGAGGCTGGGAAGAGCATACGCAACGCCCCGCCGCGACTTCGCAACCTCTAAGACTAGAATGACCGCCCTCGGACGCCGGATCGGAACAATCACCGCATCCAGAAGGCCAATGGAGAAAGGTCATCCACGACTTCTACTCGGATGTCTTGACAGCGCACGTCCACCTGCAACCATACACCGCTTGGAGCAGGATGGATATGTCGTTCCCTGCAGTTCTCTCTTCCGAAGTCGACACGCCATCTCGTCGGTGGAAGAATCGTAACGGCACCCGGTCCCGAACAGGATCAGACCCGAACATCTGAAGAATCTTCCGCCAGTTCTCGTCAAAAGTCTGGCTCGACTCTTCACACGCTAACCTGTCGCAATGCAAGGTACCCACCTCGTGGAAACCAGCAAAGACTGTGTTGCTGTACAAGAAGGGAGATCTGTACGACATGTGGCAATTATCGCCCAATGCTGTCTGCTGTCTGTAGTCTACAAACTCTTCACACGAGTCATCCTGAATAGGATTTGCAGAACACTAGACGAAGGACAGCCATGCGAGGCAAACAGGGTTTCGAAGAGGATTCAGCACGATCGACCACCCACACGGTAACCAAAGCTCATTGAAGTATCGCGAGAGTAACAAGATGCCCTATGTCTCACGTTTATCGACTTGAAGAAAGCCTTCGACTCCGTTGAGACAGAAGTGGTTATCGAAGCCCTGGCAACCAGGTATTCCTACTCAGTACATCAGGATTCTTCGTGAGCTCTACAGCAACTTCACGACCAAGATTTCACCATTCTACAAGGAGATCATCATTGATGTCAAGAGAGGGGTCCGACAGGGCGACACCATGCGTCCAATCTCTTCAGCGCCTCTCTTCGCGAACGTCATTCGTCAACTGGTATGGGAAGACATGGGAGTGAAGATCGACGGTCGGCAACTACACCATCTCCGCTTTGCTGACGAACATCGTTTTTGATAACGCCAAACATCGAGCCAAGCGTAACGAATGCTGGCTGAATTGGACTGCGCGTGTGGAAGAATCGGTCTACGGACTGAATAACGAAGACGATGTTTCATGAGAAACGGATTGGTATCTGATGCCCCATTCACACACGCTCAACGGAACGACCATCTCTGAATGCTCTAGCTATGTGTACCTGGGTCGTGAAAACAATATGATGAATGACTTAGCACCAGAGCTGAGCAGGAGGAAGCGAGCGGCTTGGGGAGCCTTCAAGAACATCGAGGGAGTAGCGAAGAAGACGAAGAACACCAAGCTCCGTGCCCACCTCTTCGATTCCGCGGTCCTTCCTGCCTTGACGTACGCCTCAGAGTCTTGAACTCTACGAAAGCAGGATGAGCATGCGGTCGGTGTTATTCAACGCGCCATCGAAAGGGCGATGCTCGGAGTTTCCCGCTACACGCAAGTGAGAGAGGGAATTCGGAGCTCCGCACTCCGCCAACGATCGAAGATCAGAGACGCCGCCGCATTTGCCAAGGCTTCGGAGATCAGGTGGGCCGGACACGTCATGCGTTTCGAGGACGACCGCTGGACCAGAGCTGTCACCGACTGGATTCCACGGGATGTCAAGCGAACGCCTGGAAGACCGCCTATGCGATGGTCAGACTTCTTCGTGAAAGCTCTGAACGAACGGTATGCAGTTCATCGTGTCCCTCGAGCTGAGAGAGTTCATTGGGCAACTCTTGCACGTTGCAGGGACGAATGGAGACATTACTGGCGCCCGCTCGAGGAACTCGATGATCAACGGGAGCACAGGTGATACAGGTGATCAAAACAGTTGAGATCAATGGTGGTCGTATAACGGTTACAGCCACTGTCCAGGGTTGTCCAATAGCACCTTTTCCACCTCCTTTGGTCGAACAAATGCCCTAGCTCGAGGGTTTTATTTCGGGGATTAATGGCGATTTACGCATGTTTCTCTCCATCGCTGATTTTCCTCGCATCCCTATTTGAGCCCATCTACAGAACAACTGATCGGGGTTTTTCCTTCAGCAGCGTGCGCCATGAGGACTCGCTATTTAGCGAGGCTCTTTACTATTTTCAGAGCAAACTTGACCATTGTGGAAATACATAACTATGTGTAACGAAAGAGATTAGTCGAAAAGCAAACGCACCCTTTTTCTTGTTCAGAGAAGTGAAGAAGTAAGTGACAAGAAAACTTACTACCCAGTAAGTAGTCTGATACACACTGCTTGATTGTCCCATCCGAAACTGGTGTGTTGTTCCAGTTTTGCTGAATGTTCATTAAGAGGGAAGAGTAAAAATCTCGTGTATAGGTCTCCTAGGTGATGGTTGCAGAAGAACTGATTGCTAGACGTGAGTTCGACTAGGCTGACGGTTTTATGCTTCTTACAGCACATCACTACATGCATATGTGGGAATGCTTTAGATTGATGGTAGTTGTATAGCGAAGCTCAGGGCTAATGTAAACCGATGGCCCAAAGTATGGCATTGCAATTTCTCTTATGTTGGAAAGAAAGTCCTTCCACACTTCGGCCAAATTTTCAAATCAAATTTCCCTTCACTCAAAGGCACCTCCAGTCTACAAGGTAATCACCATTCGACTAGGACTAGTGCCCACCTTTTGTACATCCCTCATTTCCACTCTTGTAGATCTACGGCAATTACGATAAAAGGAAGAGGTGTACCTCATTTTCGAGTAGACGTCGATTTTCGGGATATTCGCTTTCTAAAGGATGTGGTAGGGATCAGATGAGGTGGTAATCAAAGGCTGCTAGCTTTGGTAAATAAGCTGGGTACGGTCTCACTCCCTGATCGAGGTCCATGATCTTTTGGCGCAGCCTGGTCCGCAGTCTGGTGCCGCCTTCGCATTGCCGAGTAGTACACAGAAAGTGAGTGTTTGTGAATGAGTTCGAGCGTGACGTCATCCCTGTTTCCATGTTGATTTGAAGGCTGTGGCTGCCATTGTCGTGCCAGTATCCAGCAACATCGCTTGAAGCCACAAATAAAGCAGAGTATTCTCTCTTCGATGCACATCTGCTTTTAGCCTAGCAGTCTACTTTTCTCCTTGAGAAATCCTGCGTGGGATGTGTGCATAGCTACGCAAGGACTCCAACACTCGTTACCAACTACTAGATCCCACAAAAGTTCTTCCAGTGTGTACAAGGAAAAGAAAACCCAGAACGGTCATTCGGCGCGCTTTATCAGTCTTGTCCAACACATGAGGCACCCTTCACGAGTGATTTTCCCTATAACTGATATTGCGGAGAACCATAGCAGTTGTGAGGTAGGTGGAGCCTAGAGAGTTTGCTAACTTACAGGTGATTACTTTCGGCTGCGCCTCAAGAAGCTCGAGTATACGGCAGTCATTCTGTGCCGACCTAATTGCCTACCTCCGGATTAAATAACTCCAGGTCGGAAGCGCTGATGCAAACGCTGCACTCTGCCATGGCAAGCAATATCCTTCCTTAAGACAACGCAGGTATTCGCTTATTCGGCGAACTGGCCCCACAGGCTCTCACAATATGGGGTAGGTCGAAAAGTTCGAAAAGTATTGGGTCGGTCCATAAGTAATGGCGTTTTTCTTTCTCACTCGGAATATACATGGAAAGTTTTTCCATTGAGTTCACATTGTTTTGCAAAAAAATTCCTCGCTTTATCCTACTACATACCAGCCGGCTTCGCCGGCTGACTCCGGCGCACCTCCTAGGATACTGCGCGGCTCCGCCGCGCTTTCCTTCTTCCACACATTTCATTAGCCGCCTAGTATCAGGCTCTTCTACCCGAAAAGGTGGTCAACATTCTTTAACAAATAGCATTATACCTGCTCCTTTCAACACTATTACGGTGTATGGAGTGGTGGTAAGGAGCGTTGATCAAGTGGACAGTTGAGAGAAAAACCGGGTATTAGTCGAGCATTTGATCGTACGAATGTAGGCAGGCGCGGTAGAGCCACACCCCGCAAAGCCGGGCCGTATCACGCAGATGTTCGAAGTGCCTGGAGTGCTCTGGAACCGCTTGAAGAATTTTTGAGGCTGGCCCCGCTCACCTTGACGCACGTTCCACACACAACAGTATTCGGTCGCCTTAAAGCGTCTTGCTTTGGAATGCACTCCCGCATTCAGCAGTGGAACGCGTTAGATGGCCCTCACTGAGGTTGTTGATGGAAGATAATTGTGCTAAGCGTGATTAAGTGAATTGATGCTGTTCATAACATCTCTGTAAACAAACCTCATGCATTTGGAATAGAGCTAGCTTAGCGGTCGTACATGATGTCGTTACTAATGAGCAGCGAGGAATGAGTTCTGTTGGAATCATTGAGATCGTTATACTTGAGTCATATCTATCGGATTGTTGTTGTGAGCGGTGAAGCGGATTTTCCCATGTTACCTTGTCACTTTCAGCTCCTATCACTTCCGTACCCGCCAGTAACACTCCCCTCCCGTATCACTATCATATCACCCTGCATCGCCTCTCGGATCGAGGTCCCACTGTTGCTGTAAGCTGCGTTACGCATATGATGACCCTCCCTTCCGAAGCCGCTTATCGTATCTTACCTACTGTTATCACATTTTTGTCACCCGCCAATATGTTCCCGTCCCACACTCTATATCACCTCACGTATCTGAGGTCCCCATTGTAGCCGTAACCTTCGATACGAATTTGATGACCCTTCCGTTCCGCGGCTGCTTATCGTATCTTTCAAGTGTTATCACTTCCTGTCGCCCGCCAATGATGATCCCGTCCCACACCCTATATTACCTCTCGGATCCAAGGACCCACTGTTCCTGTGAGCCGCACTGTGAATTTGGTAGTGCTTCCCATTTAATGCCCATTATCAGATCTTATCAGCTGATATCACATCCTGTCACCTGCCAATAATGTTTTCGTCCCACCCCCTATTTCAGCTGCCTCGGAACCAACGTCCCACCGTTGCTGCCACCTGCGTTATGGATATGGCGACCTCCCCTTCTAATGCCTCTTATCAGCTGATACCACTTCCTGTCACCCCACCAATTGTGTTCCCGTCACACCGCCTACATCACTTCTTGAAATCAATGTCTCACTGTTACTGGAAAGGCGCAATGATTTCGTGACAGACAGACAAGACGCGCACACAAACAGACAAACACACACTTACAGACATACTTAGCGGATTATATATAGTAGGATAATTCGCTAAGTATGTCTCTCCGTGTGTGTATGTGTGTGTGTTTGTGTGTGCGTCTGTCTGTGTGTCACGAAATTCATAGCGCGGGTCCCATTAGCAGTAAGACCCTTTTTTTCCAAGAAGTGATGTAGGGAGTTTGACGGGAACACTATTGGTGGGTGACAAGAAGTGATATCAGTTGATAAGATTCGATAAGAGGCGTTAGAAGGGGGAGGTCACCATATTCATAACGCGGGCGACAGCATCAGCTAGTTCCTGATTCCAAGATATGATAAAGGGTATAGCCCAAGAACATCATTAGAGGGTGATAAGAACTGCGGGTTGCTGATAAGATTCGATAGGGGCATTAGGAAGGTGGGTCACCTTATTCATAGCGCAGGTCACAGCATCAGTGAGACGTGCTTTTCAGCAAGTGCTATAGGGATGGGGACATCAACCGTGGGTGACTGGAGACGATAACTACTGATAGGGGCTGATAAGGGACGTTGTAGTCGTCGTCGCTGTTCAAGGTGGTTTACGCTACCAAATCTTAGAGATTTGGCCATGAGAACATTGATGATGGGTGACAGGTAATCTTATCAATCGATAATAACGGATAAGATACCATCTGCCCCACGTTTTTATCGCTTCTTACCGCTTTAATGCCAAATATTAGAGGCTCATTGCCAGTACGTGAACTCTTTCATTCGATGCACGGAATTGAGGTCGTCCATTGAAATACTTGCTATTGGATGCGTGAAATGATGTCAAATGATGTCGAGGGGGGGGGGTGGTTTATAGCGCACCTGAAACGGGAAAATCGAGTTAGCAGTCTCAGTTGAAGCAAAATAAGGATTGGACCTAACAACTGGGAGTGGAAACGTCCTGTTCGCACACATTTTGACACGTGCAAGCAATGTGAAGTTCTCCTTTGCAGTGCCACTTATGACTCTGCAGTTATGCCTCTTCCGGGTGTTATGGACTCATCCGGACTAATACCCACTCATTCTGTAGCGCAACTGCGGCCTCTAATGATATGGCGCAGCGTTCTCACGGTTGAAGGTCAGTAGTGAGCGAGAGCGACCAGATGTTGGCAATGACCAGGTGTTGATAATGACTGATGTTGATCTTTTTTCCAACTAACTTTACTACATTTCAATAAAAAAATAACTGCCACCGTTTGGCACATTTAGCGTATTCTACCCTGCAAGGGAAGAGTGCCTGGTGAAGCCACGTCGGCCCGGCGAAGCCGGCCATGAAACAGAAGGAGGAACACCCGGCGGCAGCCGGGTGATCCGATTGATACGATGATAAGATGGTCATCTTAGTTTTTCTTAAGTTTCTCTTTTCACTAATATTTAAGTGCTCAAACTGGAGTGTCAGGTCGACGAAATTGGGCAGTTTCGGCAGCCTCTCCTTTTTGCCTCTAATTAGAAAGCTGAAACTAACGAAACGCATACCCTAAGTAAGTACTAAGTATTAAATATATGGCTAAGAGGCTATGTTTCTTAGGAATGCTTACAGCGGTTTGAGTGATTCGAAAATTTCGATTTCGACCTCACAGGCAAGCATCGGACCTAATGCCCCATTGAGTCCAACTGAAAGCTTATGAAATTACCTCATCCAGGAAATTCATGCCGAAGATTGAGGTTGGAGGTTATGGATAGCGTCGTTATTAATCAAGCATCCCCTCAGCTGATTTTAGACGATCGAAAACTAGCGGGTAGGTTCCGCAGGCAGTCGTTCCCGAAGTGGGCACCTCATGGGACGCACATTTACAAAGTCCCAATTCCCACCTCCTAATCGCTTGAACAAACCTGGAGGTGTCATAATAAGTATCTTATCTTAGTCATATCTATCACAACTTTTGAGCCTATTCTGCAGGAGCCGAATTAAAGTGCAAAAAGTTGTCGAAAACTCACCTTTGTGTCAACCCGACACTCCGCTTCAATGAAAGAAAAATCGACAGAAACGGGAATATTAGGAAGACAATCATACTTTCTTGTAGAGCGGAAAATTATCTTTCAAACAGTTGAGACACACATTGAGAACAATTGTCATTTTCCACATAAAAATTTGTGTGAGAAAAACGCCGTTACTTATGGGTCAACCCAATACCTTGAGCTTTGGGGGACATGTAGGCTTTGAAAGCTTTCACGAAGGAGAGACAGGTCTGCAAAAACCTCACACGACACTCCACTAATCAGGAGTGAAAACATTCAATATTCTTTTTGGTTGTCTTCTACAACAATTTAATTAAAGTGCCGGAGGACTTTCTTTCCAACCTACTAGTACCATGTGCTTGTTCATTCATAATCTATCAACCTTTGAAGTTAAATCGTCTAGGCAGTGCCTGATATTAGGCCGGCAAGTGACCGTTCAATAAGCCTCTACGATTCTATGGAAGTAGAATGCGTGCTGCATCCCAAAAAGGTACTGATTAATATCGAAGACTTTGTTGCTTATCCTTTTATGGAAACAGTCGGTGTTCCATTCGCTGCGGATGCGCGAGCTTGTCAAGGAAGAGGTGGGTTTGGCGAGGCGTCGGCCTGTTTTCCACCCATTGTTGTCGCTTGGTCGCTTTACAAAATGACGGAGAACTTGTTGACGCCGCGTCAAACCTAACCTCCTGACGCGATCCAGTATGCAGCGAACAAGATTCTATTAGGTTGCCGGGAACTTCTTCAACATGTTTTTAAACTTGAAAGACCAGAAGGGTTTGAAGTGTAAGAAAGCTGATGCCGCACGGCTGATGGCCTACTCCGCAAGACATGTGTAAGACGATTTCAATTCTACTGCATGACTCACTGCGAGTAATTTGAATCGTCCATTGCAATAGTCTTGGTCGCATGAGCAAATCACTAGATGCGATCTTGACAAAAAGCACTCCTTCGTGTACTGTAATTGCGTATTCTCTTAGGTTTCTATTGAATTTGATTGATGAGTCTGCACCTTTTCGAGATATTGGTGTACATTATATCTTAAATCTTGATTGAAATTACAGGCGACTCCTGCATTGAACGAGCACATTCGGGCAGGCTGAAAATCGTCCATTTAATGTTTCAATGTGTCATTTTCATGCTGCGGCCAGGCAACATGTTCTCAAAACATTTGCTTAACTCAACGGTAGACTAGCTTATGATGAAACTTCCGCGATGGCCGCTAATCTGCCATTTAAGGGTTGACGGCACTTACTGGCTAATGCCGTTTGGACTCCAAGAATTTCGGCACCGAGCTCATCTTCAAATTGCCTAAGTCACCAAATCTGCTAAAAATTTGTATATAGGGGTAGTTTAACATCCTGATTAAGAATATATCATTCGCTCTTGTCGCTGGCGCTAATGGATGACACCACGATTATCTGCGCTCTGCTAATGCTGAGTCTAGGAGGTGATCCTAGTGTCCTCTCTTGACGCCAGCGACAAAAGTGAATGTCATATTCTTAATCAGAATGTTGAACTACCCCTATATACAAGTTTTTGGCGGATTCGGTGACTTAGGCAATTTACAAATGGGCTGGGTGCCGAAATTCTTGGAGTCCAAACGGCATTAGCCGCACTTACTCCGCTACACTAACGACGCGAACTTCTTCCAAGGAGAACTTCCATGAGTGATCGCTCAAAATTACCCATCACTGTACTAGTCAAAGACTTATTCCGCGTTCACATGATGCGCAGGCGTCTCCCTTGCACGAGATACTGTGGTCTCTAGATCGTTTACTGCCTAATGCTACGTCCTACGTAATCTCCAACAAGTTGGGTGGTGCACACTAATGCGTGTATTACAAGGGGATCTCTATTAAGTTCACCACCTACAGCATCCCCTCCCACCGGCCCTTGCACCGCTGCGTCGTCGAATGTTCCCTGAGTTGTCCCGTTTCTCCCGTTTCAGGCGTACAATCCCCCCTCCTCCCTCGCCCCCGCTTAGAAGACAGCATCAACATTGTTTATTGAAATACTGAGCCTCTGTGACGCTTTGTATATAACTGTCGTGGGAAATGTAGCGAAGACAGCCTTTTTCCTATTCCTAAACTTATATCATTCTGGTAACATTATCCCATTACCAACCTTGCTATTACCAAACATTCACTAGACCATTCGAAACTTTTCGACCTCCTTCTGTCATCTACCGTCGATGTTCTCATTCTATACTTTATAAGACTTCGGAACCCATCGCAGCTGCAATGACTGCTACAACATTGATGGCTTTTCCACCCACCAGTGACGTTCTCGTCGCACCCCCTACCCCACTCTGTGGAACCAATATCCCACTGTCGCTGTAGTCCACGCTATGCATTTCACAACACACAGGTGGACGCTTACACAGACATATCTAGCGGATTATGCATAGTAGAAGAGCTAATATTATTATGATCCACTCCTTATCCCTAAAGAGAGGTACGCGTGGAATTTAATCATGGCATAGAATGGGTAACTCGTGAGATATTTCAGGTTGAGATGGGTAACTCGTGAGATATTTCAGGTTGAGACAACTACCATCTTGTTCAATATTGGATAGATAACCGAAAATTGCGTCAAAATGAAATATCTCACTAGGGAAGGTCGTCAGGTCGAAGTGGCCATTTGTAAGGAGATGTAGCTCACTAGACGTGGTTTTGAACGCTGATCTCGAATCTGCCTTTGTAATTTGCAGAACGATTCTCTGAACGGAATTACGAAGGTTTGTTAGAATCACAATGAAACAAACAGAGTCGAGGGCGGTTGCCGGCCAGTTCGCATGAATAGCCGGGTTGTTTTGCATTTTGTGGGGAATGTCTCTTTTAAGTCTAGAAAGCACTCAAACGCCAAATGGGTGCCATATTCGTGTTCAGGGAGTAAAACTACCCTTAGGGACAGCTTTCTAGCCAGAAGTGATGTTTTGACCTCACTGTGAAAAGTGCGGTAGCAGTTGATCGAATGATGGTCACCAATAGTTCCAAGGCCACTCTTGTGGATTGCTTGTCTTTGGACAGATACCAGGAAAACTGGAGCAGTAACAACATGAGTGCGTAAGAAGGGGTAAGACGAGGCGTGCAGGAGAATGTATCCGCAGCTGCATGGGTGTGAACATCAAGTGAACTAACCCATGGATGCTTCACTTTTCGAAGTCAGGTCAAAATGGCAGATTTGGCTAGAAACCTCTACCTAGACATAGTTTGCCCCCATAAATATTTACGAATATGGCACTCGCTCGGCGCGAAAACGCCTGCAGTGCGCGCCAAGGGCACCTGTACATCTCCTAGATCATAAGGCACTAAGCGCCAGTAAGCGGACACAAACTGTTCTTCAGGCAAGTCAAGGAGAGCGCTAATGTACTAGTGACGCTACAAGCACTTTTTGCCACGTTTGCACAAGAAGTAAAAAAATTAAGCTCAGAAGGGATCTGGTCCCACGACCTGTACCGTGGAAACGCGGTGGAAAAAGCCCCAGAACTCCGTTCAGAGAATCGTTCTGCAAATTTTGAAGGCGGATTCGAGATCAGCGTCCAAAAGCACGTCTGGTGAGTTACACCTCATTACAAATTGCCACTTCGACCTGACGACCTTCCCTAGTCAGGGCACAACCACCGTCACGTTTGGATGAAGTACTCCGCTATGCTTACCCCATCTCATTCCGAGTGTATGCCACGAGAGAACTCGTCCGACATGCTCTCTGTGCGGCACGTGCTCGCACAAGCTCATTTTGGAGGAGAGTCTTATCCCGAGCATTTTCGATGGTTTCTTCCGGCTTTTCTTCAGTATTAAGTTACTTACTTCAGCACACTACTCACGACTGCTGATGGAAGCGTAATGCTGCGAAAAGGAGCATCGTTCAGCACCACGAGTCAAACACACTGGACCCGTCATACCTTCAAGATGTTCGACTGATACTGGATTCATCTGAAGGTTGAAGGCCCTGAACTTGAGCGGGACTTGATAATCTTTTGGTGGGCCACCTATGCAATGAAATGCCTCTGTGCCAGAATGTGTGTAGACCATGGTGCGGCCTACAGGGACCATGAGCAGTCATACTGTTAGCCCCATATGTCCTGATGCGGCGAAGATCCATAAGTCAGCAGTATGTCAATTCAACTAGCTTCTATGCTAGCGGCAAAGTGCAGCACCTGATAGAGTAGCTAGTTGGCTCAAGATACTGCGTCACTTCTCCTTAATTCAACTAGACCCTCAAGCAGATTCCGAACATACGTCCCCACTACCAACGCAGCTCTAATGCAGTAAGTAAAGAAGTGTTGCGGCTACTGTTAGCATCTGAACGTATGCCAGTTTTTTTTTCAAGATTACTGATTATTTCTTGCATACAGTGAACAGTACACAGTCTTTGGATATGTACTGTTAGATATTAATAACTAGTACAGGCGATTCAACTCACAGCTACAACGTGTAGTGTGTAGTTTGAGTCAGTTCCTCTGAAGCACTTTAGACAGTCCACTGGCGCTGCCGAAGCAAACAAAACTGTCAGCAGAACTGCAACAGATCAGCATTTCTTGCTGAGCAAACTTCCACGGTATTATGTCAAATAGAGAGAGATCTATGTCTACAGGAAAGTCAAGATCTGGTGGCAAAAGTGCCTGCTAGAAAGCGCTTGGATGGGGACCAAAATTTAGCAACTCCATCATGTCCAATCTATTTCATCGGTTCCAGGCTCTCTGAAAGTGAAAAAAAACGTGGTTTGCACATTGAAGAGAGCCCATGTGTTGCGTGGGTGATTTTTTTTTGATAGTTGATTTGTCCTGCTTGTTGAGCTTGTTCAGACCTATAAAGACTCCTATTGGGGGGGGGGGCGGGGAGCGGTTGATATTGCTCGTGGGAGGGGAGTCTTATCTGAAGTTGACAAAGTTGTTCCGGCTGCCGCTTTCTCTCTCATTTTATGCGTTCTGTAATAGCCCTCTCCCCCGCTCCCGCTCGACGACAAATCTTCGCTGACACTGAAAATTTGCGGAAAAAAAGGAGCTGGTAGAACTTAGGAAGATGGTTGGTAGCACGGGGAAGAGGAGGTCCTATTAGAGGAGGAAATTCCCTTTCGCACATATATTGCCCAGCGACAGAACTTGCTAGAGGAATAGAATGGCACATCCTACAAGGAACTGAATCACGTCAAACGCTTCTCTCCTTATCCAGCTGGATTGAAAGCATGGAAAAGGGGGAGGGGATAGTACCAAATTTGGGTGGTTGGGGGGGGGGGCAAGGAGGCGACTCATATTTCGACAGATTTTCTCCAACGACAGGACCATGCCCTGTTCGCTAGATTCGCCTGCTAAACCCAGTTCAGATTTCGCGATCGGCCGATCCAATCACGTCATCGCGAATTCTGAACGCGCACTCACAATTGGAAGTCCATTAATAATGTCCCCCACTCCCGGATCCCGAATCCTCTCCCGTCCAAGTCATCTAAGCGGTAAATCGGTACCGATTAGTAGAGAGATTCAAAACAGCGACTTATACTCAGCCATTTCCTTAAATCTATGCATGTGCCACGACGATTCTGAATGAAAAAAAAAGAATGCCTGGGGGATCGATGAAGGTGCTTCATCAGCGGCGTAATCTATATTCTTAGATATCTTCATAAAACGTTCTTAAATGGTTTTTGGAGATCTTTGCCACGGCTTCCATGGGTTCCAGGTTGGTGCTTCTTTCATAAGGTGGTTCACAAGATTCCTCATGGTCAGCACGTGTACACATCATTGCGGTCGCTGATCAGTCGTCTACACTGGGGCCCGTGGGTGACCGCTCCATCGTCCTTATTTCTGACCCTTGTCAGCCAAATACAAGTGCAGGATTACCTCAGCATATTCCAACAAACTTGACACCATGACATTTATAAGTACCAAGAAGGCTAAAACTCACAGCCCCCTGTTCTACTTTTGCGGTTGACTACACTGCGTTGAATATCTCGCCTGCACTGACAATGAGTAGACTCACAAATGACCTCTTTTATATCAAATTCTGTGAAAAGCTAGAAAAAACCTTTTCTTTCTTGACTACCTAATACAATGCCAAGTGCGCCACAGAACATGGTTTGAAAAGTGATCACAGAGAATGTCCCTCTCCTGCAACTCGAGGATTTTCTTCGAGAACGCCCTAGTCCAGAGTTCTTCCCGCCTCGAAGACAGCGCCCGCGATCAGCCGAAGTGAAGAAATCCTCTACTGTACAAGATGACGAAATCACAGAGGACTTAGCACTGCGACTCGAAAGCGCTTGATGAACGATAAGCTGACTCTTTTGTAAGCTACTTCTATCTCGATCATTTTTTGTGATCAAAATCCACTACCGGTGGTAAGTGCTCAACATTTAGCGTTCTTTCGTTCACCGATACTTGATTTTAGCTACTAAGACGACTACCTCACCTACATGGGTGTCAAGCGACAACTGCTCGCCTGCACGCTTCTACCGATATTGTGACCCCTTCGTCTGCTAAGGTTGAGCCTCACAAAGGAAAGCATCACTACTGCAGACGGTCAGAACGAGAGGCTACTCAGTCCCACTGTGTTTCTTTAACGGCCCCTACAGATTGCTCGGCACGAAACAATCTGGAGTCCGGGTTCACGCGCGACGGTCAAAACAGGCCCGCCTGTCATGCGGACACTAGGTGGTCTCGAATTAGACGGATGCAATAGTCGCGGTCAAAATGTCAGACCATCTCTGAAGCAAATTTTGCCAAGTCTGCCCTGAAGAAATTTCCCCTGCCAAGCAAACTTGTAGAGTCGCTGAGAGGCGGCTAGTTTCAGGGAGCTCGCCCCAACTTCGCTTAGCTCGTCACATTCACTCTTGCACATGAGGGGTTATTGGAGCATTTTTGAAGGTCTCTTTTGCTCATCTTTACTTAGCATTGTTTGTAAGCCCTAAACACGGCGAAAGGCGATCGCTAGCGCTGTCTTTAATTATTTCAGATCATTATCGCTGTTCAGCAGTACGTTCTCGCTCACTTATGTAATTTCTCGTTATACATCTCTTATCTCCTTTCGCTGCCCACCATTGCTCCTTCGCTAATACGACCGTGTGCTTCAGGCGGGGAATCGTGCTGCTCCTCGAGATCCAAAACCGGCAACAAATGACTGACGCCAACATCGGCGTTGACCGGGGAACGCGATGGCATCATCCCAGAGCGAAGAGAATGCAAATTTTCTCGGCGATAGAGGTCACGGATAGGAGTAGCAGTAGTAGATCGGTGTACGAAGCCCCTCCCATTGGTGGGTATGTGGCAAGAGAATCGTTATTCGCCGCGCCAGTGGACATCGCGTGCGACGTCGCGCCTGCTAATGACAATGATCTTAGGTGGTACTGGTCGAGAATAGATGATGTACGACCAAAAATAGACATGAATTTTCACCATGTCCTTGTCTACATGGAATCCGATGCTCCAGACGAAAGGGTAGTGCAAATTAAGGAAGCGGCGCGCTCATTGCCGCAAGCGACGAAGCGGCAACTTACGATTCTCTTGCCCGTTTCTCCCCGTTCGTCGCAACATAATGCGGTCATGTACGCAGTAATTTGTCATCGCAGCCAGTCCCATTTCCCCCTTGCACTTTCGAAAAAACCTGACGTGTCACGAAGCAATCTCGAGAACAAGATGATGACAGGGGATATGTTGAACAGTAGCAATTCATCGGTTTCCTTTTGTTCCGCAAGTGATCGGTTCAAGCTTGCTGCAAAGGTAGCCACACCTGGGAGATCGCTGCCTTGAATAGACCCTCCCCCGACGAGGGAACATCTGGATCTGTCAAAGCTCATTAAGTTACCTTCACCACGAAAAAAAAACATCATATGTTGGCTACCCAAGAGGTCGTAAAATGGTGAGACTTTGAGCACTTCAGTCACATTTCCTTATAGTGCGCGCCTAAAACCACTACAAGACTTTCAAAGGCACATAAGCACTCCACTTACCCTTCAGCGTGTCACGGTGCATTACTAGTAAATGAACCTCACCTCTACCCTATCTCACAAACAGCTTTCATCTTCCGATAATCCGGTACAAATTCCGGTGCAATTGAACACACCGCTAGAATACAATGCCGTTTGTTCTGACTGTATGCAGCTGATTGTGCTTGACTGTGTGTGCATGCAGTAATGTACATACGTAAGTACCTGTCTAGGAAAATAAGCTAAAACGGCGATCAACCAGCAGGCCAGGAGCTCTACGACCTGCGCGAAATACATGAGTGTTCGTCTATGGGAAATATGTGGAGGGTAGACAAAGCTAGTGCTCTGCAGTCGATAGAGACTATACTACTTCAGAAACTTAAAAATTGGCAAGTGAAACGCAGGACCTCTCATCCATTGTCTCCTCGCCTTTCTTGTGCTCTCTTTTGTGTTTTGTAGCCTTCTTACGCCATTGTTGATAGTAACTATCTTATACTTGTTCAGTGATCATGAGCAATAGCTTGAAAGAGGGCCTTGGTGGGGTGTCTATGCCTTATATCCGAAGGCAGTTGCCACGATAATTCGGTACTACATAGCCCTGAAATGCTATCAGAGTGCAGTACAGTGAAAATGGCAAAAAAAAACCAAGTGAAGCTATCGTTAAACTAGGAAGAAGGCCTTTGTTCTAAATGACTCAAGGAGCGATTTTGGACGAGTTTCCCCGTAGCCACCTTGCAAGTAACCGCCACGGTAGGTAGGTATGGCTGCACGTATGCCCTCACACATCCATGCAGCACCGCAATTGGTTCATATCGATCCCTTCGCTTCATATTTTACTTAGAATATGAAATATTGCGAGCATCAGATACGGACCATTTGCGAAAGGGGCATGGTAGGCGTTCGGGTCGGTATGCCGTAGCTTGATAGAACCGCATAAGGGTACCTCTCTTAGAAAAGGCGCTCCGCAGCGCCTCCTCAGGGTCGAGGAATTCCGTTCTGCCAAGCGTATTAATCCTATATGTCTTAGGAACTCATCGTGCCAACTGCCTTTGAGTGACTCAAGCTTTCCAATGAGTCAGCTATAATAACGCACTTCTGCTTTCGAACTCTTACGCCAGAGATTCGCAATCTCGAGTCGAGGTCGTTTGAACCTTCATGAGCAGAGTTCGCGTTCATTTGCTTTCCCAGCCTTTCTCAGGATATGGTAGCCCTTTCCACAAGGATAGATGATGTGCTTATTCCACAGACCAAAAAAAATGAGAAGAAACGCCACTCTTTCGTGAAATAACCGCCGCCCCACCTACTGACCCCGCAACGCCCAGCTTTATTGTCAATGACTTCCTCTTATTCCGCTACCAACTCTCTTTATTTCGAATGGTAAGAAAGAGCTGATAAGGCGAAAGAATTGGCACCAACAAGAAAGATTTCGTCCGACCGAGCCTCTCTCTTATTCGTCTACACACAACCTCAGTTCGACATGGGGCTCCAAGTAGAACATTTCCCATGATTTTTACTTGTTTCTTTCTTCATTGCTAAGTCAACTGCTACCTTGGCATCAGTGTATGGTCGCATGATTCATCATTTTCAAACGTAGAAAGCCATGTCTTCTATGGCCTGCGAATGAATCTGCAAATTCCGTGGCACCGGGGCGCCTAATCCTTACCGGTTGACAATCACCACCAGAAACTCGCACGCAAAAAAAGAAAACTTGACTTGTCACCCGCAATCATCAGTCACCGTTGGTCATAACTGTAACTCGTATGGTCTGAGAAACACTGGATATCTGTAGAGATGCGGAAAGGTAGTGTGTAATCAGATCTGAGGCGGTAATATATAATAGTAATTTTTCATGGTAGAAATTGGCCATTGTGAAGCACTGTTGCGGCATATGCGATGATTACATCTCACCGTAACTCGCTCCTCAGCACATCTGAGCACAGATGCCGTGCATTGAGCCCCGTATCTATGACAATCTCTCTCTTTAGGATGCCTACTAGCTTTCTTATGAAGATTCTGTCTAAATGCCCTTCACGGAGCAGCCTGTCTGCCAAACCCTTAAAGCTTAGTTGGCCACACGAACCAAAAGAACCATAGCTGGCCGATGAGCGTTGCATTGCTACGTTGCGGTGATAGTGGTGATAGCACTTGGTGCATAAAAAGCTAAGCTAGCTAGCCAAGGGAATATCCCACTTTTCGCCTAAAAAATGCGTTATGGATGCTGTGCGCTTGTGAGGAAGTTAATGCCCCGTGCATTACCTAACCTTACTCCCCACGTTCATTTCGAAACGATGTTACACATATTCAAAATGTAGACCATGCACCATGCAAGGTTGAGAAATCTGGACGAATTGCTCTATGCAGACATCCACTGCGCTAACATGTGAGTCGGTCTATTACAAACTCTGCGGCCCATCGGCTTTCCTGAGATCGGTAAACAGCTCGATCTACTGGATGACTCACCTCTCTCAATGAGTTCTACTTTCAAGTTGTAAGCTTCGAAAACAAAATTCAGTAAGTTCAAATCCATGTGCATCAGCAACAAATGGACATTTGTTCCCGAAAGATATAGGGGATGGAACAATTACACTAATGATTACTGGGAGGATGCCACAGCATGTAATAAGAGTAACGATAGTGATAAGAGCTGCAAGCGACAGGTTTACATGGCGAAATCGACTACGCCGCTTGCAACCACAAAGTATACAAAGTGTTCCGATTATCGGTATTTCAAGCACAACCCACATTTCTTACCAGCTTGGCTGACGCGCACTACTGCGCGAATGGTTGAATCTATGGTAATGGTACTGATCGCTGACCGGATTTCTGTACTGACCCCAAACACTTGGCCCAATTGTCATTTTTTGAGATACGACCCATTTCATTATATTTCTCCTGTTTGATGAACATTTTCTAATGTCTGGTGCTTATCACCTTTTTAAAAACATTCACCATACGTTGGAATTAGGAAACTTAGCGGTTGAAAGAGTTTCTATGGTAATAACATGGACATCATAGTGAGGATATCCTCACATCGCAGTACTTTCATTAAGCACGCTTCCAGGCTTTAGATTTTTGTGGAAACTCGTAGGTTCAGCGTCGAATCAGTCCAACCATATCGCTAAGAGATGAAATAATCACAACACCACTGCCCATTTCTTGAGCATCGCGGCTCAAGTTCAAGCTGAACACTAAGGATGCGAACAGGTGACGCTTATAAGCTCTCTTCTCACACTATATACAACTTACCAGTCGGATCGCCCGGCTAACGCCGAGCTCTGCTCCTTCTTGGAAGCCCGGCTTCGCCGGGCTCATGCAACTGCTTTAGAGCCTCAGCCTCACTTCTTAGCTCGTGAAAGAAAGGAGCAAAGTAAGGCATAAGCCGGGCGATACGTCTTAACCGTTTATGATGCTCTCATGGTGACTAACCGCTGTCTTCTAATCAAATAAATGTAGAAACGCGCCATATGGTCGCAGGGCACTTTCATAATTAAAGTTTCAAGATCTGGTCATGGATAATCGATTACTCTCCTCCCCATCTTGTGACAGCCACGGATGCTTCGGTCTCCGCAGTCGCTGCGTGCTCCTGTTCAGGCAAGCGTCGGTCGCGCCAATATGGTACCCCTTCACCTTACCTATCCCCAAACTAACCTCAGCTATTCCCCGCTCACCCACCCTACAGGTCACGCTCAGCTGCTACCCGAATAGCCCATGCAATGGTTCTGAGTGTACTAAATGATTGTGTTATGTCGTGGAGGGTATTATGGCTATCAAAACGCTACCACAGTTTGATAATGTAACATTAATCGGTTCAGTTCCGATTGCGGTCGATCCATTTTCTTCTCATCTCATCGCATCCGTAGACGCCTTACTGCCGCAGGCGCTATGTGCTCCCAATCGCGAAATCGCCGTTCTCATCTGGTATCTTCCTCACCACATCATATCCCAGTGACCCTATCTAACCACCGCCCATACCCGCACGTGGTATGCAGCCGCCACGTGAGCAGCTGGTGCAACATAGGGACACTACGCCGCCACTGTTCTTACCACCGCCTTGCTCGTGCTCACGTCCGGCTCCCAAGCGAACAGCTCCTGCAATAGCACAGTCTATCACAGTGGTTGGCTTGGATAGCGGGAGCGATTCACAATCGAAACAGCTTCTTAGTTCGTTGCTGTAACATGGATTAGCTTGCAGTTTTGCTAGCGGTTCATTCCTTTTCTCTTACTGCCTGCTCCTATCCAAGCGTACCTACGCATCCCCTTACTGTACCCATTTTGCCCGATTCAATCCATATGCCTCCTTCCCCTGCATGGGCTCAGATCCGACTGAGCGCGCGCAAGGGAGTGAGAATAGAAGAGGTCACTCGGTACCCACTCCCACCTTCCTCGCCTCATCCCTTTCCGTTCTCGCCACTCCCTTGCCCCTTGCACGCGCTCACGTGCAACTACCACACGAGCAACCCGTGCAATGGCTCGGAGTGTGGTGGTCCTCTTATATAGTGGAAAGTGTTATCACGACCAAAACAACTTTTCAGTTCGTAACGGTAACATGGATTACCTAGCGGTTTCCTTACCGGTTGTTTCCTTCACCTTTGCTGCTCGTTTCTACTCAAGCGCGCGCTACGCACCCCTCATTGTACCCCCTCCCCGCGACCCTCCCCTCTGCCTCCCTCCCGTACATGTGCTCAGCTCCAGCTGAGCACGTGCAGGAGGGGGAGGCAGGGCGACCCGGCACCCCCACCCTACCCCCGCACGAGCACACGTCCAGCTGCCACACCAGCAGCTCGTGCAATGACTGGGAGTATACCGAATGGTTGTCTTATATAGCGGAGGCTGTTATCACAATCAAATCATTGGACTGCTACATCCTCCCAGTCGGTTACCGGTTTGCCTAGCGGTCGTTTTCGCCTCCAGCGAACTCGAACCCGTGAAGTATTTTGCGGACGGACAGACAAACAAACGTACATACATACATACCTACAAACCTACATACATACAAACATACAAACCGACACACAAAGTTACTGGTTTATAGAATGAAAGGATATCTACTACCGTCACATTTTCTGGTGCATACGGCCGGGAAGAACCCAGTCCAGGTGTTAATAGAAATCCCATTTCATTATTCTATTTCCTTTTTGCGATCTTGAGTCCACTATATTTACATGTTGCTTATATTGGCCCACCTCGGCTAACAACATTAATTCGTGAGTAACTAGGAGCGAATACAAGCTCTATTAAACCATAAGAGCAAGCTTCATAAGAAGAATCTTCTGAAAGGTTAATAGAATACGTAAGCAGCTATGAGGCATCTAGCAAAAGTATATCATATCCAGAAAACCGCGAAGAGCTCACTAAAAAGTCAACTCCTCAGAAAGAATATTCCGAATATCAGAATTACGGGGAGAACGTAAAGAGTTCATAGACGGAGTTAAGGAGCTTGAAAAGGAGTCAAAATGCACCAGTTCTCTGGAAGAATCGTCCACACCAATCTGTGAGATCGAATTCGAAGTTGTGGAAACACGTCCACACCAATCTGTGAGATCGAATTCGAAGTTGTGGAAACAAAGTTCGCAATAAGAACCGCACCAGCTAGGGCTAAAATACTTGAACCCTACCTTGTTCACCGCTCTGGATCTCAGAAGAGTACCTGTGGGTACCTATTTTCTACGGAAAAGTGCAGAGGGGGACCTGCGCTGGCAAAACGAAGTCCGACTTCGGCCTTAATCACTCAAAATTCGGTGACTTCAGAAAGCGATAAATTGCCTGTCAAGTTTGAGAATGTGCCGGAGATCTAGGCATGGGCCAACCAGAAAATGCGGGAGAAATCAACGCTCCCAGGAGTCCCCAAGTAGGCATTTCAGTAACTATTCCCTCCATCATGGAGGATAAAGAACCATGCCCTGCAGAAGACATCACTGTTGATGTTGAGAACATATGCGACGTCATAAAAAAGGCTCGATACAATGTCTCGTTGTGCAAGCGGGCATGAGCAAAACAAAAATGGTGAGGGTAACCGGTAACCGTCTTCACTTGGTGCCTCATCCTACTGAAAAGCCCCATGAGCTTGAACAACTAAACAGCCCAATCTATAAGTCCCAACGAAACAGTTTTCCATGGTGGGGTAGCGTCACTAAGCCATATCTCGTGAAAGCTCAACAACAAAGAACAAAAATAAAGCAATAAAATCGAACTCAGAGTAATCAGCTCGGTAGTTTGTGCATAAATCACAGTCCAGCGAGAGGTAATAGTTCACTTTTCGCCTCCATATATAAATCAAGAAATATGCGTCATTCACCTTTCACTATAAATGATCGACTCCCTCCAGACAAGTGCAGTAGATAGGTATAGGACTTGTCATTGATTTTCACTTGGTTCTATATTTATACTCAGACACCGTCCCGTTTCAAAGGCTCTTCTTGATTATTTAATTGGATCTACTGCTCAAACGTTTGGCTTATTAGTTAACTTGTCTTTCTCTCATTTCACCACTCGTCTCTCTACATGCTGAGGAACTCACTTGGACTACTTCTACAACACTAAAGCCGCCTAAACCCTTCTGAGCATTCAGACGGTATAACCTACTCTGTCTTATAATATTTGTCTTCATCCCCCTTTTTTGTCCCGCGGAGTGTTCTGGATTACCACCATAACCTGCCGGCACATCCTTTTATGACAGACTGATTGATAGCATATCCCATATTCAATATAGCGGCATGTGATCATGACCCGTACGTACTCCATAAGATACTTGAAGCGTAACTCGCCTGAATTGAGAGGCACGCCTAGATAACGTCAGCACTCCACTACCTGAAAGTCCGAGAGCACCCCGTCTCGGGCCCATCACTATCACCGGGGCCGCCCCACCTCAATAAATATATTACTATATCTACTACTCATGTATATCACTCCTTGAAATCACGGTCCCGCAGCTGCTGCAACTTGCGCTAGATGTTGGTCACCCCCCCCCCTCCTGAAGCCCCTTAATCGAATCTTTCAAGTGTCATCACATATGAATTTCGTGACACACACACAAACACACACCCAATACCACACACACACACACACACACACAACGAGGGACGGTTTTCAATTGAGGCTTTCAGGACCGTTGACTTCTACAGTATGATGAGACTTCCACTTTGCGGGAGGGGGAGGGGGCAAAGCCTGCCACTTAGCTGAGAATAATAAATTGAGGAAGTTGAGATGCACTAACCAAACACTGCGTTTCCCATAATTAAGTTACGTGAAGTTGATTAGGTCAACATTCAACTCAAAGCTACATATTTTTGTTATCCTGCGTAAGTTCGTTTTGAGCGGGCGCCTCTGGTTCCCCCCCCCCCCCATCGACTCGGTTGCAAGGTTTACAGCTGGAGCCAATCCAGTGGCCGATCCACTATCACCAAAAACGCCAAAAACTTTTCTTTGCCTGAAAATCTGTACACAAGGGTGACGGCCGAGGCACGCCACGCATGGCGCTGAACAGCTCATGCGTGAGGTTGACAACGATTTCAGTGGCAAAAAATCGTCTGCACAAATCAGCGTAAGTTGCGGCCATGTTCAGAGTACGTGCCGTGCTCCGTGAATAGGGCATCGGGTGAACCCATAGCCCAGCTTTCAGCAAGAGTTCTCCCAGTATGTGTCGAGAGCGCAATAGTTAAGTGGGACCTGTTCGTGAACTATTAGAGTATAAGATTGAGCCCTCAAATGGACATACTATTGTGTAGGAAAGAGTATCCCTATACATATTTCATCAACCTTGTTCCTATTTTATTGACCATCCCTCCTTATTATGAAAACATGTGAATAACAAAATGACCTCTCAGCCCTCGCTCGTTAATGAGGTCATCTTCGGCAGTTAGGCACCAAGTTTTCGCACCTTATGAAAGTGGTCTCGCTGCCAGGTGAGATCCAACCTTAATTAGGTGTGATCTACCATTATCCTCACCCAAGAAGATGCCAGGAGTGAGCGAGAAAGCAATTAAGCCAGGCGACCCCACAGGCAAGTCTCCCCATGAGGCATGAGAGGTGCGAAGTGAATTTCTTAAGAATTTCGACACCTACACCTGGATTATGGACGCCTGTGGATATGAACGCAAAAAAAAACAAAGCTAGCAAATTACCTCTATTTGTCGAGTGGGAGCAGAAGAGCAGATTGAGTCCTCGCTCGCTGCGCGCCGCCGTGGTCCCCTCTTCAAATCGCTTAGCACCAAAGTAATTCGGACGAAACAGGCACAAACACATAAAACAAACACAATAACAAAAAAAAGAAAATTGAAGCTAGACCAGCCGAAATCAGCTGGGAAACAGGCGAGGAACCGATTGGAAGGGATTTCTGGGCAGGATCAGCGCCGCAAGATGGTTGCAAGGGGCGCGTTTTTTCAGGAAACAGGGGTCTTTAAAGGGCCATAATTTCGTCAAAAGCGGGCCTGTGGGAAAGAGGAAAGTTGCCGTGTAGAGACGTTTTGAGCTTCCCGAACGAAATGTTTATGAAGGTTGCCAAATTCAGAAACAAATTCGGGTCGGGGTCTATAGGGGATGCATGCAAACTGTCCTTGCTTGAACGAAGATATTTCTCTGACCAAACAATTTGCAGATCTGAAACCGCTGTCGAATGCTAGAAAGATCTGCTCTTTTCCAAAATTTGCTTGAACTGTTTCTAAAAGTTCCCAGGATTTATGAGATAATTGCGTTGGGGATTCATTAGAGAGCACTCCGAGCTGCTCGAAAAGTTCCGTTTTCTGCGTCAAGTAGGCGTACTCGATAACCAGGATGCATCTGGAATGATCCTTCGTGACATAGGATCAAGCTGAAGGTGTTTTAATGCCCATTAGCTTCATTTTGTGGATGCGCCATGCTTAGGCTCCACGCAGGAGGTAGTGGGATGGTGCAAATTCCACGCAATGCCTGTCCACACGAATAGATGTGTTTACGGGATTCAGGGAGTTCCATTGCCCAGCGTATGCACTTGTTTACAGTAGTGTCCGTTGCGAATGATGGGGCGTGTCGCGTGCACGACGCCGTCAGATCTATGCTCCGCCAATTGCTGAATGAAGGAAAAGGATCAAAAAAGGAGACCAACTGCTGGAACTACTCTGAATATAAATGATATGGTAGTCCTGTCGTTCGTCGTAGGAGAAAACGACATGTTGGCTCAGCGCCGAGCGGTTGCTTGGACACGCCCCATCAACCGCAGCGGTCCAGGGTATGAGTTGTACTGATTGGCCATGAACCTACTTACGAGATGATGTCGTCTTATTAATATTTCCAGTCAATTTCTGATTAGTTCAATCGAAAAAAATGTTTGTTGCTGTTTTTTTACATATCAGGATTCTCTACAAAGCAAGTTTCTCTACACAGGACTCAGCACACTGACACCTTTGCGATGCTTGTTACTGGCTACCGCAGCCATCGACCCCTCCCCTCTCCCAGCTGCCAAATACGACCCCCTGTTGGGAATCCCAACTATGATATACCCTGATTACGAAATCACTCGATTGAAGCGCGAGGGTTCCACCACCTTTTGTGGCCTCCGCCCCTTTGTGAGACGTGCATTTATCACTTCCTTTCATCAGCGTACAGCTGTGGATCCTCAGTCATTTATGTACACTCTCGCGGACCAACTTTTATGCGCTCAATGTCTCTTGCTGCAGGTTTACGTAATGGTTTGCCACCAAAGTTGTCTTATTTAGTAGGCTGCCAACGAATTTCTTCGCTTGTTTTGTCTTGTTGTTGGGCTAGAAGCACTTACAACGATGCCCATCGCTAGCTCTGCCGTCAGTTCAAAGGGGTGTTGGAAGGGGTATATCTGCTACAGTGGTAACAACGAAGTCATTATGACCTGTAAACGTAATTAAAACCAGAACAGTTAGAAATTAGGAAGAAAGCGTATACATCTAGGCACACTTCTGTCGACTTGGACGCAAACGGCTACATTGCAGGCTTATCCCAACTATGGATGATATTGAAAGTGACTGGGGAACAGAAGAAGAGGAACAGAAAAAGCAGAGCCGCCATGAGAAGAGAGCCAGGGAAGGAAAGCAACCAAGCTTACCGGTGGACAAGACAGGGGATTCTTACGAGCTGCCTGCCGCGAAGGCACGGCACTTAGCGAAGTCTCGTGAAAGAGCTGGAGATGAATCCGAAGGTGACGGCGGTGTGAGTCATTAAGATTTACATTTCACGACTAGCTGAATGGAGCATTGCCTTCAATGCTTGAAGAGTCCATAAGTGATGAGCCCTGCAAAAAGAAAAGCGTGTAACGGGAGCATGGCTTGGAGCAGAGCTAAATCAGACTTCCTCAGCAGTTGGCATCTTTTAGGAAAAAGGGCGCCTTGCTGCAGTGCAATCTTAGGCATAAGGCCCCTTCAGATATCTTATCAGCTGTTATCACGGCCGTCACCCACCAACAGTGTTCCCATCCTGCACCCTATCTTGCCTTTTGGAACCAACTTCCCATCGTTGCTATGGCCCGCGCTATGGAGTTGGTGACCTTTTCCTTCTAAGGCCCCTTGTAGTATCTTATCAACTGCTATCACGGCCTTTCACCCACCAATTATGTTCCCATCCTGCCCCCTAAATCACTGATCGGTTTGAGCGCTCCATGCTCTTTTGAAGGGAGTTATGAATTTCCGGTCAAACACACATACAGACAAACATTCACACACACATCAACAGACACACTTAGCGGATTATATTTAGTAGGATACTCGAAATCCCTAAGATCGGGTGGCGTGGCTGCATGCTTCAACTTAACCTGACGGCGTCTATGCATCTGGTGAGAGATCTTCATCTTGACATATTTGTTGTCGTGTTTCTGTCCTACACAGAACAAGATGACAGTTATCCCAGACTGAAATATTCCACGAGTATCCAATTCCGTGGCATGTTCAAATGCCACGCCTACTCTAACTCGGATGAGGAGTGTAAGTACTGACCTTTATTCGACCGCTGAACCAAATGGGTTTCAGACCTTTCTCTGTTGTTCGCAGAGATGCCATGAGCATCAGCGAATGACCCTATCACTATTACCGTAACTATCTTTTATCAAAAACCTTTGTGAGAGCCATTTGAAGCAACCATCTGTTAGGTGTATAAGCAGGTATAAATCAAGCGCATTGGACGCATGTTCTGGTAGAACGCTTTAGGAAGGTATTCAACACTGGGACGCTCAAGCGGCATTTGACGTATTATTTGGAACTCGGATAAGTTGCAGTGGTATTTTTGGAGCTAATACAGACATATTGCGATAATTAACGAAAGGATAGGTTTTCGTAACTGTAGGACCCAGTGCTAACAAGGTGCTTTTGCTCACTGAGTGCTACCGTGCGGTCCGCGTGACAGCAAACGCTAGCCAGTCTGTATCTTCAAAAAGCGTAACCACACTGTACACAGTCATATGAAACGAGTTGTCATATGAAACGGCGTAGAAATACTAGGAAAAAACCTCACCATTAGTGCATAGAAAGGCAGGTGGTGCGCTAAATCCACAAGGGGTGTAAGGCTCAGGGACACAATGTTCTGTCGCATAGGCGTATTAGGCCTCATGCGAAAGACTATCGTAGTGCTGAGCAGGCGCTGCATGGTGCATTTCCAGCCAAGGGCACCTAACCAAGGTGCAACATGCCGATTCAAAACTTCGCCGCTACCGCCACCCTTGCAGGCAGCCGTTCATTTGATGTTCCTACGCCCTTCTTAGATATCGTAGTCTTGTCGACAAGGTAGAGGATGTATTAATTTCGCAGCTCAAGAAAAAAAAACGAGAGGATGGTGCCACCCGCTTGTGAAGAGGATGCCGCCCTGCCCACCTGGCTGCCGTAACTGCTTTGGCTCAGCTTTGAAGGCTGAGCCCGTTTTTAAGAATGATGAGCTATAGAGCTCGTATAACACGTGATCCAGCACTGAAGAAAAAGCAGAAAAAAATTATGGAAAATGCCCTACATAGAAACCTGTGCTGGCCAGGTGGTCGGGGCGGCCGACTCTTCACTAGCGAAGGCAGTTTTTTTTCACGCCTTTTCAAGATGCAAAACTAGTACATACAGCATCCTCACAGGGAGGGTATCCAGAGAGAGGGCGGGAACATCAAATGAACGTGGGCGCTGCCTTTAAACAATTGCACAGGACTGATGCCCAATACTCAATTATACACTTCAATTACGAAGTACAATTGATACAATGATATGAAGCGGCTGTGGAACTGCATGGATATGCGATATACACTTAACTACCAGAGCGGCTCGATGCGGAGAGCACGTCTATAACTCTCCCTGTTAGCGGTATTCTCTTTCAATGTCATGCAGAGCACGGCGCTTGCAGGTTTCTCACGTTTCACTTCGATTTTTCGCCATTTCCCCACTAAATTGTGCTCGTGCTACCATTTAAGACCGACAATGAGTGCCAAATTACCGTGCCCTTATGCCTTCAAAGGCAGAGCCGACGATTATTCGCTATCGCAGATAGCGGATCAGGGGCATACAAATTGACGAAAAGGTGCTGAGTAACTCGATAGTGAAGAACATAAAGCAGAAAAAACATGTCAACTGTCTTAGAATTGAACCTGTATTGCGCTATAGGGCGTAGCTTAGAAATTTGCCGAGAACCCTCTACAATGTTGTTCGCCGCGGGCCACACTACCCTCCCTACACCATATAGTGGTCGTTCGATTAGATTTCTACACCTTATATGTTTTTACCAGCGAATTTATTTATTTACCCACTATTTACCCACTACTGTCGGGCATTTTGAGTGCGGGATAGCGAACATTCAGAAAGACAAGCCAATACACCAAGGCATTTCCCCTCTGCGTTGCTCTCTTTCATTTTACTGAAACTGTACTTCTTCTGTTTTTGCAGTTTTGCAGAGACCTTCGTGACAAGATAAGATATAGAAGACATTGTGTTTGCATGAAACTTCCTACAGGTCAATTTCCGGAGCCGTAACTTCTTCACTCGCTGGTCCTTCATTCTAGCTTCCAGTTCCAGTACAACTGGAGTCACGGAGGTTAACTCTACAATCATTCCACCAGTGTCTTTTTGTTGCTGTACCACTTACTTCAGCTATTTTAATCTTAAGGGACGGTCGGATATTGATGAGCTGCATGAAAAACAGTAGTAGTAGTTAGCTGCATTGTAAAGAAAATTGATGAGATGCATAAAACGCTTTATGCTGTTCTGAGAATGAGCGTTTAGTACACAAAGGATGGTCTATCTCTTTTTACCTCCCTTTGATCTTTTGTTGCCTTTTTTACTTTTGCCGCTTTTTCCTTTTGATCGAGGTTTGCGAGAGTTTGTCGTGGTGCCGGTGCTCGTTTGCGAAGTCGTAGTGCGATCGCTGCTGGTCGTGCCACGTTTTCCACTCTTGCCAGAAGTTGTACTCTTACTCTTTCTGCTACTGGTCGATCTGTTCTTTCGCTTCGCTTTGCCTCTCTTTCGAGGTTTTCCCGACTTCTCTGATTTCGGAGACTTCCCCGATTTGCTTGCGCTTTTCGAACTTTTGCCGCCTTTCGATCTTTTGCTGCTTTGTCCCTTCTTTCTCTTATGTCGTTTTCCAGTCATCACAAGGCAATACAGTAATAAGGGGATCATTATAATTATCAAGATGACTGCTATACCGAGAAGAACAAAGAAGAGATACCTGAAATGTTCCCTGTTTGTATAATGTATGCATGCATTTCAGAATCGTTCGGCAAGACTTGGTGCCTCATCAACTCACCAGTCACCGTCTTCCCAAGACGGATCATCCCTAGAACCTGCCTGTTGACCTGAATAGTGGAAAAATGTGTATGTCCCATATGTGAATTCTAGGATGTTTCAGTATAGGTCCAGAGAAACCACTGATAAGGCTGCGTTTATACTTTACGGCAGCGTAGCACTTCCAGCGTACGCCAGCGACAGTGCCGAGGAGAGGATGGATATCGATCTAGCTTCACCGGCGTCACCAGCGTTTTCCTAGCGTTTGCAGCGGCAGGGGAGTAGAGACTATGTGGGCCTGCAGAGACGCGCAATCGAAGTGTATTGCAGAGACTGTGTGCCCGTCGAGACGCGCAATCGATGTGTATTGTAGAGACTATGTGGCCTGCAGAGACGCACAATCGAAGTGTGTAGTAGAGACTGAGGGCGAGTGAAGAGACGCGCAATCGATGTGTTTTGCACCCTCCAGCTCTCCATGGTGAAACGCTGGTGAAGCTAGATCGACAGGGCACATCGTTGGTTGGGGAATCCCAAACAGGTGGGTCGTATTTGGCCGCCAGGAGAGAGGGGGGTCGTAGTCAGTGCGGCAGCCAGTAACGAGCAGTGCAAATTGTCAATGTGCTGAAGTCCTTGTAGAACGAAACTTGCTTTGTAGAGAACTCGGATATGCAAAAAAAATAGTACAAAACTTTCATCATCAAACTAATCCGAAATAACTGCAAATATTAATAAGTCGACATTATCTCGTAAGTCCGTTGGTGACTAAACAGTACAACTCAAACTCTGGTTCGCTGCCAATGATATGGCGTGTCCGCGGTCGCGCTTGGCGCTGTGCCAACCTGTTTTTTTCTCGACAAGCGACAGGACTACCATATCGTTCATATCAGACGTTTTCCAGCAGTTGGTCTCCTTTATCGGAGTCAGCAATTGGCGGAGCACGAATCTGGCAACGTCGACAGGGACATGTTCCATCATACGCAACGGAAAACACTGCAAACAAGTGCACAGGCTCGCCATGGACCTCCCTGAACCTTATAGACACATTTGCTCGCGTGAACAGACATTACGCACAAGTTGCATCATCCCATCACCTCTGCGCGGCCCCCAGTGCGCGGCGTATCGAAAGTTGGCGTGACCGGCGCTAAATGAACCACATCCTGCTCCTGCTCCACCACAGGATACGTTCTACATGCGTTCCTGGCTATTCGAACACGCTCACTTGAAACGGTACACAGAAAACGGGTTTTTAGCGCAGGGAGTGTTCCTCAAAAAATCCCCATAGCGAGATCTCATGAATCCCGAGAGCTTCAGAAACAGTTCAAGAGGTTCTTAGAAAGAGAAAATCTTCAAACACTCGAAACTATTCTCAGATTTGTGAAATGTTGAGTTACAAAAAAAATATATTTATTCAAACATGTTCGGTTGAAATCACTCCCGGACGAATCCCTAAGGCAGATTTCTCTGTGATTTTTGCGACGTTCATAAAGGTTTTAGAACTTTTAGGAAGTGCAAACCTTCCTCTACACGAGTACGGTCTCCTCTTCCCCACAGGTCCGCTTTTGAGGAAGTTATGGTCCTCCAAAGACACCGACCTCAGCTGGAAATTCTCGCTCCATGGCTAAAATTGCCGAATAATCTCTGGTCACAGCTGTAATTACATGCGCGTTCTGCTACCGTACTCCACATAATCGGGGTAATGCATTTTTACTGCGGTTTGTATAACTGTTACGTGATGAAACAAGCCTACTTTCTCTTTTCCTCGTCCTCAATCTTGGGAATAGACGTTGTTAACACCACCATGAATATTCTACCTTGTATGAAGGTGCCCATACTAAATGGACGACTTGAAGTCATGACATAATAGAACCAATACAGAGATGATTGCAAACAAAAAAACGGTACAATCGTATTATGAGAAACTCGTATGATGAACTTCTTCGATGGGTTTTGAAACACACATGGTAATAATAACGATGTATCGCGATTAAATTCAATGAGCATTCGTTAACCTGAGGTGGACTCCCTCTCTGGGAGCGGCCATCAGCGACCACAGTGTTAACAACGTCTATTCCCAGATTGAGGACGAGGAAAAGAGAAAGTAGGCTTGTTTCATCACGTAACAGTTATACAAACCGCAGTAAAAATGGCATTACCCCGATTATGTGGAGTACGGTAGCAGAACGCGCATGTAATTACAGCTGTGACCAGAGATTATTCGGCAATTTTAGCCATGGAGCGAGAATTTCAGCTGAGGTCGGTGTCTTTGGAGGACCATAACTTTCTCAAAAGCGGACCTGTGGGGAGAGGAGACCGTACTCGTGTAGAGGAAGGTTTGAACTTCCTAAAAGTTCTAAAACCTTTATGAACGTCGCAAAAATCACAGAGAAATCTGCTTAGGGATTCGTCCGGGAGTGATTTCAACCGAACATGTTTGAATAAATATATTTTTTTTGTAACTCACATTTCACAAATCTGAGAATGGTTTCGAGTGTTTGAAGATTTTCTCTTTCTAAGAACCTCTTGAACTGTTTCTGAAGCTCTCGGATTCATGAGATCTCGCTATGGGGATTTTTGAGGAACACTCCAGCTGCTCGCTAAAAACCCGTTTTCTGTGTACCGTTTCAAGTGAGCGTGTTCGAATAGCCAGGAACGCGATGTAGAACGTATCCTGTGGTGGAGCAGGAGCAGGATTGGTTCATTTAGCGCCGATTCACGCCAACTTTGGATACGCCGCGCACTGGGGCCGCGCAGATGATGGGATGATGCAACTTGTGCGTAATGTCTGTTCAC
>MU911908.1:42905-83503 GCA_036418165.1 Cooperia oncophora | reverse complement strand
GTGACGTTTCAAAAAAATTCGCGCGCGCATACGCGTATGGTCAGTTTTTCCACGGAGCCTATTTTCTAGGACGTTATGAGTGCTACTGTGCGTTATGTCCGCGAGGCGTCGCGTGGTGCTAGCTCGAGCAGACGAAAGTACCAGCCTATTGGAAATCAAGTAATACATGCATTTAGTCGAAAAGTAAACAGAAATCCTTGGATTGCGAAAAACCTCAGGGCCAACAACTTGAAAAGGAAAGCTCTTGTAACAGAGGGCTGAACGTCGGTAGATAGTTTTGCAACTCTATGGTTCTTGTCTTTTTTTCCAATGTCGCGAATATATACCGCTCTGACGGCGCGTTTCGATGTTTCCAATATCGTTCACACGAACAAAACTATGTGAAATCCTACGACGAAAATGTACTGTCCTCTCTTTTCGGTCATCGATCGCCTTCTAGGAAGTGAAAACCCTCTCTAGGTCCTATCGAAAGTATCTTTCAGAAACATTTTCTTCTTTTTATTCTGTCTTTGATGAACATTTTCTTCTTATTGTTGCCTCTGAACTCTCTTCAATCGGTAAACACCTGCATCCATAATCTCCAAGTTCTCCTTTGGAACTTCGGCATGATGTTCGAATGTTAAGTCATTATCTGGACCAAAACGATAGACGATGTTTAGATGAAACTTTTTAATCTGCCCAACGTTTCGTCCTTCTCGTCTTCTCAGAGGGCCTGAAAATAGCAGTTGCGACTTTTTAATTTGTCACCTACGCGCGCTCGAGAGGGTTCCCACTCTAATGTCTGATTCTACGGTCGTGTCCGACGCCCGTAAGAACCGCGATATAACTGCCGACTACCACCGATTCCACCGTGGGCGAGCGTGGGCTCACGCTAGTGTAAGTTAGAATAAGTAAGATCGAATGATGTTCTACACAGAGTCGCCATTCGTTTCACTATTCACGAAATGTCGTTGTGCACGTCGCCCTTACCTGTAGCCGCACATCTGAGTAGCAAACGCGAGAATTGTAATTGACGGACATCGCTCGTCGGCCGGTCATCCTTAGGTTTTCTCGCAAAATCCAAAGCGATTCCAAGGCCGTCCTTAATAAGGGATTTTTTCTGTCTCGTAGGCCCCACTACCTTAGGTACACTACTAAAGTCATGCATATGCTCCCTCAATCTTATGGCTTGCCAAGAGGTAGTCATCATATCACACGCCCGTTCTGATCTAGGGGTGCGCTTGATGCGAGTACGTTGAGTCCATTCTTGGCTTTCTCGGATAGTACGTGCTGTTACAGAGCTTTGATTTCACTTCGATAAAATTTATATCTCTGGTTTCTCACATATCCTATTCTATCCATCATGCAATCGCAATTGGTGCTCATGCACTGTCATTGCAGCAGCCGCTGTTGCGGAACAAGATTCGCAGTTCGAATTTTGGCTGTTGGAAAGTTCACCAAGAAACATGCATGCTGCAACTGTGCTCCTCATAATACTGCGGCGTATTTCAGTGCTTGATGGCATCGACAATAAAAGGAGAGCGCACAAAGGTTAGCCCTGCCTTGCGTGATACTTGTCGATGTTTGGCATTCGATGGTCTACGGTATGCTACTACCGCATAAACCATATTTCTTAGAACTTTGAATCTAACGAATCTTAGATTCCAGTAGTTCCTCTCTCACTGTTCAGCATCCCTGGTTGCAGTCGTGATCATGTCTAATTGAGCTGCACGTTTTACGGTCAGCAGGATGTGGAGACTTTTGCTTTAAATCGGATATGTCTCGCAGCAGGTTTGCAGTAATCATTGTTTCTAGCAACGCCGGGACAGCTTTCATCGCTATCTCAAATATGATAAGCCAACCGTGTTTCGGTACTGTACAAGTTCTTCAAGAAAATGTGTTATGCGGCGAGCATATTCGTAGAACACTCGGAATGCCACCATCGACAAGTATCACGCCGAGGAGGCTTACCACTTGTGCCTTTTTTTTATGTCGATGCCATCAAGCACTGCAAATACGTCACACGTATTGTGAGAGCACAGTGCAGATGAACTGGTTGTCTTGCCCGGTGAAAATTCCAGCAAATCGAACGATAAATTGAGCGCAGCAGGACTATACGAAGGCATGGTGCATAGAAAGGATCGCGTATTGCCCACTATGGAAGAAATGAGCGATTTGTAAACCGAGTATTTCATCAATCTGAATGCAATGCTTGTAACAGCACGTACCGGACAAACAGGAAGGGACAATACCATTACCTACTCGCGTCAAGGAACATCTAGCTGAGAAAAGGCGTGATATTATGACTACCCTGCTTGGCAAGTATAAGGTTGAGGCATAGTGGAAATGACTTTGACGTTAAACGTACTTATACTAGGGTACGAGACAGAGATTCTTCAGGATACAGCCTGTGAAATCGTTTGGATTTTGCGAAAGGATGAACGGCCGAAACGAGTGTCCGGTCAGTTACATTCTTGCCGTTTGTAGCAGAGTTCGAGCTACAGTAAGCGCGGCATGTACAATGACAATTTTGACTTATTGTCACACGATGGGACTCTAGGTGAGACTCATTCGATCTTACTTATTCTACTTTACCTAGCGTGAGCTAGGCTCCCACACGGTGGAAACCTCGGTGAGTAGTGGGCAGTACTACCGGTTCTTCGTTCGCGGACACGACGTCCAACGGTAGTGGTGAAAGCGCTTGATTCGGGACGCGACAAATAAAAGCTTCAAGCCTTTTCAGCCTCTGAAGAAGACGAGAAGGTCGAAACGTCGGGCAATAAAAAGGTTTCATCTAAACAACCCGTTGGCTCAGAAATAACTCAACAGTCGACTGCGACCATAGTTCAGTAGTGTTTCAGTTTCTCTGTACATAAAACTCGGCATTATTTGTGAACTTTCAAGTTATAATTTAAATCCGCAAAAGAGATTGGTAGGTGGAAGACTTTATAGAAAATGGCGCGACGTTTCGACCGGTATCGTCGTCCTCAGAGCACCACCACACTTGAGCGTGAACGAATCTGTCAAAAGCGTCACGGCCTTTCCAATAAAGTATTCACCGACGGACTCCTTGGCAGAACAGATACAGCTTAAGAGGCTCACGCTGATCCATCCTTTCTTCATCCGTTTTCTATAGTGCCACCTGTTGGGAGAAGTTCTTACGCAAATAACTTTTCAAAATACACTAAATGGTTTCAAAAACTCCACCACTCCTGAAAGCGTTTGCAAGCGAGGCCTTCGGGCGTCGCGCAGGCTTAACTAGTGGCTTAACTACGATAACCTTTGGGTCGTTACTATTGAATGTGCTTGCTATCCGAACAGGTTGTTTTCATGCAACCAAACAAGTGGCTGCGATTCGCGTTGTAGATGCCGTTTCTTTTCAAACAGCAAGGCTCATTAAGGCTCTTCAGAATAAACTGGGTTGCAACAACGAGACGCGATGCTGCAATATTCAATTGTGTAAGCAATCACCTGAAACGAAGTGGGTTTCAATTCTTATATCGTAACCAGTTTGGCTGGCGCACACTACTACGTGCCTGACGTGACAACGTGACAAAGCAGTGCTAAAATCGTAAAAAAAAAACTCAAAAGAAAGAATAAGAAAAGGAGTGGGACTGACAAAGCAGTGCTAAAATCGTAAAAAAACTCAAAAAGAAGAATAGAAAAGGAGTGGGACTATCGAAAACTGCAACATCTTTTCTGTTTGAAACATAAAACGTATTAACATCTCAACTTCTTTGACTGGAGTTAACCTCCTATCATTTTTATCAGTTGATATAATTGATTGTTCCCTGTCACCAAGGTCCATATGACTGAACAATTTATGATTTTCTTGTGTGAAAGATGTTACAACGCTTGAAGTTAGAATGACGCTAATAAGTCGTCATAGAGATGACAACTCATAGCGGGACTGATAATGGGCGGTTGACGCTGACAAGGCGGCCAACGCCCCTTACAACCCTATCAGTTTTTATGTCTCTTTGTCACCTGATCATTAGTAACCATGTCACATCCCCTATATCACTTGTTCAACCAACTTTCTACTGTTTACTGAGACGGGCGCTGTGAATTAGGCGACGCTTGAGTGTAATTCTCCTCATCAGATCTTACCACTTTCAACGCGTCCTACCACCCATCAATGTCCCTGTCCCATAGCCTGCCATCATAATATTGGAACTAAATATCGCATCACTTGGGACACGGCGCGTATTAATTTGGTGATCCTCCCTTTGTGGGCCTCCTTTTCTGATATCAGCGGTTATCACTTAATGTCATTCACAAATGACAGTTCCGTCGCTCGTGCTATGTAACAGTAAGAAACTAACATCCCACTCATCTGCGGCGCACGTCACACATTTGGCGACACTCTACCAGGGCCCCTTATCAGCCCATGTCAGTTGTAATCACTCTTCTGTCGCCCACCAGTAATGTTCCCGTTTCTACCGCTATGATAACTTAACAGTGTGGGCTCTTCTGTGGCTAAATTCGAAGAAAATTAATGATTTCTGGTCAAGCACCACTTACGTACACATAACCGACAGACAAACTTAGCGGATTGTATGTAGTAGGATGTGCATATTTCACCAAAGACGTAGAGGTAACTAATGCTCAACCTTCTTAATCACTGCAAATAATTGAAAAGTGGAAGTGACACATCTTTCTACACACGACCTCAGTGATTGCTTCAGCTTCAGCGTTTTTTAGACTTCCATGTTTAGTGATGAGATAGCAGGAAAACGTAGGCGTACTTAGCCTCATTATATAAACGGACAAGCATGGGGCCTAAGCTTGCAGAACTGCCTCTTGTTTGGCAGGTGGCTAGTGCCGTCTGGACGCACGCAATTTTTGGCAGCAAGCTCATTTTTAAAGCTCCTGAATCACCAAATCCGCTAAAGAATTGTATATAGAGGTAATTAAAATCCTGAGCACGAATATGACATTCATTCTTGGCGACTGACGCTAATGGATGACACTACGCTTGTCTGCGCTCTGCTTAGGCTGAGCCCAGAATATATCGAGTGTCCTTCTTTGGCGCCAGCGCAAGAATGAGTGTCATATTCGTAATCAGGGTTGTTAAATTATCCATGTACAGCAAACTTTTCAACGGATTGTGTGATCCTTGCACTCTATAAATGAGCTCGCTGCTAAAATTGCGTGTGTCCAAGGCGAACATTAGCAGCTCCGTCATGGCTGTGCGTCATCCCGCAGCTGCGCTTCTTCATACACTCCTTATCCCTGAACCAGAGTAGGCGTGGCATTTGAACATGGCACGGAATGGTTGTCGTGGAATATTACAGCCTGGGACAACTGTCACCTTGTTCTGTATCGACGAAAACACGACAACAATTTTGTCAAAATGAAAATGTCTCACTAGAAGCATAGACACCTCAACGGTAAAGTTGAAACATGCGGCCGGCCTACTCAGTTTCAGGGATTTCGAATATAAACGAGTGTGATGTAACGCTGAATGAAAATGAGAATCGTTTCTTGAGACAGTTCCCCGCGATAAAAGCGTCATGGATTAGTTTGCTGTTCAGTTATGAAACTGTACTGATAACAAATTCTCTAAATAAAGAAAAAAGCATGAAGAGTCCTATAAGAACATCATAAGCAAAATCGCTCCTTGTCAGTTACACGGTTCCTTGCGGTCTCTGTGCAACCCGGCTCACAAATCGCTTTTTCGCATCTCCAGTAAAAAAAGCGAAAAACAACAAAAACGAGAGAACCCGTGACAAAAGAAAACTCAAAAACTCAGCGTACGTACTTTAAGGTTACCGGTACAGTGCCTCCTTCAGTGCAGTCCGGCTTTTGCACCAAAAAATTGAACCACTCATGATGTTTACGCGTTTTACCATGGGAGATGCGTTTGCGGTTGGCGTGTGCGTCCTAATGTTAATAAAGAAGAGCAGAATTACTTATAGGTACGAGCGCAATCAGCAAAAAATGACATGCAATTCCATTAATTGCCCGCCGATCTAACATAGAGCCACTGCCCTCCGTCAGAGGGCATCTAGCAAGTGGGCGGTCCAACTGAACGGGCATTAGATCTGAGAACGTTCGCTGTAGCACGCTCCTCCCTCGGTTTGGCAGTCGTGAGAGTGGGGAAGTTTCCTGCTTGGGGGCCAGGCTACTTGCAGAAGGAAGGACGACCGCGATTTACTTGAGCGCGGAGGCTGGCTTTAGGAGTGGCGTTCATACTTCAACACTCGTTACTCTGAATCGCAAGTCCAACTCACCAACCCCATTGCCGGCATGTCATAAGTATTCTTCCTGGTATGTCGATCGAAGGTGTGTACCACCTCTTTCCTGCCATAGCGTAAGCTCGATAGTAAAATTTGGAAAAAAATATGACAGGATGGTTGATAATCTGTGATAAAAGGCCGTATCGAAGGAGAATATGATGGGTGGTCGTATTTAGCAAAGCGCGAATGATCTGCCCTGCTTGGCCTCCGCACCGCATACACTCGCACGAATGCTAACAGGCTACTGTATAGGCAGAAAGGATTCCTCAGGTGCTCGTGGAAAAAGTTCTCAAAAGAGGGGACAGTCGCAGATAGCGAGACCTGCCGAATAAGCGAAGCGGAATGGGATGATGTTGGAAGTCCGTTAAAAACACTGCTCAAGGCTTTTGGCAATGAGTAGAGCTTCACAAAAAACGAGAACCGTCAAAACGTCGAAGGCAACAACATAGCCACGGCACAAATGCCTTTGATCTGACGAGAATGCAAGACAGCGCAGATAGCAAAGCGGTTAGAGCACTCTTCTGAAAGCGGTAGTGTGAGGGTTCGACTCCAGGGATCGGACTGTTCTGCTAATGATTCAGCATACTTGTGATAAAAGCTGCACATGAATGATAAGTGAAATGCATAAGAGTGAATATTGGAAAAGATCTAAATAAACACATTGACGACAGCTGACTTAAGTTATAAAAAAGCATTACACAGCCCCGCGATCAAAGTGGCTGCGTGTCGCCTTGGCTTGTGCAAGTAGTCTAGCCTCCAAGCTAGAAGACTGTTCACCTTTCGCGACTCTATTGTGAGCGCGGGGAGGCTGCTGTAGCCGCTCAAAGTAACTAGTTCTAAACTCCTCCTCAGTCGGACCGCCTTTAGTTGCTAGATTGTCCTCGGACCAAGAGCACACTCACTTGTTCTTAGTTGGGGGCGGCGGCATGCTAATGCCCCTGGATAATTCTGCTCTCGCTTCATTACAGTTTACTCATTGGAGGTATATACATTCAATTCATCCTATTTCGCGAGGTGAAACTCGTAAAAACACGAGTGACGCAATTTCGTGAATGCAATAACCACGACGCCACAAAAGGTGCGCTAGACGTAATCACAAATTCAGACACCGTGTTGATAAGGTTCCTTTTTCTTTCCAGAGTTTTTCCTCTGCGTTTTTGTTGTTTTTCTTTTTGTATTCTTTCTTTGCACTGGATGAATATCAACTACTGCGAGAGTGTTGATAAAGAGACTTGTGAGCTAGAGGGCTGCACAGAGACCGCAGGGAGGTAACTGTGAGGGAGCGATTTTGTTTATGTTGTTCTTGGAGAACGCTTCGTTGCCTGTTTTCTCTTTGGGAGATTACTTATCAAGCTGCTGTTTCATAATTGGAAGAGCAGCTATCACATAGAGCTTTAATTCGCGGAGCTGTCTCTTTAAGCAGCGCCCGCGTTCAAATCTGATGAATTATGGGGCTCAGACAGTGACAAGCAAGGCACGCGAGTAGTCCATTACTGACAGAAAAATGAAAACGGAAAATCATCGACGATAATGCCTATATAGGACCCCACGCCGAGCTGAGCTTGTACGTGCGAAGACAAGGCGCGGCCGCACGAGTTCTCACTTGTTGGTATCAGCTGTATTCCCTTAATCATCTCTCTCACCATTCGAAGCGGAAGAGAGTCGGTTGCTGAACAACCGCACCATCAGGCAACCCACTAGAAAATGATGTTGGGCGTAGTAGTGCCAGGTGGGCGGGGTGGCCGACTCTTCACGAGCGGCCGCTACTTCTCTGCCGCTTTTGAGTTGCGAAGCTAGTACGTTCGCCAACTCCCCACCGGTGAGCTACGATATCCACAAGAGGGTGTGTGAAACAACAAATGAACGCGGGCGCTGCCTTTAATGCGTGCTTGTAGGCCACGTAGGCCACTCGGATTGCGTACGAATCACGGTCAACAAGTCCATATCTTTCACCAATGCATGGTTTTTTGTTTATGTTCTCATATTCATTCTATAATTCAGTCCTCAGTGTACTCGTAAAACGCGTGGTGCACGAAATACTTTAGTACATGATAATTTAGTAAATACTTTTTGGGGAAAAGATCATCCTTTGCTTGGATTGGTCTGCTCCTTTACTCTAATACTGGTTTCGCTCTTCAACCCTTATCTTAACAAATATAGACAAATACAATATAAAGAATGATAAAAGGTATATGATGTAGAATCATTGCATCCTACAGGCGGCGAGTTGTGTTTTTTATGGAAACACTGCGATACAGAAAAATTTCCGGCAGGTGCAGCGAGAGCTGGCCTGCTTAGTTTTTTTTCAAAGTGACTGGTTAGCTTACTTTATAATTGCTCCTTAAAACCAGTTTTCTGATCGAACCTCCAAAAAAGCGCGCTTCGTGACGGCATGAATTGTACGCACACCGCGCCTGTCGGCGGGTCGAGAAAGCGCCGCGCTGTCCCATGAGGCCTAAGAACGCCGCGTTGTCGTCAGGGTGTTAAGCAGCCGACCAGACGTTCAATAACAATACGAAATGCGCCAAAATCTTTTACTGTAGGAGAATAGCGAAGAATGTAGTGATTTCCAAGAGAGAAATCTTCCTGGAAGACGGAAACACTCCTATGCAAGCCAGTCAGCGTGGGCGAATATTCACTTTAGCTAAATAAGAAAACTGCGATACGAGGAGACAAAGTGAATTCAAGTCATTGTATGTGCCACCTCTCCGGAGGGGTTCTGGGCTCCTTCGGACCTCCGTTCCATGAGAGCTGGCAAAAATGAGCTGTTTCAGTACTTTTTCTTTCTGTGTGTAATTGAGATGTTAGCGGGTCTCACGTGGTCCTTTGTGAAGGTATGACGAAGATCGCCACTCAGAATTCTTTGAGCGACCCGAAGCTAGCAAATTCGATCTCGTTGACAGGCTACAGCTCATGAATGTCATAATCTCGCAAAAAATTCTTATGTTAGGCTGCTGTTATATACTTTGCGGCAGCGTAACGTAGCGTAGCGCAGCGTAGCGTAGCGCTTCCAGCCTACGCCAGCGGCAGTGCCGAGAGAGGGATGGATATCGATCTAGCGGGCACAGCATTCGATGGGGATTTTGGTCGAGCCTGTACGACCCACCCCTTTTTTGGGGGGTTCGGTACGACCCCCCCCCTTTTTTTTTGCCGTTCGGTTTTTTTCGCCTTAGATGAATTTATGAAACGCCCACTATGAAATTCTACTTGTATGAAGGTGCCCATACTAAAATGGACGACTTGAAGTCATGACATAATAGAACAATACAGAGATGATTGCAAACAAAAAACGGTACAATCGTATTATGAGAAACTCGTATGATGAACTTCTTCGATGGGTTTTGAAACACACATGGTAATAATAACGATGTATCGCGATTAAATTCATGAGCATTGTTAACCTGCGGTGACTCCCTCTCTGGGAGCGGCCATCAGCGACCACAGTAGTAGGCGTTTCATAGTTTCATTTAAGGCGAAAAAAACCGAACGGCAAAAAAAGGGGGGGGGGGTCGTACCGAACCCCCAAAAAAGGGGTGGGTCGTACAGGCTCGACCAAAATCCCCATCGAATGCTGTGCCCTGTAGATCGATATCCATCCTCTCCTCGGCACTGCCGCTGGCGTAGGCTGGAAGCGCTACGCTACGCTGCGCTACGCTACGTTACGCTGCCGCAAAGTATAAACGCAGCCTAACATAAGAATTTTTTGCGAGATATGACATTCATGAGCTGTAGCCTGTCAACGAGATCGAATTTGCTAGCTTCGGGTCGCTCAAAGAATTCTGAGTGGCGATCTTCGTCATACCTTCACAAAGGACCACGTGAGACCCGCTAACATCTCAATTACACACAGAAAGGAAAAAGTACTGAAACAGCTCATTTTTGCCAGCTCTCATGGAACGGAGGTCCGAAGGAGCCCAGAACCCCTCCGGAGAGGTGGCACATACAATGACTTGAATTCACTTTGTCTCCTCGTATCGCAGTTTTCTTATTTAGCTAAAGTGAATATTCGCCCACCTGACTGGCTTGCATAGGAGTGTTTCCGTCTTCCAGGAAGATTTCTCTCTGGAAATCACTACATTCTTCGCTATTCTCCTACAGTAAAGATTTTGGGCGCATTTCGTATTGTTATTGAACGTCTGGTCGGCTGCTTAACACCCTGACGACAACGCGGGTTCTTAGGCCTCATGGGACACGCGCGCTTTCTCGACCGCGACAGGCGCGGTGTGCGTACAATTCATGCCGTCACGAAGCGCCTTTTTTGGAGGTTCGATCAGAAAACTGGTTTAAGGAGCAATTATAAAGTAAGCTAACCAGTCACTTTGAAAAAAACTAAGCAGGCCAGCTCTCGCTGCACCTGCCGGAAATTTTTCTGTATCCAGTGTTTCCATAAAAAACACAACTCGCGCCCTGTAGGATGCAATGATTCTACATCATATACCTTTTATCATTCTTTATATTGTATTTGTCTATATTTGTTAGGAAAGGGTTGAAGAGCAAACCAGCATAGAGTAAAGGAGCAGACCAATCCAAGCAAAGGATGATCTTTTCCCAAAAAGTATTTACTAAATTATCATGTACTAAAGTATTTCGTGCACCACGCGTTGTACGAGTACACTGAGGACTGAATTATAGAATGAATATGAGAAACTAAACAAAAAACCATGCATTGGTGAAAGATATGGACTTTGTGACCGTGATTCGTACGCAATCCGAGTGGCCTACGTGGCCTACAAAGCACGCATTAAAGGCAGCGCCCGCGTTCATTTGTTGTTTCCACACCCTCTTTGGATATCGTAGCTCACCGTGTGAGGTTGGCGAACGTACTAGCTTCGCAACTCAAAAACGGCAGAGAGTAGCGGCCGCTCGTGAAGAGTCGGCCACCCCGCCCACCTGGCGACTACTACGCCCAACATCATTTCTAGTGGTTGCCTGATGGTGCGGTTGTTCAGCAACCGACTCTCTCCGCTTCGAATGGTGAGAGAGATGATAAGGGAATACAGCTGATACCAACAAGTGAGAACTCGTGCGGCCGCGCCTTCTCTTCGCACGTACAAGCTCAGCTCGGCGTGGGGTCCTATATAGGCATATCCGATGATTTTTCCGCATTTTCTTCAGTAATGGACTACTCGCTGCCTTGCTGTCACTGTCTGAGCCCCTAATTCATCGCATTGAACGCGGGCGACTGCCCTTTAAAGACAGCTCCGCGATTAAAGTCTCATTGGATAGCTGCCTTTCCAATTATGAAACAGCAGCTGATAAGTAATCTCCCAAAGAAGAAAACAGGCAAGAAGCGCTTTCTCCAGAACAACATAAACAAAATCGCTTCCCTCACAGTTACACCTCCCTGCGGTCTCTGTGCAGCCCCCTAGCTCACAAGTCTCCTTATCACATCTCGCAGTAGTTGATTCATCCAGTGCAAAAGAAAGAATACAAAAAGAAAACAACAAAAACGCAGAGGGAAAAACTCTGGAAGGAAAAAAGGAACCTTATCAACACGGTGTCTGAATTTGTGATTACGGTAGCGCACCTTTTGTGCGTCGTGGTATTTGCATCACGAAAATTGCGGTCACTCGTGTTTTTACGAGTTTCACCTCGCGAAATAGGATGAATTGAATGTATATACCTCCAATGATAAACTGTAATGAAGGAGAGCAGTAAATTATTCCGAGCGACCATCGCTATTAGCAATTGCCGCCGCCCCCAACTAAGAACAAGTGAGTGGCCTTGGTCCGAGGACATCTAGCAACTAAAGGCGGTCCGACTGAGGAGGAGTTAGAACTAGTACTTTGAGCGGCTACAGCAGCCTCCGCGCTCACAATAGAGTCGCGAAAGGTGAACAGTCGTTCTAGCTTGGAGGCTAGACTACTTGCACAGCCAAGGCGACCACGAGCCACTTTGATCGCGGGGGCTGTCTTTAAATGCGTATCACGCTGTCGTCAATGTGTTTATTTAGATCTTTTCCAACATTCACTCTATGCATTTCACTTATCATTCAGTGCAGCTTTTATCACAAGTATGCTGATTCATTAGCAGAACATCCGATCCCTGGAGTCGAACCCTCACACTACGCTTTCAGAAGAGTGCTCTAACCGCTTTGCTATCTGCGCTGGTCTTGCATTCTCGTCAGATCAAAGGCATTTGTGCCGTGGCATGTTGTTGCCTTCGACGTTTTGACGGTTCTCGTTTTTGTGAAGCTTCACTCATTGCCAAAACCGCCTTGAGCAGTGTTTTTAACGGACTTCCACATCATCCCATTCCGCTTCCGCTATTCGCAGGTCTCGCTATCTGCGACTTCCCCTCTCTTTGAGAACTTTTTCCACGAGCACCTGAGGAATCCTTTCTGCCTATACAGTAGCCTGTTAGCATTCGTGCGAGTGTATGCGGTGCGGAGGCCAAGCAGGGCAGATCATCGCGTTTGCTAAATACGACCACCCTATCATATTCTCCTTCGATACGGCCTTTTATCACAGATTATCAACCATCCTGTCATATTTTTCCAAAATTTTACTATCGAGCTTACGGTATGCAGGAAAGGGTGGTACACACCTTCGATCGACTACCAGGAAGAATACTTATGACATGCCGGCAATGGGGTTGGTGAGTTGGACTCGCGATCAGAGTAACGAGTGTTGAAGTATGAACGCACTCCTAAAGCCAGCCTCCGCGCTCAAGTAACTCGCGGTCGTCCTTCCTTCTGCAAGTAGCCTGGCCCCCAAGCCAGGAAACTTCCCCACTCTCACGACTCCAAACCGAGGGAGGAGCGTGCTACAGCGAACGTTCTAGATCTAATGCCCGTTCAGTTGGACCGCCCACTTGCTAGATGCCCTCTGACGGAGGGCAGTGGCTCTATGTTAGATCGGCGGGCATTAATCGGAATTGCATGTCATTTTTGCTGATTGCGCTCGTACCTATAAGTAATTCTGCTCTTCTTTATTACACATTAGGACGCACAGCTGCCAACCGCAACGCATCTCCCATGGTAAAACGCGTAAACATCATGAGTGGTTCAATTTTTTGGTGCAAAAGCTCGACTGCACTGAAGGAGGCACTGTACCGTAACCTTAAACTCGTACGCCGAGTTTTTGAGTTTCTTTTTGTCACGGGTTCTCCGTCGGTTTTTCTTGTTGTTTTTCGCTTTTTTACTGGAGATGCGAAAAAGCGATTTGTGAGCCGGGTTGCACAGAGACCGCAGGACCGTGTAACTGACAAGGAGCGATTTTGCTTATGATGTTCTTAAGGACTCTTCATGCTTTTTTCTTTATTTAGAGAATTTGTTATCAGCTACAGTTTCATAACTGAACAGCAACTATCCATGACGCTTTATCGCGGGAACTGTCTTCAAGAAACGATTCTCATTTTCATTCAGGTTACATCACACTCGTTTATATTCGAAATCCCTGAAACTGAGTAGGCGCGGCCGCATGTTTCAACTTTACCTTGAGGTGTCTATGCTTCTAGTGAGACATTTTCATTTTGACAAAATTGTTGTCGTGTTTTCGTCCGATACAGAACAAGGTGACAGTTGTCCCAGGCTGTAATATTCCACGAACAACCAATTCCGTGCCATGTTCAAATGCCACGCCTACTCTGGTTCAGGGATAAGGAGTGTATGAAGGAGCGCACTGCGGATGGACGCACAGCCATGACGAGCTGCTAATGTCGCTTGGACACACGCAATTTTAGCAGCGAGCTCATTTATAGAGTGCAAGGATCACCAAATCCGTTGAAAAGTTGTGTACATGGATAATTTAACAACCCTGATTACGAATATGACACTCATTCTTGGCGCTGGCGCCAAGAGAGGACACTCCGATGATATTCTGGGCTCAGCCTAAGCAGAGCGCAGACAAGCGTAGTGTCATCCATTAGCGTCAGCGCCAAGAATGAATGTCATATTCGTGCTCAGGATTTTAAATTACCTCTATATACAAGTCTTTAGCGGATTTGGTGATTCAGGCGCTTTAAAAATGAGCTTGCTGCCAAAATTGCGTGCGTCCAGACGGCACTAGCCACCTGCCAAACAAGAGGCAGTTCTGCAAGCTTAGGCCCCATGCTTGTCGTTTATATAATGAGGCTAGTACGCCTACGTTTTCCTGCTATCTCATCACTAAACATGGAAGTCTAAAACGCTGAAGTGAAGCAATCACTGAGGTCGTGTGTAGAAAGATGTGTCACTTCCACTTTTCAATTATTTGCAGTGATTAAGAAGAGTTGAGCATTAGTTACCTCTACGTCTTTGTGAAATATGCACATCCTACTACATACAATCCGCTAAGTTTGTCTGTCGGTATGTGTACGTAAGTGTGCTTGACCAGAAATTCATAATTTTCTTCGATTTAGCCACAGAGAGCCCACACTGTTAAGTGATATAGGGGTAGAACGGGAACATTACTGGTGGGCGACAGAGAGTGATTACAACTGACATGGGCTGATAAGGGGCCCTGGTAGAGTGTCGCCAAATGTGTGACGTGCGCCGCAGTGATAGTGGGATGTTAGTTTCTTACTGTTACATAGCACGAGCGACGGAACTGTCATTTGTGAATGACATTAAGTGATAACCGCTGATATCAGAAAAGGAGGCCCACAAAGGGAGGATCACCAAATTCATAGCGCCGGTCCCAAGTGATGCGATATTAGTTCCAATATATGATGCAGGCTATGGGACAGGGACATTGATGGGTGGTAGGACGCGTTGAGAAGTGTTAAGATCTGATGAGGAGAATTAGAACTCAAGCGTCGCCTAATTCACAGCGCCCGTCTCAGTAACAGTAGGAAAGTTGGTTGGAACAAGTGATATAGGGGATGTGAATGGTTACTAATGATCGGTGACAAAGAGACATAAAAACTGATAGGGATTGGTAAGGGGCGTTGCCGCCTTGTCAGCGTCAACGCCCATTATCAGTCCCTATGAGTTGTCATCTCTATGACGACTTATTAGCGTCATTCTACTTCAAGGTTGTACATCTTTCACACAAGAAAATCATAAATGTTCAGTCATATGGACCTTGGTGACAGGGAACAATCAATTATATCAACTGATAAAAATGGATAGGAGGTTAACTCCAGTCAAAGAAGTTGAGATGTTAATACGTTTTATGTTTCAAACAGAAAAGATGTTGCAGTTTTCGATAGTCCCACTCCTTTTCTTATTCTTTCTTTTGAGTTTTTTTTACGATTTTAGCACTGCTTTGTCAGTCCCACTCCTTTTCTTATTCTTTCTTTTGAGTTTTTTTTTACGATTTTAGCACTGCTTTGTCACGTTGTCACGTCAGGCACGTAGTAGTGTGCGCCAGCCAAACTGGTTACGATATAAGAATTGAAACCCACTTCGTTTCAGGTGATTGCTTACACAATTGAATATTGCAGCATCGCGTTCTCTTGTTGCAACCCAGTTATTCTGAAGAGGCCTTATGAGCCTTGCTGTTTGAAAAGAAACGGCATCTACAACGGAATGCAGCACTTGTTGGTTGCATGAAAACAACCTGTTCGGTAGCAAGCACTTCAATAGTAACGACCCAAAGGTTTCGTAGTTAAGCCACTAGTTAAGCCTGCGCGACGCCGCGAAGGCCTCGCTTGCAAACGCTTTAGGGAGTGGTGGAGTTTGAAACCAGTTAGTGTATTTGAAAAGTTATTTGCGTAAGAACTTCTCCCACAGGTGGCACTATAGAAACGGATGAAGAAAAGGATGGATGCAGTGAGCTCTTAAGCTGTAATCTGTTCTGCCAAGGAGGTCGGTAGGTGGAATACTTTATTGGAAAGGCCGTGACCTTTTGACAGGTTCGTTCCGCTCAAGTGGTGGTGGTCTCTGAGGACGACGATACTGTCGAAACGTCGCGCCATTTTCTATAAAGTCTTCCACCTACCAATCTCTTTGGCGGATTAAATTATAACTTGAAAGTTCAAAATAATGCCGAGGTTTTATGTAGAGAGAAACTGAACACTACTGAACTATGGTCGCAGTCGACTGTTGAGTTATTTCTGCCAAACGGGGTTGTTAGATGAAACCTTTTTATTGGCCCGACGTTTCGACCTTCTCGTCTTCTTCAGAGGCTGAAAATGGCTTGAAGCTTTTAATTTGTCGCCTACCCGATCAAGCGCTTTCCCACTCTAGCGGTTCCGACGTCGTGTCCCGAACGAAGAACCCGGTAGTAACTGCCCACTACTCACCGAGGTTTCACCGTGTGGAGCCTAGCTCACGCTAGGTGTAAGTAGAATAAGTAAGATCGAATGAGTCTCACTAGAGTCCCATCGTGTGACATAAGTCAAAATTGTCATTGTACATGTCGCGCTTACTGTAGCTCGAACTCTGCTACAAACGGCAAGAATGTAACTGACGGACACTCGTTTCGGCCGTTCATCCTTTCGCAAAAATCCAAAACGATTTCAAGGCTTTCCTGGAAGAGATTTCTGTCTCGTACCCTAGTATAGTACGTTTAACGTCAAAGTCATTTCCACTATGCTCCTCAACCTTATACTTGCCAAGAGGGGTAGTCATAATATCACGCCTTTTCTCAGCTAGATGTTCCTTGACGCGAGTAGGTAATTGTATGTCCCTTCCTGTTTGTCCGGTGTACGTGCTGTTACAAGCATTGCATTCAAGTTGATGAAATACTCCGGTTTTACAATCTCCTATTCTTCCATATGGGCAAATAACACGATCTGGTCTCATGCACTGCCTTTCGTATAGTCTGTTGCGAACAAGTTATCGTTCGATGTTGCTGGGAGTTTTCACCAAGACAACATCATCCTGCAACTGTGCTCTCACAATACTGTGACGTATTTCAGTGCTGATGGCATCGGAAATAAAAGAAAGGCACAAGGGTAGCCTCCTCGGCGTGATACTTGTCGATGGTTGGCATTCGATGTTCTACGATATGCTCGCCGCATAACCATTTTCTTAAGCAACTTTACAGTACCGAAACACGGTTGGCTATCATATTTGAGTACGCAGATGAAGCTGTCCAACGGCGTTGCTAGAGTAAAATGGTACTGCAAACCTAGCTGCGAGAATATCCTGATTCAAGCAAAGTCTTCACATCCTGCTGCCGTAAAACGTGCAGTCATTAGGAACATGATCACGACTGCAACCAGGATGTGAACAGGTGAGAGAGAACTACTGGAATCTAGATCGTTAGATTCGAAAGTTTCTAAAGAAAATGGTTATGCGGTACGAGCATACCGTAGAACATCGAATGCCAACCATCGACAAGTATCACGCCAAGGGAGGCTACCCTTGTGCCTTCCTTTTATGTCCGATGCCATCAGCACTGAAATACGTCGCAGTATTATGAGAGCACAGTTGCAGGATGATGTTTTCTTGGTGAACATTTCCAACAGCAACATCGAACGCGAACTTGTTCGCAACAGACTGTGCGACAGGCAGTGCATGACACCAGATTGCGTTATTGCCCATATGGAAGAATAGGATATTGTGAGAAAACAGGAATAATTTATCAACTGAAATCAAAGCTTGTAACAGCACGTACATCGAGAAAGCAGGAATGGACTCAGCTACTCGCATCAAGGAACACCTAGATGGGAAACGGCGTGATATGATGACTACCCCTCTTGGCAAGCATAAGATTGAGGAGCATAATGGGAATGACTTTAACGTAGTGTACTATAGTGGGGTACGAGACAGAAAAAAATCCCTTCTAGGAGAGCCTTGGAATCGCTTTGGATTTTTGCGAGAAAACCAAGGATGAACGGCCGAAACGAGTGTCCGTCAATTACATTCTCGCCGTTTGTATCAGAGTGCGAGCTACAGTAAGGGCGACGTGCACAACGACAATTTTGACTTATGTGAACGATGGGACTCTTGTGAGACTCATTCGATCTTACTTATTCTACTTACACCTAGCGTGAGCCAACCTCCACACGGTGGAACCTCGGTGAGTAGTGGGCAGTTATTACCGGGTTCTTCGGGGGCGTCGGGACACGACGTCAGAAACATTAGAGTGGGGAAACGCTTGAGCGGGTAGGTGACAAATTAAAAGCTTCGAGCTATTTTCAGGCCTCTGAAGAAGACGAGAAGGACGAAACGTTGGGCCAATAAAAAGGTTTCATCTAACATCTCTATCGTTTGGCAGAAATGACTTAACATTCGACATCATGCCGAGGTTACAAAAGGGAAGAACTTGGAGATTATGGATGCAGTGTTTAGCGATTGAAGAGAAGTTCAGAGGCAACAATAAGAAGAAAATGTTCTCAAGAAGAATAAGAAGAAAATGTTCTGAAAGAACTTTCGATAGGAACCTTAGAGAGGGTTTTCACTTCCCTAGAAGGGATCGATGAGAGGGAAGTAATTTCGTGTAGATTTCAACATAGTTTTGTTTGTGAACGATATGGAAACAGAAACGGCCGTCAGAGCGGTATATATTTCGCGACATTGGAAAAAAAGAAGAACCATAGAGTTGCAAACTTCTACCGACGTTCAGCCTCCTGTTAAAAGAGCTTTCCTTTCAAGTTGTTGGCCCTGAGGTTTTTCGCACATCCAAGGATTTCTGTTTACTTTTACGACTAAATGCATGTAATTATTGATTCCAACTAGCTGGGTCTCGTCGTGCTCGAGCAGCACCGCGACGCCTCGCGGACATAAACGCAAGTAGCACTATAGACGTCTAGGAAATACGGCTCCGTGGAAAAACTGACCCATACGCGTTGCGGCGCGATTTTTTGACGTCACCGCGGCGGCAAGGCGAAGCAAAAGGCAATGGCCTGCCTCCACCACTGAGCTCCAATTAGCAGCCACATTATGTGGAACGGGGCACTTCGTTGTGGGGGATTCCCCAACAGGGCGGTCGTATTTGGCCGCTGGGAGAGGGGGGGGGGTTGTAATGAGTGCGGTAGGCAGTAACGAGCAGCGCAAAGGTTTCAGTGTGCTGAGTCCTGTGTAGCGAAACTTGCCTTGTAGAGAATCCGGATTTGTAAAAAAATGGTACAAAACTTTCTTTGATTAAGCTAATCAGAAATTAACAAGAAATATTAATAAGTCGACGTCATCTCGTAAGTAGGTATATGGCTAAACAGAACAACTCACAGCCTGATTCGCTGCGGATGATGGGGCGTGTCCGAGCGACCGCGCTTGGCGCTGAGCCAACCTGTCTTTTTTTACGACAAACAACAGAACTACCATATCGTTCGTATCCGTTCGAATCAGACGTTTTCCAGCTGTTGGTCTCCTTTATCAGAATCGCAATTACCGGAGCACAGATCTGGCGGCGTCGGACACAGACACGTCCCGTCATCTGGCGTAGGTTGGCCATGGAACTTCCTGAATCCTGTAAACACATCTGCTCGTGTATACGGCATTGCGTGGAACTGCACCATCCCATTACCTCTGAGGGGGAGCCTAGGCATGGCGCATCCACAAATGAAGCTAATGGGCGCTAAAACAACTACTGTTTGCTCCTATTCCACGAAGGGATGCATTTCAGATGCATTTCTGGATATCCGAGTACGTACACAGAAAACGGATTCGGAGTGCTCTCTAATAATTCCCCAACGTAATTATCTCATGAATCCCGCAAACTTTACTAACAGCTCAAAAGGTTCTTGAAAAGATGAAATCTTTCAGTTTTTAACATTTGTTTCAGATTTGCAAACTGTTGAGTTTTAAAGGAAATACCTTCGTTCAAACCAGGACAGTTTGCATGCATCCTCAATAGATCCCAACCTGAATTTCTCTCTGAATTTGGCAACTTTCATAAATATTCCAGTACCTTTCTGGAAGCTCGAACATTTTTCTACACGGCTGCGTTTTCCTCTTTCCCACAGGTCCGCCTTTGAGAAAGTTATGGCTTTTCAAAGACAATTCTTTTCCTGAAAAAATGCGTCCCATTCCAACCACCTTTTGGCTTTGGTCCTGCCCAGAATCCCTTCCAATTAATTCCTCGGCCGTTTTCCAGCTGAACGGCTGTTCCTTTGTCCTTTTTGTTTTGTTTCTTTTTGCTTTTTTGTTTTCTAATGAAGAGATTCTCTCCCACTAGTGGGCCAAGCGATTGATCCGTATCGGGGCGTTGTTCGCCATTTCGGAATTTCTGTATTTCGCCCAATTCCGCTTCTTTCTTGAATCGATACATATACGTTGTACTGTCCGTAGTTTCGTCTTCTCTTCCAAGTTGTCAAGCATGAATGCGACCTTAGGCTTTGTAGGGGGGAGGGGAGAGGATCAGCACATTCGCTATTTCACATCCTCGTATTCATTGCTTCACAAAAGTTGTCAGGTATTCCTCCAAACTTTGAGTGGTATCACTTTATGCCTTTACAACATACCAGGGAGCTCGTTCAGCACGTGGAGCGCTTTTTGAAAAGGGTTTTTCATGATGTAGGGTCACGTGCATGGAGTACCAAACTGATGTCCATTTTTCCACTGCTCTGGAAATACTAAAAAAGGAGTGAAAAAGGAACCTGTGGAAACCGGTGGTTTTTGAGCCTCTGTGAGCTCTAAATCACCTGCAATTCGATCAACTGCTGAGTGGAGGGGCCTCATAAAGATAGTCGCACATGGGATCTTACTTGTGGAATGTGATCAAGAATGAGCGCTTTGAGCGGCTCGTCGGAATATTTTCTTCGATGATCAGAGCGGTTTTCAGCAACGATGGGATGGCCTAGAGGATAGCGTGGAGGTTTCTCATTCGGACAGTGAGGGTGGGAGTTCATATTTCGACTCTCCTCTGCTTGCGATTTTGCATTTTTATGTTTCGCTGTTCTCGCTTCCATATATGTCTGTTTATAAATTTTACTCGGATATCTACCATTTATAGGCACACTCTAAATAGTTATTCCCCATGAGTCGGGGCTATTCAACAATTTCGATTTTCACATGCCGTTGAGCAAGAGCTTTTCCAAAAGTTGATCTTTATACGTTATATAGTGCCCTAATCACGACTACGGCATTTACGTTCAGCTGTAGTGCCATTTATCGCCAATTTGGAGCCAAATCTTTCTCCCACTTAACTCGTTACGTACACTCATTTGAGGGACTTTCAGGGCTATTCTGACACCAGATTGTGTCGACGCCAAAAATAAGTGCTAAAATCGTGATCAGGACCATCGATTACCCCTATAGGCAAACTTTCTGCCAAATTTTTTTTTTACTTTCTCGAGCTGTGGTAGACATTTGGTCGTCAATGATGAACGGATTCCCACACCTTCGGAGCGGCGATGACGTGGCGAGCCGCTTGGCAGCCGTATCGCAGATTCGGTGGGCATGAGTCCTGTCATGCTTGGCATAGGAATCGGTGGCCGCAGAATACGTGAAAAACCATCATGGACGTTTATCGACCCCTAGCGACTACTCGCTCAAGAAATATGTCCGGCGTTCTTCAACTATTAGGTTGTTCGAAAAGTCCTGCGACACTGTGACCAATTTTTCGGACTAAATTTTCAGTCACTAAAAGACATCTCCAATCTACAAGGTAATCACCACTAAGAACTAGGATAGTGCCCCTCTTTTGCACAGCTTCTCATTTCCATTCTTTTAGAACTACGGCAGCTATCATAGGAAGAAGAGGTGGACCTCATTTTTGAGTAGACGTCGATTTTAGGAATTTTTGCTTTTAGGAATTCTTAAGGATGCGGTAAGGATCAAAAAAGGTAGTAGTTAGAGACTGCTAACTTTGACGAATAAGCTGGGTATGGTCGCATTCTCAGATCGAGATCCGCGATCTTTTGGTGTGGCCTGATCCTAGCATGCGGTCTTCGCATGGCCGAGCGGTAGAGAAAAATTGAGTATTTTTGAAAAATTCAAGCGTGACGTCATCCATGTTGTGAGGTTGGTTAGAGTGGACTATGGTCCTTACCGTTATGCTAGTAACCAGAGATACCGCTTTGAAGTCCCACCAATAACCTAATGAAATTTTTATCCCATGCACATCTGTTTTTGGTTGTGCAATCTACTTTCTTGTTTGAGAGATCCTGCGAGGAACATGTGCAGGATGTACGCAAGGACCCCACCACTCTCTACCAACCACAAGATCTCACAAATGTTGCTCCAGTGTGTACAAGGAAAAAAAACTCAGTCACGGTCATTCGGTATGACTTGTCAGAGGGGTTCAACTCATGAGGCATCCTTCATAAAAAATTTTTCCGATAACCGAGACTGCGGAGAAGCATGGCAGTTATCACTTAGGTGGAGCCTAGAGAGGTTGCCAACTTACTGGTGGTTACGTTCGGCTGCGCCTCAAGAAGCTTGAGTAAAGGGCCGTCATTCTGTGCTGGTGGCCGACCTACACATTGCCTACTTCCGAGTTGAATAAGTTCAGCCTGGAAGCGCTGATGCAAAAGGAACTCTCTGCTATGGCAAGCGATATTCTTCCTCAGGACAACGTAAGTGTTAGCTTCCTCGACTATGGCGGAGTTGCCCTAGAGGAACTCATAATATGGGATAGGTCGAGAAGTACCTCGATCTCTGAAGTATTTTTAAGCTTTGAAAACTTCCACGGAGCCATCATATACCCATTTCCAGAAACCCCAGAAGACAGTCTCCACTAACCAGAGATAAAACATTCAAAATGATCTTTGGAGTTTTTCTAGAATAGTTCAAACAAAGTGTCGCAGGACTTTTCGAACAACCTAATATTACTACCCCAATTTTCCGAAAACGGGCCGGATCTCGATCGACTTTTTTCTACAGGGGCAGATTTGGCTGAAAGTTGGGTTCTAGAGGTAATTCGACCTCCTGAACACGAATATCACATCCGCTCCTAGCGGAACTGCCTGGCGCCCGCGCCGCAGGCGTCACAAACACACGACGTGAAGTCAAGGAAGTGAAAAAAATTTTTTGACCGAAAGTTTGCCTGTGGGGTAATCGAATGGTCCTGATTCCGACTCTGGCATCTATTTCTAGCTCGACGCAATTTGATGTCAGAATGGCCCTGAAAGTCCCTCAAACGAGTTAAGTGGGGGAAGATTTGGCTCCAAATTGGTGGATTGGCACTACAGCTGAAAGCAAATGCCATAGTCGTGATCAGGGCACTGAATAACATATAAAGATCAACGTTCAGAAAAGTTCGTGCCTGATGGTATGTGAAAATCGGGATTGTTAAATAGCACCGATTAATGGGGTATAACTATTTAGAATGTGCCTTTAATGGTAGATATCCAAGTAAAATTCATAAACAGACATATATGGAAGCGCAAACAGTGGAATATGAAAAATGCAAAAACTGCCAAGCCGGGGAGAGTCGAACCATGAACTCCCACCCTCACTGTCCGAATGAGAATCCTCCACGCTATCCTCTAGGCCATCCGATCGTTGCTGCTGAAAACCGCTCCGATCGTCAAAGAAAATATTCCGATGAGCCGCTCAAAGCCGCTCACTCTTGATCACGTGCCACAAGTAAGACCCCATGTGCGACCATTTTTCTCCTCGATTCCAATAGTGCCTTTATAAGGCCCCTCAACCCAGCAACTGATCGAAGTTGCAAGTAATTCTCAGAGCTCGCAGAGGCTCGAAAACCAGCGGTTTCCGTAGGTTTCTTTTTCACTCCTTTTTTTGGTATTTCCAAAGCCGCGTAGGAAAAATGAACATCAGCTTGGTACTCCATGTACGTGGCCCTACATCATGCAAAAAACCGTTTTCAAAAAGCGCTCCACGTCCTGAACGACTTTCCTGGTTAGAGCCATCAATATAGATATGCCTAGTTCGAGTTAAAAAAACAAACAGTGAAAAACTCCCTTTTTTCACACTGTTTATTTAGGGGGGGGGGTCGTACGGGCTCGACCAAAATCCCCAACTAATGCTGCGCTGTGCTGGTTAAGTTAGGAAATTCTGAAGTCAATCTCAAACAACTAGGATGTTCCGTGACTAAGTAGCCGTGCAGCTACAATCCTATTAAGCTGTCGCACAGTACTGGGAATTTCTAAATTCTTTGTGACCCTCTTATATGTGCTCGCGGCTCTGAATGAGAAGCTAGCGGCTCTCACCCTGGTCCTTGGACAAGCTAGGAGAATCTTAGCTTGCCCATCTCTGGTCCGTGATTGCTGGATTTCAAACAAATTGAGAGGAATCGACCCTTTAGACCCGCAAGCTTGTAAACCATGCACCACATCCGCTTCTATCCGACGTGTTTCGAGGGTGGGAACTTCGAAGTATTTGTTCCTGATGGAAGCTTTGGGAACCCTCGAATACAAGAAGCTCCTGGTTCGCAAAAGAATTTTGCGAGTATAGTTATTTTGCACCTTCTCCAAAGCTAACACATCCCGTTTCTTGGTGGGGAAGAACACAGCAGCTCCCGTCTTTACTAAAAGACGAACGTATGTTTTGTATGCCTTGAGCAGAACAGACTTGTTAGTAGAGGACAGACCCTTAAAATGTGATGCGTCCTAAGAAGCCGTTACATCGGTTTTTGATATGTTCGGAAAAGTCTAAAGTGTTGGAGTAACGAAAGCCAAGGTCCCTAACAGAGTTGACTGGGGAGACGGCAACACCATCTATGGTGTACGGGTAAGGAATGGCTCCCGAATCCAAGGAAATTCCCATGCAAAGCTTTTTATGCGGGGAAAGAAAGCTCCCATGTTTTTGCCCAGTCACTAAGTCGGGTAATGGCTCTCTGAAGATATGCACAGTCAGACTGTCCCAAAATCCTCTGGTAAATCTTCGCATCATCTGCATATCTTTTGTTCGAAACGCCAAGTCCCTGAAACAAACTGGGAATCTCTGCGCTGAAATGTTGAACAGCACCGGAGACAGAACTCCACCTTGGGGGACGCCACTGTAAACTTCTTTACTGTCGGAATAGCACTTCCCAACCCTTACTTGGAAAGATCTATCAGTGAGGAAATCGGTAATCCAGGTAATAAGAACAGGATGAAATTTCAATTCTTTTAACTTATGGGTAAGCTTTGCGTGCGATACCCTGTCGAAAGCCTTGGCGAAATCGAAATAGATAACATCACAACACCCACTACGTCTTAGTCCACTCCTCAAGGCATTCAATCATGTTGGTTTCAACAGAATGTCCCGGGGTGAAGCCATGCTGGTTATTAGGTATTAGATTACACCCGAGAGTATATTTCATGACATGCTCCTTGATACGCTTTTCAAACAGTCTACAGAATAAAGAGGTAATGCTCACCGGCTGATAATTACCAGGATCTGATGACGGTTCTTTCTTTAGGACAGGAGTTATGAAAGAGCGCTTCCACCCCCTGGGACTTCCCCACTCATGAGTGACTGGTTGTAAATGTACGCGAGAGGTCCACTAATGAAACAAGCTATATGTTAAATCTCTTTTCTCTCTTTTTTTCCGCCTTCTTTCTTGCACATGAAAGCGTCTGCTAATTGAAGCACAGTGGTGAGGCGCAGGCCATCGCCTTTCGCTCCGCCTTGCCGCCGCGGTGCGTCAAAAAACCGCGCCGCAACGCGCATGGGTGAGTTTTTCCCTCCTCCGAGGAAGTACAATATGAAGCGACTGTAGGATGTAGGATCAATACGCCTAGGAGGACAGAGTCCCCTGAGCAGGCGCTGCATGGAAAGTAGCCTTACAGCGCCCTACATATCAAGCTACAACGTACTGCCAGACACCCGCACGTTCACAAATGTCAAACCGAAGCTAATGCTGGTATCGCTTCATTCGCGAAGTACAACATGAAGCGAATAGATTTATTATATGAAGCGGCCGCGGCGCTGCATGGCTATGAGCACACACATGTCTCTGGGTCGTGTAGAAAGGAACTTTTCGGATTTTTGACCCTTTCCTCTTCGCTTTTTCTCTATTTTCCCTTCGCATAGCACCTCTGCTATCCCTTATTTGTGAGATCGAGTACCAAATTATTGTGTTTAATGTCTTATGTAACAGCGAGCTTATCCACGGGACTTTAGGATGATAAGAAAAACACCACGCTAGTTCAGACAAAATTGTAGTCGATCTGATTCCGCAGCGTCACTCGTCCAGGAATATCAAAATCGTGACTTTCACATTGATCCCTGCAAGTGAGACCGTAAGGTAAAGGTCCATTAGTCAGACCACATGGTATAGGCCCATTCTCAAGTCAGTACGATTGTGAAGGACGGTGAAATGCGTGATGCATTCAACAAGGAACTGATTAACGCTTATGCTTGTCTTCACAGGCGAAGATTGGTCTAGCGCTATTTCTGGTAGCGCTTTTCGAAGTGGCTCATGTCACATGAAATCTATCAGCGCAGCACAGTTTTCGTCAGCCGTGATCAGGGTACAGCGTCGTTGTGTGAAACACACGGAAGGTCGTGTATTTCCGCTGGGGCGGGGTGTCGTATTTGGTCGTTGTTGGGAGGGGGTCGTATGTGGCTTCGAGAGAAATTTGCCGCTCCGGGGAAAAATTTTTTCTCAGTGTTGACCTTTCGTGATTTTTCCCGTTTCTTGTGTCATGTGTAATATAACCCCCCCCCCTCATATCCCCCGCTCGACGGAAAATTTTTGGGTGGAAAAACTAGAAAATATGAGAAATTGGTATGTAGGTGTGGGGCAAGGGGGAGGTCGCATTGACGCCACCATCTCACACATCACGATGCTGTACCCTGCCCGCAATGCATCCTTTATGAGGGTCGCAACAGAACGTGAATAGGCATGGTGGTATCACACTCACCAACCTTCAACATACAGCAGTAGCAATTCGGTTGAGAAGGTCAGATTCGCTAAGCTGTATCAGACCACCAGAAGATCATACACGATATACCACGTATATGTAGGGAAACGGAGGTAGTGCGGCAGAAGAGGTCGCTACCACACACCGCTTATTGGGAACTTTTCCCATCCGTATCATTTCAATGGTGTCAAATGGTACATTGATCAGGCTGGAACAACTTGTTGTTACACCATTCCAGTTGTTCTTGAGCGCAAAAACCTATCATTCACGAACGCTAGACTTAAAGGCACATTCCGCGATAAAATAATGCTATGACCTCTCAAATGTGTCGGACGATCCGGAAGGCGATTTATGAGGCTGCGCTACTTTCAAAATGTGACAAACGGCAAGAACTCCGCTAGGAGCTGACTAATTAGGCTCATGGACACCCCTTAGGCCCATGCCGATCCTCACCGGCTGCTAGCTACTAGCTAGTAGCCACAATGCTATCTTTCTCCATAACATTTGGGACTGCTTTTTCTACTGCTTTTCTCCGCTAATAAGATACTTAGCACTTTTTTCTGCCTATCTGGGTTCCGTTTCCCGCAATTTGCGGTCGCGAACTGTGTCTTTAAAGACATGATCGGCGATAAGGAGCGTAGGTAGTGGTGTTGAAATATGACAACAATTTGTCACGTGACTTGTCTGTGAACAGAAAATGCCAAAGAAACGTCGGAAACTCCTATGGTAGGACGTCACCAATCTCAAACAGTTGTGTGGCTAAAGGACCAAAAAAACTCGAGTTAGAAAAATCTAGTTGGCTGATCCCTTGTAATGAATTCTATACCACCACAAGGAGCAATGAAGCACCCATTCCATACCACTTGTACGGTAGCCTCGCCTTTGGATAGAAGGCAGACTTTAAGGACGGAATTTGGAGGCGCAGTCACTGGGGAAAGAGAGCTGATACTTGAGCAACTTTGACCCATAACTTCTTCAACTACGACTTTCCGCCACAAAAATGGCAGAAAGATGTCCTTTGTGGACCACACTACCCTTCCTACACACTCTTTTGCATTTTTATAGGTCATCGCGAACAAGACCTTCAACTGTCAAGCTAATATATCTGCAGATAAGACAAACAAATAAGTTGTTCGAGACCGTAACCTACTGGTTCATTCTGAAAAAAAAAGCGAACTGACGTGTAATAGTCTGAACTGCCCGTTGCACAGGTCCCTGTTACAGAAGCATATTATATGTTTACTTTTTGTTCCACGCCAGCACTTGTTCATATACTGTAAAAAAACAGCTCTAGATCTCCTTTGATCGTCATCAAAATTAAAGGTCACCTGATTGAGGTACGTATAAACTTTGAATTCTGGTTCTTCCCTAAATGCGCAGGCACGTCCAGCATCGTAAGCACACATTCTTCCATCCTGCAACAAAAAGTGAACAGGACGATCACATCGTAGTTTTGTTTTCGTAGTGTTTGGGTATCTCAAAAGTTCACGGCATTATCAATTTTTTTTGAATTTATTTAAATAAAAGCAACTTCAGCAAACGGTGCACATCCCATGCCCATCATCACCGGTAACTTGTTGCCGATAACCAAGGGAGGAATGACTCGCTTACAAAGGCTTTTCACTCAGAGCTTCTGCATACCGAAAGTCACAGACGCGAAGAGGTCGTCAGGTCATTCCAGAGTCGCTCTATTTTTCTCACCCGGAACATGGGTGCTGATTATGAGGCGCCTGGAGAGATGAGGCAGGCTTCTTTGACGAATGCAGTGGAATTTCTTGTCCGAGCTTCAGAATCTCTGCGAGTGAAAATTTTGTAAGGTGTGATCCCAAGTCACCGCGGAGTAAGCAACTTTGTCAGGTTGTGAGGAGACGTGGTGGAGTGTCCCATATCCTTTCGAAGTTGTCCAGTATGGCTTGCTGGTAACCACAGAGGACTTTCCTGAAGAAGTGAAGAGCTCCACGTTGTGCTTTCGGAAGAGGCTAGATAGCGAGTTGATTCATGAACTGGTTTCTAGGGAAGCACAGGCGGTCCAAATAGAACACACATGATTTTCCTGGACGAGGTTCATCTGCGAAGAAGTTACCTGATCGACAAGGACCGGACCATCTTGACCTCTTTTTCTTATTCTTCAGCTCATCCCACTCTGTGGGTAGGTGCACCTTTCTGAGTTTGTGATGTCATTTCTCCCGGCTCTATGCCCTAGCTGGGTGGTCGCAAAATATCTGCATACGGTGGCCCAAAAAAAGTCACTTTGCTTCATTGACTTTCGAGGCGCTATAAGTTACACTTTATAAATTCTGACGTTTCTACCACCATATTAAAGAGCATATTAAATACTATTATGACACTCCGCCATAGCCTTCTGGACGAGCGCCATCGAATATTCTGGCACGCAGCCGCGATGTGGTCTCTGAGATCAGCGAGATAGCCGATTTCTCCGCCACCGTAGACCACCCTATTGAACCCCGCTCGAACCGGGTAATTGAGGGGATTCAGGTCAGGTAACCTACTTAGATATTCCATCTTCTTTAGGTACTCAGCCCCCTTCCATTCCAAGTAGGCGAGAGTTTCTCCAACGCCCTTCTATTCCACGTGGTGGCACTTAATGCTGTAACAGTACAAAAATTCCAAGGGACGACATGTGGAGAAGATATTCTTCTTGAGTTGGTCGATGTAACCGCCAGTGCTCACCTTCAGTCCGTTGCCCGCGAAGAAAATATTGGTCTTTCCATTCCAGGTACGTCCGGTCCCTACCATCAAGTGGCGTCTTGGCGACTGTGGTGAGGATGATATCCTAGACCGTGGCGACGTTGTTGAAGCTGCTCGATGTTGAAGGTCTTCCAGATCGAGAGTACTGGTCTCCAGGTAGCTACCCATGGGTGACTCCACACTAGAAGTTTCGCAGCTGTTCGGAGGTGACATGAATTCCAAAGGTCTTCTCCAGTCAGGCTGTGACTGGAGATGATCTCATATTTTGGTGTACATGAAGGTGATGAGCGAGGGCCAGCTCCTGCTTATCGAGGAACTTCTTGGGTAACTTCCGCCCAGGTACTCTTATCCACGTCTTCTCTCAGGGCTGCGAAAACTTTGCTGATATGTGACTCGGTCGAAGAGACTTTTTTTGGCCACCCCTGTATACGCGTACAGCGTGTCGGGGCAGCGTTGCATAGTGCGTCATAAGGCATTTTCTGAGCACTTAAAGCTGGAGACCACTCTTACAGACGGTGTCCGCCTCCGTACGGTCATACCATCAAAGCGAGATTCTCGCATTCTGGCCAGGGCACGCCATCTTTGTGATCATCACAACAGGGGGGTCGTATTTGCCCGCGTATGGGAGGGGGGGGGGTCGTAAACGCATGGCCCATGATGAAGTGGAGAGAGCGGTGATACACGGACAGATAAAAAAAGCTCAAAGGGACGATGTAGATGACAATAAATAGAACTAATGCACTATCGAACTATTCCATAGGCCAAAAAACTAAAAAAAATATGCTGAAACTTTTCTCCTTCCTCACAAAAAAACTCAAGACACTTCGCCCCACCAACCCTCCCCATCTGGTCTGGTAAATCCCACATCCACTAATGCGCAAAATCTAGAAAAAAACACCACATGAAAAAGCTACCTATGAAGCCGTAGAAATTGAATCCTGAGCAATTTCCTTACAACAAAACAAACTCAACAAACAAATATCAACAACAAAAACAAACGAAGTAATTCACAAAAAAAGGATAAGAAAAAACTCACCGCTTAGCTGGAACCGGAACTATGCTACTTTTGAATTTTGCATGTTCGCTGGCCAGCGCGCTCCATACAAGCGCATTGGTGCGCCCTATTTTACGGTTTGAGCCAATTTCAAGCCAAACACGTGAAAATGCCCCATGCATTGAACACCCATAACTTCGTTGGAAAAGTGAAGCTACGGCAGAAGGGTAAGTGGCGAAGAGTAAAGCTAGGTTGCTTCTTATCACCTCTGAATTGAGCGATTTCAAAAACTTGTTTCGGTTCCAGGAGAATCTTCCCCTTGGCATCACTTTGGATCATTCTTGTTGGAGTCATTTGCGAACCAGCGATCGCGACGCTTGGACGCCATAGCAACTTCATACACGACTCTTTCCGTAAAAAAAGAACTGTGCCGGACAGCTTGAAGATTCTAACTTTCCAGCAAGGTATTTCTTCCTAAGACCTACTAGGACCGGGGTCTGTGAGGGATATCAGCCCGTACAGGAGTTGGACAAGAGAACAGCGATCGTGGGAAGGCGGAAAATTCCGCGTTGTGATCAATTTGTAATCACGCACCCCGACGAAACAGGCCGCGGGAAAAATCAGCCCCCCCTCCGGGCCAGGAAACCCTCCAGTGGCTCCCAGAACTTGGTATGTCTATAACACATGTTTCGTCAAAACCATACAGTAATAGCCATATGGCCCGGCCCAATTGCATCACCATATGCAATGCGCCCCATCGCAGGGCTTTCACGCAGGTGTCTGAAAGGTGTAACTCTAGATAAGGGTGCTGCCCAAGTCAAAGCAAATGTGCTCTAACGATCAGAAAATCCGGAAGTGTAACTTTCATCGTTTAATTAAAGTCGTCCAACGTCGTGATCCTCTTGTTGTTTATAAATTCAATGGGCCTTTGTGGCCGGTGATCGTAAGCTCCTATCATCGGCCCCTTCATCGTGAACGTAATATCAGTTTGCTACAGCCCCACGCCAGATGCTGACTGCCTTGGATGAACCGTAGTAAAACCGCGAACCCCGCCCGCGCGCCGCAGCAAAATATTGTAAAAAACACAGTAAACGTTTGGGGAAAAAATAGAGAAAGTAAGTAAGAGCGGGAAAAATCTAGAAGAGGTAGACCTGCCGCTGGGGGAGGGGTCGTACTGAAGATGGAATAGGGGGGGGTCGTATTTTTTCAGGAAAGTCACACCCGCAATGGCGTGCCTGACTTCTGCAGCCGTATGGGAGCTAGCGTGGATGTCGTCGTGTACGAACAGAATTTAGTCATGGAGCTCACCATTCAGCTCATGCTGCACATCCACGCGCCGAAGTTCAACGCCTGCCGAGATCAGAACTGCTATCGCGAACACACTTTCTGATCTCATCAGACACTTGAAGGTCATCGTACCAAGAGCTGAAAGTGCGTTCCAAATCTATTTGGAATAGAGCCCGCTCACGCTTGGGTCGGTTCACCGAGTACTAGGTCTTGATTTTCAGCGTGAGCCTGAACTTTGTCAGGCCGAATCAACCAAAGCTCGCTCGTCCTGCGCCCATTGGCTCGCTTCTTATCTTCGCCAGCGAGCGCCACATCGGATGGGCCATATAGAAGCAAGCGAGGATTCGTTTCGACTATGCGTGAGGATGGCATCCAATGGCGACCAAATGGTAACAGATGTGGAAGAGCAAGAGCCTGCTGATCTCAACTGAACTTGAGCATTACACAAAGCTGCTGCTCTCTCCCACATCTGTTCAGAGCCTTTCCACCGACGTGACGCTGGAGTACTGCACAAGCACCGTTCAATTTCAATTCTCTGGACATGCCGTTGTCGCAGGGCTCGAACTTGATGCGGAGCGCAACAGAATGCCTTTTCCGGGTCTAGGAAGGCAGAGGTAGTGACTCTTGCTTTTCACTCTGCCTTTTCAGCAGAGATACGCGGCATGTGTGGCATCCATGGCGCTACAGCCCGCAACAAAGCCGCAGTGATTGGCAGAAAGCTGAATTGTTTTACGAATACGACCGTCAACATTCGCTCAAAAACTTCGAAGCTGTGTGACAGCAGGCGAACTGGAAGGAGTTACAGTTAGTTAAAGCAGTCCGCAGGGCTAACCTTTTTCTTCTGGATCGCGATCGTGTGCTATTGCCAGCCCTTAGGCGTCTTCTTCTCATGGTCAGCAATGACTTGAGTGATAATATTGGTCAACCATTCTGCAGAAAACCAATACCGTGACCACTACCGAGACCGAGGTTGGCTGCTAGGTCATTAGGTCCCGTTGGTTTGCCTGACTCCATCTTTTTAGGAAACGCTTCCCTCTCCTTGGCGGTCATATTCCGAACGGGACCGTATACCAGTGAGATGAGGGAAGGCCAGGTGCGTGTACTCCACGGTTGAAATTTCTCAGAGGAGTTGCGCCTTCGCCTCTTCACCCACTTACGGCCCATCGAAAGACCGCGCTCCTCATTCACGCCAGGGTACTTCTTTATATCATCGGTCTGGCGATACCAAGCCTTTCTGGTTTGTAAAGGTGTCGTTTTTCATCGCGTGGATCCAGTTCCTTAATAACTTCTTTGGTGCGGGCGTCTTACTCAGCAGCCACAGCCTTCTTCGCTGCATACTTCGCTTCCCTGAACTTCCGCCAACTGTCGAATGACCTGCACTTGAAGAGCCCGCGTTCATTCGATGTCCCCACGCCCTCTTTGGATATCGCAGCCCTCCCTATGAGAATGGATAATGTTTTATCTTCGCAGTAAAAAATTATGAGAACCCATGAAGAGGATGCCGCCTCGCCCACCTGAGACCACAAGGCTCAACTATAATTTTTGGTTGTGTGGGGACACGGTTGTTTCACTACTCTCTCCGCTTCCAATGGTGCGAATGAAGTGATAAGGAGAAAGAACTAGCATGAACAAGTGAAAACTCGCTCGATCACACCATTTCTTTGCCTTGTACACGAACCTCAGTTCGCCATGGGCTTCTACATAGGACATCCCATGATTTTTTTACTTTTCTTCACTATCAGTCGTGACTGTCGGTAGCCAAATACAAGCAATCAGAGTTGCCTTCTTTTCTTTCGAACACTAGCAATGAATTCTCTCGAGATCGCATGACCGAACCATCTTGATCAGGGCACGCCATTGCGTTGTGATCATTTCCTGAAAAATACGACCCCCCCCAATTCCATCTTCAAGTACGACCCCCCTCCCCAGGTTACCTCTTCCCTAGATTTTTCCAACCTCCTACTACTTTGTCTATTTTTTCCCAAAACGTTTCTGGTTTTTTTAACAAAATTTTGCTGTCGAGCGGGGGGGGGGTCGCAGTACCTACGTACATCCCAAGCACGTCCAGCACTCTGGCGCTGGTGTAGCATACTGACAATGGTACGAGGAAAGGGCGATGATAGGCAAGCTCACCCCCTCCCACCGCCCACACCGGGCTCCATGAATTTCATAAACAACACCAACGAGACTCACGACAGCCTCGCAGGGCGTGATCGAGTAAAATATAAGCAGATCGAAAAGTACATTCCCGGACTTTTCTGGATCGTTAAGAGCACCATTTTGCTCTGCATTGGGAGCGCCCTATCCTATGACAAGTTACCACCCTTTCAAAACACCCTCCTGCGTTGAATAGCCCCATGCATGGCGCATTGCATATGGGTTATGCCAACTTGGCGTCCCCAAAATGGCCCTATTTACCCTGAGTATCTGCTTGGACGAACACATGTGTTTCTACGAAGCCATCAGCCAAAGTCTCTCGAGCCAACTGGGAGGTTTCCTGGCGCGCTCGGCTATCGGCGGGTGATTTTCAGGATGGTTTCGTTGGGGGGCCGCCGCCTCTCGGGTGATTACAAAATGATCACACTGACGCGGATTTTTTCGGCAATAGTAAGGTCTGAGTGAAGGAGATTTTTAAAACCTTCCTCGGGAAAGTTAGCGGAATCTTGCAAGCTTTCCGCACAGTGCTTTTTTTACGAAAGCGTCGTGTATGACAGGTCCGATGGACGTCCAAACAGTTAGCGACTTCGCGTTGCCAAACAATGATCAATGATGGATTCCAAAAGGATTGACTCACAACGGTGCGCCGAAATTTTCTGCGAAACCGTAAAACGTTTTATGACAATCGCTCAATTCAGGTGATAAGAGCCAAAACCTAGCCTTACTCCATTTCCCACTTACCCTCTCCGATACGCTTCATCTTTTCAAACGAAGTTTATGGGTGTTCAAATGCCGAGGGCACTTTTCACGTGTTTGGCTCTGAGTCGATATGACTCTCCCACCACTCTCGCGCCTCCACAACGGTTAAATAGCGCCGCACCAATGCGCTTGTATGAGCGCGCTGCCTGCGAACAGCCAAAATTCAAAAAGTAACCAGTTCAGTTTCCGGTTCCAAGCATAAGCGGTTGCAGTTTTTTCTTATCGCTTTTTATATTTGCACCTTACTTCACGTTTGTTCTTGTTGACTTTGATATTGTTTTGTATGCAGCTTTGTTTGTTGTGAAGGGAAGCGCTCAGGATTTCAAAATTTCTACGGTTGTCATAGTAGCTTTCTCAGCTGAATTTTTTTTCCTGTAGTTTGCGGTCATCCTACAGTGGTTCGGATTTTAACCAGACCACGCCTATCGGTTAGGCTTGGCTGGCCCGCGACAGTGTTTGAAGTTTTTTTGTGTAGGAGAGAGGAGCTTCCCCCTCAATTTTCCAGCAATATTTCTTTTGTTAGTTTTCCTCCGCGCTCCTCCAGGACCCCGTCACTCTCGCACCTGCGCTCCGCATAGCTTTACTTGATTGTCATCTCAACAATCGTACCCTTTTGAGCTTCTTCATTCTACTTTCTTGGGCGTACGCTTGGGGGGGGTGGGGGTGTGTCGGCGGTCTGGTATCACCGCTTCTCTCCACTCAATCATGGCCATGCGTTACGCACCCCCCCTTCTATTGGGTGTCGTGGCAATACGGACCCCCCGTGTTGTGGCATGGAGGTTCACCGAAGATGGCGCGCGTGCCCTGATCCCTTATACCAGACCTAATGCAAATGCTGCATGTGGCTTGCTGTCGCACTGTATACCTGTTGAACTCATTCAAAAAACTACGGCGAATATGAAGTGCTTTATCTGCTATTTTTTGGTATGAAAACAAAAGCTGCAGACGTCGGTATACTGACCGTAGGCTTCTTAGGGGATGTGCATGCTGAATGTTATGAACATTCTCTTTATTGCGCCCGCTTGTGCATCTCTTGTCTCATTCTCTAATCTCCGAGTTCACAGAGTTTCGTCGCTGTCACTCCTCGTCTAAGGGTGAAATTCACCCATAAAAATGGAAGCCTTATCTAGGGGGTTTCTTAGGGATTAGGCCAGTATTTCGTGCTGGTTCTCACCCTCATAGGAATATACGGCGGAGAAGACTGCGCCTGGAAAAAGAGAAACTGTCATTGATGTAGCACAGAAATGATGGAGACGCTGTGGCTGTATAGCGATCTCTTCTTTCTTATTAGATGGAGTACATTAGAAGAGTGCAACTTCTAATGAAAGGAATTTTCATCAGAGTTTCTATAGTCCGTTTCGAGACATGTTGAGGATACCGGCACATCATCTAGTAATTCGTTGAGCATTTCAACACATGTTCACCCTTCAAAGATTTTTCATTTGATAGAATATCAAAATCGCTTACTTTAACTTTCACTATTTTGTAGCCGCTTTCTTTGCCCCTGTAGCATCTAAGGGAGGTCACAACCAATGGCGAAGCCAGCAAAATCACCAAAATCACTGCAAGCATATAAAATCGAGTGAAAAGAACCACAGCGAAAGACGGCTGGATCTCTCTTCTGCTAAAACATCAACAACTCATCTCAAGCACTTTAGGTGAGGATCAATCTGGCAATCTGCTACGAACTGTATCGTATAGGTTTCCAAAAGAGACCGCTTACATTCAACGGAAACAGTAAGTACCAGTCAAGGCCAACCATCACCAACGGAAACTCAGAGGGTCGGTACGTTTCTCCCCTGCTCTAGGAAGTAGTCCCCATACGACCCCTCCACACCACCCACTTAAGGCTGTGAAAAAAGCTTTGCATGGCCCATTTCACTCCCACTGAACTTTAGTCCTTCTTGAAAAGTGCATAAAAATATCCGTAAACGGCCTTTGCCAAGCCGAAAGCACAGTATTTGTGAGGCCCACACGAAATACGCTAAAGTCATCAAGGAATAACGCAAAATGTCATTAGTGAACGGGTGCTTTTCACCTCAAAATGCACACCACTTTATTCGGCCTCAGTGGGAATCACATGGTGCTAGAAGCAGGCGTTTTTTCTTTCCGGCGAGCATAACAGTTTCGCTGCATCCACAGTAGCGAAACTCGCCCTCCGCGGACTTTACGCCAGAAGATTGGTTTATCTGCGGTCAAAGAGGCTCCCCCTCTCTTTCATCTTTAGAGCCTTCGTTTCCATCCAGAACCCGCAGGACTTTCACTACAGCTTCTCTGATTGTGGCTACTAGGAACTGAAGCACAGAGGCTGGAAAACCTTTCTATGCAATGTGCCGCGCACTCATACCCCTTCGCATCACTCGTAAAATCGCAGCGACCAGTAATGTGTATCTAAGGAGTATGGACCTAATGTATCAAACAACACTTCATCCAGTTGGTGGACACTTTTTTCAAAAGAACGTAACTTGTTGCTGTGTTGTAGTTTCATTTACACCAAGTCAGTTTTTCATGAATTTCCTAATCGACAGAGATTTTTTTCCAAAAACAGTAGGGGCTAGGACAAAGACATTTGCGAAGGGTGATGAAAGGGGTACCAAATAGTGAAGGACGATAAGGGGCAATGAAAAGGAAGTACCGCAAAAGGTTAAGTCCCTGAGTTCCGAAAAGTGCACTGAACCCACCGCAGACCGCCACGGCGAAAGCATCGAAAGCGTTGAGAACTTCCAGTTGGAGCAATATAGCAGCTGACCAGGGAATCCACCAACGAATCGGGTCGGTGTGGTTCAGTGGCAAGGTTCGACGTATGCGATTCCTCGCTTATGCTGAGCACCAAGCCTACACATCACTCACTACACACCATTACAACCTTTACCTGCTCATAAGTTGCTTGCGAAACGCAGGCCGCAGTTTTCTTCTTCTTCTTCATCTTCAGCGTTTGTCCCGCACTGCAGCAGGGTCCGCTTGCCTTATTTTGTCACGCCACTTCTCCCGATTAAATGCTTGGTCGGGATGGGTGCCAACCACCTTCAAGTCCGCATGCAACGTGTCTGACCAGCGCTGCTTAGGGCGTCCTCTAGACCGCTTTCCGGGAACTTCGAGCTCAAGACCAATATTACATACAGTGTCACAATTCGCGGAAGAACATGACCGTATCATCGAAGGCGAGCTTCGCGCATTTGCCACAAGAGCAATACCGAATCTCTTCCTTATGTCGTCATTGCGTATGCGATCCATACGCGTGCACACTCGGCGCGCTCCATCGCAACAGTTTCATCTCCATGACTCGTAGGCGCGCTTCAACTTCTCTGGTCGTAGGCCAACAGTCAGCGCCATATATCGCGACTGGTCGAACGACGGTCCTATAGATCTTCGATTTGAGGCGATCTGGTATTATCTTGTCGCAGAGAACGCCTGTCATGGACCGCCATTTAGATCGGGCTGCACTCACACGTGCGCTCACTTCTGAGTTGAGACTACCGTCAGACGTAATTGTTGATCCGAGGTATTTGAACGCCGCTTCGCGTGAGCACACTGCCGCTAACCTTGAGGGAACCAGACTCGTCCGGGTCAGTCGTCAGGTACTCGGTTTTCTTGTTCAATCTGAGCCCGAAGTTTGCTAACCGTTCAGTCCGAGCTTGCAGTTGTTCCTCGAAACCATTTTTATTCTCGCAAGCGAGCATCACATCGTCAGCGTAGAGAAGCGTCCAAAGAACCGGCTTTTGGAGGTCTCGTGGGATAGCGCTCACGACGACAATGAAGAGCAGCGGGAAAAGCGCTGAGCCTTGGTGCAGCCCAACTGTGATGGGGAACCCCATCTGCCTGCTGGACTCCGCATTCGACTCTTCGGGTTGACATACGGATGCGACCCACTCAATCAGCTCTTCGGGAACGCCGTGCTGCCGTAAGACATACCATATAACTTCACGTGGGACACGGTCGAATGCCTTCTCCAGATCAAAGAGGGCAAGACATGCTTCTTCTTCTCACGATGTTTCTCCAGCGGGAGGCGAGCGGCATGTATGGCGTCGATGGTGCTACAGCCAGTCACGAAGCCACACTGGTTGGTAGAGAGCTGGACAATATCGCGAAGATGCTTACCAACAATTCGCTCAAAAATTTTCATGCTGTGCGAGAGCAAGCGAATTGGACGATTATTTGAGCAGTCTGCAGGACTGCTTTTTTCTTCCAGATCGGTACCATTGTTCTCTCTTGCCGTACTTCGGGCATTTTATTCTCTGCAACGACCTGATTGAAGAACATTGTCAACCATTCGGCAGCATGCCAGCAGTGTGACTTCCATACTTCAACCGACACGTCGTCAAGGCCCGTTGCCTTGCCTGGCTTCATCTTCTTAAGAGCCGCCTCCGTTCCCTCCACGCTTATCTTCTGAACGGGACCGTATGTTGGTAAGGCGCAGGGGACGGCCGGGTGTTCATATTCCAGTGTGGAAATTTCTCCGAAGTAGTCGCGCCATCGCCTCAGCACCTCTGTTCGGTCCTCGGGGCGACCCTTCTCGTCATTGATGCCAAAGAACTTCTCTACATCTTCGTGTGACGAGCCTTGGCGAGTCGGTAGACGGGCCGCTCGCCATCCCGCGTTTCCAGTCACCTGCTGATACCTTCGAAGTGAGCGACTCTTGTAGCAGCCTCAGCACCTCTGTTCGGTCCTCAGGAGGCGACCCTTCTCGTCATTGATGCCAAAGAACTTCTCTACATCTTCGGTCTGGTGTGACGAGCCTTGGCGAGTCGGTAGACGGGCCGCTCGCCATCCCGCGTTTCCAGTCACCTGCTGATACCTTCGAAGTGAGCGGCTCTTGTAGCAGCCACAGCCTTCTTTGCCGTACTTCTCGCTTCCTGATACTTACGCCAGTTGTCAGCTGACTTGTCTTTGAGGAACAAGTGATAGCGCTTCTTCTTCTCATGAACCTTTAGCCTTACGTCATCTTACACAACCATGCCTGCTTTTCTATTCTACGCCTTCCAGGTTCCGTCGTGCCAAGTTCGGAGCCTGAATCCTAGGCCTGAACTATCGCTTTGACGGCATTCTTCCATGTTTCATCGACAGTTGTGACAGTTGGTAATCGTATGCGAGAGATCACAACTGCCTCCTTATCCTTCAAACGCCACCATTTGATTGTTTCAGATTCACATCGCTCTATCTGTTTCGACCTGGGCGGTGTTATCTTCAGCGTACAGATAAGCGTGCGGTGTTGCGAGGCTACTGTCTCATACGGCGGGTCTTCGTGTCTGTGACAAGTCCTTGATAGCGATGCCGACAAGAACAAAGTCTATTTGTGTCCTGGTGTTCCCGCTGTAAAAGGTTGCCAGGTGGGAGTCGCGTTTACGGAAGTTTGTGTTCACGATGGCGAGATTATGGGCTTCTGTGACAATGTAACCGTCTTTCGTTGCGCCTATGTGCCCGTTAAGGTCACCAACGACAATTACGATGTCTTCTGACGGCATCTCAACTGTCTTCTCCTTAAGCAGTGTCCAGAACTCGTCCCTTGATTTCACTGCATCCCGTCTGTGGAGCATATGTCGAAAAGAAGTGGTACAGTCGTTGCTCGACAGCTAGAACAATCTTCATCAAACGATCGTCAAAACGTTCCACGCTAGCTATCGAGTCACGGAAACGTTAAGAGACGATTGTGGCCACTCCGTTAGTAGTCCACAAAGAACGGCTTTGAAACCGCGACCGATGTCTCTCGACTTGCAACCGGACCATCTTGTTTCCTGCATTGCACAGAGATCGATTCGTCTGCGCTCTAGTGCCTGCTCGACAGCTAGAACAATCTTCATCAAACGATCGTCAAAACGTGCCACGCTAGCTATCGAGTCACGGAAACGTTAAGAGACGATTATGGCCACTCCGTTAGTAGTCCACAAAGAACGGCTTTGAAACCG
>MU911908.1:20813-41229 GCA_036418165.1 Cooperia oncophora | reverse complement strand
ATATGGCATGATCAAACATGTTGATGTGACATGGGTGTTCGTAGGCCGGCCCGTCACGGAGGCCTGTCACCTGCATTCGTGTGTCTGCGTTTAGCAACTCGCAAAGCGAGCAGTACCCAGTGGCACCGCGGGCCACTGGGTACCGCTCGCTTTGCGAGTTGCGGGGAGGAGCAGACGTCACCACCAATGCAGGCTGCACTTTTGCTATCTATATTTGTAAATAAACTTATAGACTCCATCGATCTACCCAGGTCTCCATTCAAAGTTCCATGGTAAGTTGGCGGACTTTCCTGGCGGGTGTGGAGGGGGCGGTAAAGGCGGTGGTGTGGAGGGCAGATCATTGTAGCCTGGATTTAATGGAGGGATACCCTGCAACCGGCGGTACTCGAGAGTGCTCAAGGGCAAGTCGTACCTGCTGTTAAAGACGACTCGACAGAGTCAGAAACGAGGACGTCAGGGCGGTCACACAGACGGCTCCGATCCAGCTGAAGGCACGAGAGCAGCGACTGCGGTATGGGCACATACTGAGTAGGCCTGAGGACCACCAATAAGGAAAGCGTTGGACCTCCAAGTGCAGAGTAAGCAACCTCAAGGAGCCCCAAAGAGAAGATGGAGGAACGTTCTCAAGGAAGACCTCACTGAAGTCAGTCAGTCACAGGAAGACTGAATGTTAATGAGAAGATACAGTGGATCGGAACAAGTGGCGAGGTCTGACAACAACAGCGGACCTTACGACGGCACTCTAATTCTAGGCCAAAAAGAAGAAAGGAAGTGTTACTAATACCTTCCTTCTGGTCGAAATGATTCCTACTGACTAATGGCTGCGATCTAAGATTCCGGAGTCCATCGGCCGATTTTCGAGGCTCTTGAGCACGCACTGATATCGTAGCGGCTGCTACTATCACGTCTTCATTGCATGAGGATCATCTGCGTCACGGCCTTGACATATTCGTTTATCACCATATCCAGCACTCCAACCGTGGAGCTCTCTTAAAGTCAGCGTCATCGTTTCAGTAAACTGAGAACCTTACATGGTTCCGGCATACGGGTCAGCTGAAAGATATTGCAAGTCCACCGCTACATCTTGCTTTTGAATTTCCTGGAGCCCCAGCAATTACAGCAAATACGAGAGGCCTCTCCATTTCATCTACACCACCTTTTTTAAGGTCTCCTTTGCCAGGTCAGAGCTATCGTCAGCGGCTAGTTCGCCTCCCAAGGCACGTTGTTCTTTCTATGACTTCGATAGATTCTGTAGACTGTTTGGAGATCACGAACTTTTACATAATCTCGCCGGAAGCCGTACTTTTGCGGGGACACTCCGTTATTTTTCACTTCGCCCTGAAGTTCTTTTTTGCAACCAACCTTGCACTGACCTTACCTACAGAGCACTGTCGTCTTCTTCACAAGCGTTTGACCTGCTCTGCAGGTATGATGACGCCACTTTTCCCGATTAAATGCCTAGTCGGGGTGGAGCCCAGCTATTTTCAAGTCTGTATGCAACGTATCGAGCCAGCGCTGTCTGGGACGTCCCCTAGGTCGCTTTCCGGGCACCTCAAGCTGAAGGCCTAGTCCTACAGACGGTGTCAATATTTGCGCGAAGTACACGGCCGTACCATCGAAGGCGCGATTCTCGCTGCCCTCGCTATAAGGTACGGTCCAAACGCGTAAGGCTCGCGGCTCGCCGACATTTTCATATCCATCACACCCAGACTGTCTTCTCCTTCGACCACCATGCACTTACTCGTGCGTTCACTTCCACGTCTCCTTCGGACGCAATTGCTGATCCCAGATACTTGAACTGTTTCTGTACGCGTGAGCTCAGTGAGTGATCTATTTTGATGGAGCCCGTCTCTCCTGAGTCGGTTGTGATGTACTCGGCCTTTTCAACATTTAACCTGAGCACAAGCTTTGTCGAGCGGTCAGCCCAATTTAGCACCTGGTTTTAGCGTGCTCTCATCTTCGCATGTAAGCATCACACCAATCAGCAGAGATGCATTCATGACGACCACGAACAAATGTGGGGAGAGAGCAGAGCCTTGATGGATCTCCGCAGGGATAGGCGATTCCACCGAAGCCCGACGGTATTCGTACGCGCCTCTTGGAGTACAGCATAGCACACGCATCCACTCAATAAGCTCATTGAACACGCTTTATTGTCTCACGACTTGCCATGTAACTTGATATGGATAGCGATCGATGCCTTTTCCGGCTCTAGAAAGCAAGATGTAGTGACTTTTGCTTCTCACACGTCTCACTGCTTCTTCTTTCTCTTTTGCCTGTCCAGCAGAAGACGTCAATGGCGCTACAGCCCGCCAAAAAGCTCAATGACTGATAGAAAGCTGAACCATACCACGATTACGACTGTCAACACTTCGCTCAAAGATTCTCATGCTCTGCGAGAGTAGGCAATCAGGCGGCCCTTTTCCCTCCACATCGGAATCTTCGTGCTCTGAGCACCCTTTGGCACTTTCCTCTCTGCGATAATCTGGTCGAAGTGCTCCTCAACCAGTGCTTCTGCGAGTGCAAGTGCTGTGGTTTTCACAAGTCCGTTGATACGTCTGCAGCTTCCTTTACATTCTTCAAAGCCGCTTCTGTTTCCTCAAAGGATATTGTTCGAACGGAAGCGTGTATTGGTGCGGAGAGGGTACAGGATTGGTAAATACTTTTCGAGATGCTCTTGAAATAATTGCACCATCGCTGAAATAGCCTCTGGTTTATCAGAAAATGGCCGTTCTCTTCAGTGATGTCATAAAACTTTTCTATGTCTCTGGTTTGCGGTGACGAGATCTGGCAAAACGGTAGGGATGCCGCTTCCGTCGCGCTCCTCGAGTTTCTTGCTGACATCGTTGAAATGATTTGCCTTCACAACGTCGACGGCTTTCTTTACCGCTCTGCTTTTGCCAACTGACTTCTTCTCAGGAAACACCTTATGAAGTATCTTCTTCTCGCGAGTACTCGCTTGGACGCAGTCCGTCCACAGCCAGGCCTGCTCGTTAATCTTACGCCGGCCAGGCTCGGTCATGCAGAGTTCCGACGTGGGTTATCGATTCTACCGCTTCTATCCAGGTTTCCTTGACACTCGTGACCTCCGGTCGGATGCAAGAAATCACAGCCGTCTCCCACTCATTCAGTGGCCACCACTTGATGCTTCCGGGACCGCATCGCTCGATCTGCTTCGATCTGGGAGCTTAAATTTTAACGCTCAGATTAGCAGGCTTTGTTGTGTGGCAGCTGTGAGACATTAGCTTAGGGTATCTGACGCCTTGATCGCCATGCCTGATAAGGACAAAGTCTATTTGTGTTTTTGAACTCCCGCTATAGAAGGTGATGAGATGGGAGTCGCGTTTACGAAACTTTTTATCCACAATGTCTAAATAATGGCTGCAAATTCAAGGACTCGAGGAATTCAAGGACGGATTCACCTTCGGCGTTCCGGGATCCGTAACCGAATCCACCACCACAGGCGTACAACGCCTTTCGCAGCGCCCACGTATCCGTTTGGATCGCCAGCAGTAATGATACAGTCTTTCGGTGCTACTTTAGCCGTCTTTTGATTAGACAGAGTCAGAAGTCGTCCTCTGATGTTTCGGAGCATCCAGTTTGCGGGGCATACGCAGAGAAGAAGTGGCACAGAAGTTGTCCGACAGCAACAACAGCCTTCATTAAACGGTCGCCAAGACGAACAACATTATCAGAGACACAGAATTCAGAGAATTGCTAAGACATGATTACAGCTACACCTTTTTTAGTTTTCGGCTCTCCACACCTTTTTAATTCTTGGCTCACCACTGCTTCAAAGCCGCGACCAGTAGTGACGACTGACAACCAGACCATCTGGCCTCCAGCACTGCGCAGACATCGATTCTTCTGCACTCCAGTGCATTTGCGAGCTCATGAGCGAGTCCCAACGTAGAAATTTCGGAATACATTTGGCGTCTTGAACATGTGTGATGTGTCATGGGGTTGATGTGTTCACAGATGGGCCCTCCACGAAGGCCTGCCACCTGCATTCGGATGTCCACGATACGCTCATTTCGCGGAAGGAAGCAGTTTCCAGTGACACCAAGTGGAGGAGCGGACCCCACCAGCAGAGCATTACCATAACCCTACTACAATTCTGGCACTATTCTCTCTTCACAGCCATATTCTTTGAGACCTTGGACAATTTTCGATCAAAGTTTTGCCCTTGGGTAGACTTAGCTGAAATTTTGTTCAAGGGTGGATTGATCTTCTCGGCACGAATGGCACTTCATCCGTTTAGCCCAGAACCGCCCATGAACACGCGCAAAAGCGTTTCGAAGCACTAGGTTCGTCGAAGCTCGCTTCAGGTCAACTTTAACCTCCCAAACTTGTATATCTCGCTGGCTTGGCATGAATACGATTGGCATGTTCGTCATCGACGCCGGCGCCGTAACATATCCCTGTGATGGGAAGGGGGCTGCGTACAGTACTCGAACGTAATGGCGGGTTTTTTTTATGGTGGGATGTTACCCTTCTTCCTTCTCTTGTAATCATGCCACTCTCCGTAACAAGACGAGACACGTTGTCTAGAGTGAAAGTGTCCCACGAGTATACCTGACGTATACCTGACGACGCGTTTGAATGGAACCCGCTGCCACCTTGCCCATCTGCGGGATATGGAATGTATATGTGGCGTCGGAATCGGTGGAGTCGGCGCTGTAAACAACTGTTTTCAACTTATAAGATATTCCTATACATTTGGAGGGAGGTCAAACTGCTTTCTGGAAAGCAGTTTTCGCTCGATCGGTTTCAGGAGAGGGTTTTTGATCGCAGTCTTGTCTTAATCTCGAAGAGTGAGACAGTACAGGGCAAAACGGCTTCCATTGCTTCCAAAGTTAGGTTCAGGTAAGGCAATCTCCGTTACTCCGGTCATCGTGTTCTTCAAGGAGTCATAACTTTTGCTGATACTACTTATCCTTAGACAGTATCATCATCACCATTGTGATCCTCAAAGCGACGCACACTGGCTGTTCCATGGTAGGAGATAGGGTAGCCGTAGCCTTTTCTAGAACGCTTTTTTCATGCTTCACCGCATATCAGCGATCAGATTTCAAAGTGTAAATGCTCTTTTAGCGGGGAACTCTTAGCTCTACATTTTCTTGCTAGTGTACGAGTAAAACAACCGGAAAAAATGCTCAGGTTCTCCTCGGAAGAGGTGAAGCACTGCATAAAGGGAAGTGGAATACTGAGTTTGAAAAAACCGGTCAAGGAATCCCCAAATAAAATGTAGCTACTCAGATTTGAGCGCGCTATCTCTAATTGAGAATTTACTGCTTTTTCACTTGCACTCTTAATCACGATAATCGACGGCAGGAAAACTGGTGACCAACGTGGTCGCATGGCTTGAACTGATGCTCACGTTCGACCTGGCCAGTGAAAACACAGGGTCCTTAGTCAGTCAACAGAGTAACACTCACCACCGTTCATTGAACAGCTGCGTGTCGCTAGAAAATGAACCTCACTCCGATAGTTTCTCGAATGATACTGTCACAACTCATACTTTTAATGTATCAGTGCACTTAAGATCATCTTATCTCTTCAGCATCTTTCGTTTAGGCACGTCTTAAGCGGTGAAACTCGTCCGGTTAGACCGCGCTCGTAATCTGCGATTCTTTCAATGTTTTCGACATCGGATCGATACGTACAAATCTTAAGTCGCCGAGGAAGCCGTTTATGTCAGTTACGCTCTACATGAAAAGCTGAAGGGTCGCGAGGGAGAGAATTCGGTTGCCTAAACCTGGCATGGGGTTATACAAGAATGAGGGCAGTGGAGGCTGTGAAGAATGATGCCCTTCTTCATTTTCTGAAGATGCGTCGAATTTGGATTCGGTAAATAAATTGCGAAGACTGCTATATCACCGTACTAGGCGCAATACAGCCTGGGTTACTAACTCACCAGTCGGATCGCCCGGCTGACGCCGAGCTCTCCTCCTTCTCTTTAGCTCGGCTTCGCCGAGCTGGCCTGGCTTCGCCAGGCGCACATAATAATGGAAGCAGAATTTGTCAATTCACTGAACTGCTCATATTGCGCAATACTAATCGTATCATAACGAAAAGAGCAACCCAGCAGATTCTGCAATGCTGAGTCACGTTTATAACTGAAGGAGGAGGGGCGGACTGGGCTATAAAGCCCATGCTGTACATGGCGTGCATATTTGACCTTGGTTGGTTATGCATTTTTTTCACACGAGCCTATTACTCATTCTTATCAATAATTAAAAGTTTAGAAGTGAGAACACTGCCACTGAACTTATAGAGTGTGTCATAGAATTCAGGTTTTTGGTTTTCGTCCCTAAGTTTCCTGTTCCAAGCGAACTACATACCACCCCCCCCCCCCCGCTCTGCTCGGCACCACTGCATGCGTACAATGGATGCCGCCCGCACCGTGAATAGGGTACAGCATGGGGATGTGCGAAATGGCGGTGTGAGTACGACCCCCCCCCCTCGAAGAGGGTCCAGTTACGACCCCCCCCTCCTGCTCTAACTGACAACCAGATGCATGTTCACACAAATGGCTTCCTGAAATGGAATCTGGATTTTCGAAAGGCGGACTCTGCTCTAAAATCCAGGCAATAAAGGCTGTTTCAGCCTCATGCAATATGAGGCTGAACAACAGCCTCGCATTACCTACAATTTTGTCTTAGGATTCAAAATAAAACTCGTCGTTCGACAAACATGCAACTTGTAACAAGGAACACAATCGAAACAGCGACTAATGGTGATCATTGATAAGCTAAATTGGTGAAAAAATAGCCCCAAGGTCAGCGTGTCAGGCCCCAGATGTGCATTCAATGAATGGTGACGGGGAAATCATGAAAACATGCACGACACAACAAAGCGAAACATGAAAAATACAAAAAATGCGGAGCCAAATGAAAAAATGGATAACCAGGGTTCTATACTTCGGCTATTATCGATCGCAACGTTGCGACCGCTTTCATTGGAAAAACGTCATTGGAGCGCGGTTGTTGGACCTGCCAACGTCCTGGGGTCTTTTCGGGGGGTTATATCTCTTTTAGGTGCGCGGCTTTTGAGGAATGGTAGCAGCATGCAAAGGAATGTTCCTATGCGTTTTCTACCCAGTTGCAATCTGAATGTTTCCCCGTTCGTGAAATATTTCGGATGGGTTTCGGATCGGCTAGGGGTAAATGGCAAGCGGGTTTTTATGCTTCACACGAGGATTACTTATTTCGAACGCAATTTCATCAGGACCAAAACCCTCTTGGAAGCGCCCTATCTTTTCTCTTTCCAACAAGCTTTACAGTTTTCCTGAAGACCCGCTAGATCAGGAGATATTTTAGATGGGTTACCAAAAAGCTACCCTCTGAGCTACTCAAAAGTTCGACTCCCTGTGTGCCATTGTCAGGATACACCTTCGGAAACTTTAGTGTGCCTTCAAAACACATATTTCCCTTCAAATGAGTGAAAGAGGAGCTCGGCTATCACTGATCGATTTGGTCCGAGTGTGCGCCGTGCATCCTACGCAGAGGTGGTGGAAAGGTGTAAATTCTGATTTCAGGTGCTTTTATCCATGCAAGCAGATGTTTGTTTAGGGTTTGGAAAGGACAATACGCACGAATCTGTTTGAGACGTATTATTTAGTCATCTACGTACTTACGAGTTCATGCTATTAATTGATATTTATTTATTTATTTATTTTATATATTCTCGCTATGTTGCTAATAATGATAATGCGATTATGCCCCATGATTCACGAGATAATGCTACGGCATCGGGGAGCAACCAGGCTAGTCCGAAAGTCTGGCAACGTTTGGAAGGCTCGCCTTGCTACGCTAAACGTTGAGATGAGACCTTAACAGGGAGCTCATTGCCTGTTAAAGGCACCGTCCGCGTTCGGTTGAGATTGGCGGAAGCACTGGAGCGCAGACGCATCGATCTCTGCGCAGTGCAGGAGACAAGATGGTCTGGTTGTCAGTCGAGAGATATTGGTCGTGGCTTCAAAGCCGTTCTTGTGGTGGACCGAGAACTAAAAATGGTGTAGCTGTAATCGTTTCTCACCGATTCCGTGACTCGATTACCAGTGTTGTTCGTTTTGGCGACCGTTTAATGAAGATTGTTGTCGCTGTTGAACAACGTCTATACCACTTCTTCTCTGCGTATGCCCCGCAAACTGGATGCTCCGAGCAATCCAAGGACGACTTCTGGGCTCTGTTGAATGAGAAGACGGCTGAAGTACCACCAGGAGACGGTATCATTGTTGCTGGCGACCTAAATGGACACGTGGGCGCTGCTAAAGACGGCTATGCTTGTCACGGTGGATTCGGCTACGGATCAAGGAACGCCGATGGTGAGCGAGTCCTTGAATATGCAGATATGCATAATCTCGTCATTCTGAATACAAAGTTTCGTAAACGCGACTCCCATCTCATCACCTTCTACAGCGGAGTTCCAGAACACGAATAGACTTTGTCCTCATCGCGATCAAGGACTCGTCACAGACGCTAAGGTCGTGCCGTACGAGACAGTTGCCCCACAACACCGCCCGCTGATCTGCACGCTGAAATTTACAGCACCCAGATCGAAACACACCGAGCGGTGTGCCCTCGAGAGGATAAGTGGTGGCGACTGAAAGAGCGGGAGGCAGCCGTGATTTCTCGCATCCGATTACCGGAGGTCACGACTGTCGAAGAAACCTGGAACAAAGCCGTTGAATCGATAATCCAGGCCGCTCGTTCAGAACTCGGCATGACCAAGCCTGGGCGGCGTAGGATTGACAAGCAGCCTTGGCTTTGGACGGACGACGTCCAGGCGAAGGTTCGAGCGAAGAAGGAACTTTATCACGTGTTTCTTGGGAACAAGACGGCTGACAACTGGCGGAAGTACCAGGAAGCGAGGACTGCGGCAAAGAAGGCGGTCGCCGTAGTGAAGGCCGCTCATTTCGACGATGTCAGCAAGAAACTCGAGACGCGCGACGGTGAGCGGCACTTGTACCGACTTGCCAAATCTCCTCAATGCCAAACCGAGGAAAAGAAAAGAAAAATATATGTAAATAAATATAGAAAAGTTTTTTTGGCATCAGTGACGAGAATGGCCATCTTCTGATGAACCGAAAGAAGGTATTGCAGCGATGGCACGACTATTTCGAGAAGATCTCGACAAAGGGATTCACAGGCCTCGACGACTTAGCAGTGGACTTATGGAAGTCACAGCACTGGTACTCCGCAGAATGGTTGACAAAGCTTTTCAACCAGATCATCGCAGAGAAGAAGGTGCCCAAGGACTGGCTGCAAAGCACGACGATTCCGATTTGGAAGAAGAAGGGCAGTCCGGCAGATTGCTCGAACTACCGTCCAATTCGCCTTCTCTCGCACACTATGAAAATCTTTGAGCGAATTGTTGATGGCCGTATTCGTGACATCGTCCAGCTCTCTGCCAACCAGTGTGGCTTTGTAACTAGCTGTAGCACCATCAACGCTGCTCGCTATTTGCTTTAGAAACATCGCGAGAAGCAAAAGCCTGTGTATGTAGCCTTTCTAGATCTGGAAAAGGCCTTTGATCGCGTGCCGCGTGACGTTATATGGTACGCCTTGCGACAACACGGTGTCCCTGAAGAGCTAATCGAGTGGGTCCGCATCCTTTATTCAAAGCCAGAGAGCCAAGTGCGGACTCTTGCAGGCACCTCGATGGAGTTTCCCATCACCGTTGGGGTACATCAAGGCTCCGCTCTCTCCCACTCCTTTTTGTTGTCGTGTTTGTTTTCGTCATGGATGCCAACACGAGACTCTCAGAAGGAAGTTCCCTGGACGATCCCTTACGCTGATGATGTGATGATCATTTCTCGAAACCAAGGTCTCACTGTTGCGGTAACGTGCGCTACACATTTGGTGATTCTCCACTTCTTGGACTCCCTATTGGATCTTATCTCTTGTTATCGCTTTCTACCACCCGACAATCGTACCCGTCCCACACCCTATACCACTTCTCGGACCCAGGGTCCCGCTGTTGCTGTAACCTGCGTTTGACCCTCCCCTTCCAAGGCTCCTTATCGAATCCTATCAGTTGTTGTTACTTTCTATCACTTCCAATGATGTTCCCGTCCCATCCCCTATGTCACTTGTTGGAACCACGTTCCACACTTTCTGGACGGGTGCTATGAATTTCGTAACAGAAGGACACACACACGGACACACACACACTGACAGACATACTTAGGGCATACTTGACGTACTTAAAGGCACATTCCGCGATAAAATAAGGCTATGACCTCTCAAATGTGTCGGACGATCCGGAAGGCGATTTTTGAGGCTGCGCTACTTTCAAAATGTGAAAAACGGCAAGAACTCCGCTAGAAGCTGACTAATTAGGCCCATGGCTAGAAGCTGACTAATTAGGCCCATGGACACCCCTTAGGCCCATGCCGACCCTCACCGGCTGCTAGCTACTAGCTAGTAGCCACTATGTTATCTTTCTCTATAACATTTCGGACTGCTTTTTCTGCTGCTTTTCTCCGCTAATCAGATACTTAGCACTTTTTTGTGCCTATTTGAGTTCCGTTTCCCGCAATTTGCGGTCGCGAACTGTGCCTTTAACATAGCATACTTAAACATTTCCGTTCATGTTACCATGACAAAGTAAAACCATCTACTGACAAAGGCTAATATTGAAAATATAGGAGAACACATACCTTACAACTTAATCAAACAATATCAAGAAAAATACGTGTTCTGTCCTCTCGACAAAGCAAATAATAACTACGGCATCATCTGCAAGAAGTTCTAGCAAATAATAACTATGGCATCATCTGCAAGAAGTTCTACCTTTTGAACATAATGCATGAAATGGGCATTTCTTATGATGCTGCCAACCACACATTTGTCTATGGCAGTAATAACACATATGAATTAATGCCTCATACTAACAAGTATTCTTTAATATTGAAGCACAAATTCCTTTGTGTAAAGAATAATATCAATATATCCATTGATGCAGAAATACCTACTATATATGCCTTACCAAAGCTACATAAGAACCCAGTTAAATTCAGGTACATCACAGGCAGTAGTATTAAGCCTTTGGCCCAAGAATTACGCATAGTCTTCACACATCTCAAAAAAATTTTTATAAACTACGCAAAAGTACTACAGAATTCTAAAATTGAAACCGAAACTAGAACAATTTCAGCTTTTACAAGCTGAATATTGCAGAAAAACAACAAAAATTATGGCAGAAATCAGCTGATTGGTAGCGTCAGCAACCATCGATCGGCGAGAGTTCAGATGGAAGAGTGAGAAGAGGGCGCGGCGGGGTGTGTTAGAGCGCAGAGTCAGTGTCAGAGACGCAGGGGCAATGATGATTTCCTGGAATTTCTCGGCTTTCCATCGTCACGCAATCAGCGGGACGCTCGCCGGCGTGGTCGTAGGGAACGCCCCACCGTCCGGTGAGCGCTCCACTGTAACTTCCTGTCACCTACCAATAGTGTTCCCGTCACACCCCTACATCACTTCTTGAAATCAATGTCTCACTGCTACTGGGACAGGCGCTATGAATTTCGTGACACACAGACGACACACACACACACACACACGGACAGACATACTTAGCGGATTATATAGAGTAGGATAACATCATCTTGATATGCATGAACTTTGCATGTGAACCCCTTTTTTTTTACATTCTCTCTCGTTTTATCCTATTTCTCAACACCTTCCCCTATGTAGTCCATGTCCTCATGTCGTCAACCTGTCGCACTGATGAGCTCGGGGGTTGGCTAGACAATGATGATTCGTCTGCGATACCGAGCGAAACGGATCATCTGTGTTGTGGAGTGTATTCCTTTCCCAATGTTTGGCTTTCTTTGCTTCTAATACTTAGGGAATTATATATAGTGGGATCTTTTTGACGGATCCCCCAGTGAAATTTGTCTCTTGTGCTTACCGCGCTCTACACACATATTACATGGAATCCAACGGCAATACTTTTCATTTGACGCCTAGAGGTGGTATGAAGCGAAGCGCCTCCTTTTTCTATTGCTGAGGAGTGTCAATCACATCAGGTAATGCCTTAGTTTGACGCTCTGAAATCTTCATTTCCAATCCTTCTTTTCACCATACCTTTTCGAAGTTGTAACGTCACTTTTACCTGTTTTTTTTATTTTTTTCTAGTCTTTGATTGCGTGTTCTTTCTGCACCCAGTTTCTTGATCTTCGGAGGGCGCACTATATGGTGGTTATCAGGAATTACACCTTTGTTTTGTTAGATGCCTCTCTGCTACTGATGTTTCTCTTATATCAACTCAATACTTTTGTTATCATTCGACTTTTCACCGCCTTCGTGTAAACCACTTTTCTGGATGAAGTTTTCTCCCTTTTTAGCTCGCTTATTGTTTTTCCACTCACTGCGAGGCTGCGTTGATACTATGCGACTAAAGAACAGGAAAGTCGGCAATTCGACCCCTCATTCATACTTCGCGTCTACGTTTTGAGCATTTTAAGCACGCGGCAGTGTTTTCGACGTTTTCGTGAATAGCTTTAATTTTCGCGGGCAGTCGCTTAAAACGCTAGTGTACGGTTGAAAACGCTGACGCAAAGTATTATATACGCAGCGGGACTGGAAGGTGTACAAGAGTCGCGGTGTTTTTACGATTCCAGACAATTTTGACTAAAACTAGACCTTGAAGAATTTCATGCGCACTCCTATCGCTCATGATAGCATTATTGACATTACTACTACATTTGTTTTGTTCATGCAATAGTTGCATGATGTGTTTCCCAATGCTAGTTTTTAAATACCATTTTTGAGTATGGGGTTCCTTTGCGGTGACAGTGTACTTTCTTCAGGTTTACGCTGCTCATGGCAGCAGATCCAGAGAGCCGACCACTTTATTTTGCAAATGGAGATTTCGCGAAAACAGTTGCCGACATAATCGCCAGTCCTCGGAGGTGAGAATTCTCGTCAGCCTCTTTTATGACCAACGAGACATTCTGGTGTGTGTTCAAACATTTTTATTGGGTTGACCTAATAAGACCTAAGCGAGCATGACATAGACTCCTACAGAGCCACTAGTTGTTGCAGGTTTGCTACCCGCCCCAATCCTTTTTCCTTGACTTGGGCGACATTCAATAGATTCTTTGCAGTAGAACGTAAATCACCGAGACGTGTAGGATTAACCTAGTAGGACCCAGTTCTGCGCCTGCGTCGCGAATGTCTAAAGAACGTATCCTTACAGCGAGCATAAGCTGCAACATACTGACCTGGACACCTAGCGCCTTCACTCACCCGCAAACGCCCGACCAAAGCTGGTGCTCATATCGCTTCATTGCGTAGTACAATATGAAGCGAAGAGGTCTATATGAAGCGGCTGCAGTGGTGGATTTGAGTACACGCATGCAGCCGTATCTACTGCAGCGGTTATTGGCACGATGCCAACGGGAAACTTCCGAAATTGCTTTTTGAATCGTGTGGGGCAACGGCTTCCGCATGTTTGACCATTTCATTCCGCTTTTTCGCCGTTTCCCACGATGTAGCACCTCCGCTGCAGTTATCGATCGAGTACTAAATTATCGTGCCACATGTTGGGGCGCAAACTCCGGGTGTGTGACCAACTTGTTCAGAAGTGCTTTGGAAATGAAATTTGTAACATTTCATAGTTCTGCAGACCTTAGCACTGCGAAGCATAATTATAGTTCCACAATGAATCTCACATAATCTCGTCTTACATGACGTTTACAAAAGCCCCCAAATAGAAATGTAATTGCCACTACCAGTTTGCACGCCAACACCAACACCTGCTTGAGAGAATAAATTTTTTTTCTTCGTTTTCTTTTTTGGAAATGGTCACTCTGACAGTGGAACAAAACGGTAGTTCCACTAAACAAATCGATTAATCCAACAACAAGTGTGCAACAAATGGATAAGTTGTCAACCCAATGATCTATTAGAGCCACATTTCTCCGAATAAGTTAAAAGACACGGTTGTTCTTGCTTGAGTAGATATTGTTAATAAGATTTCGGTCACCATGGTGCCATGCTTCAGTGATCACCTGCTGAAGCTCACGGACATTTTGGAATCGCACATTGTTCACATAAAACTTACGCTTCATGAAGCCCAACACATTACGCTTCATGAAGCCCAACACATTCTCGATTGGGTTTGAGTCAAGGCTATTCGCTGGCCAGGGCAAAAGAGTGGTTTGGTGACGACTGAACCACGCTCGAGTGCTTCGGCTGACATGAATTGGTGCATTATCTTGCATGAAAACGGGACTTTCTTGCTGATTTCTACGCCAGAAAGGAAGGAGACGTCGTCGCATGACGTCCTGATTAACGGGAAAAAAACTTTTCTTTCATGCGGAGCTTAGTTTCAGACGGTCCATTGATGCGATGGCAGCCCAGACCATGAGACCACATCCACTGAAGTTCCGCCCGGAAAAATGAAACTTGTCTTCCCTTAGGTCGTGTCGGTCGGTTTCCGTGTGAATCGGTTTCCGTGTGAGCGGTCGCATTTCTCATCAGAGACCGCAACCGAGAGAAAAAAAAAACTGAAAAGAAAACAAGACAGACAAGCAGTAGGACACCGCAGCTAAACGTCAACCTTAATCCAATCGTTTCGGTAACATCTTTTAGCTGAGGCAGTTGGGTTTCCACGAAGGTTTGCTGTCAGAAACGGAGAGAACGATGAGACTTTTGAAGGCACGGTATCCTTCGAGACATTAAGCTTCAAAGATGACTTGATTTCCCGTCACGACATTGTGAAGTTGGATGCTTCTCTCACGATACGGTTGCTCATCCCGATCGGACAGCAAAGAAGACCGTCAAGGCCATCTTCTTAACTGCATGTCCTATAGGTTCCTTGACAATATTGTGGATAACATGATGACTACGGTCCAAAGCCCGCGTTGACGGTTCGACAGTCCTCGAGTCTTCTTTGTGATAATCTGCCTTTTTTCGAAGTCCTATAATGGATGTTCCACTTGCCACAGCCTAGAAAAGGCAAGAAGTCATAATGATGAGAAGTTTCACCGAACAAAAATGAGATGCAGCGGGAAAATATGCGGTGGAACTATCATTTTGCTCCATTGTCAGAGTGACCATTTTCAAAAAAATGAAGAAAAAAAAAACTTAACCTTCAAATTAGTTTTTGGTGTTGGCATGCGAATTGGTATTGGTAATTACCACATTTTCTGTATGGGGGCATTTTTGAAAACGTCGTGTAAGACGGGATTTTGTGAGATTCATGGGTGGAAGCTATCATTATGTTTCGCAGTGCCCGCGCCGCAATTACCCCGCTCGTTCCTATCTTCCTTTGAGTTCCTACCCTTACCGTTCCCATGAAAAGCAAATGCTTGAATTTGTACCGTTCCCTACACCCTGCCGGTTTCGGATCATTGAAATTGAAGGGAATATCCTGCTATATATAATCCGCTAAGTGTGTGTGTGTGTGTGTGTGTGTCGTGCGTTTGTGTGTCACGAAATTCATAGCGCCCGTCCCAGTAGCAGTGAGAACATTGCTTCCATGAAGTATAGCAAGGGGTGCGACGAGAACATTATTGGTGGGTGACAAGATGTGATATCTGCTGCTGAGATGTGATAACAGGCATTAAATGGGAAGGTCACTGAATCTATTGCGCGGGTCACAGCACTTGTGGGGCTTTAGTTCAAAGATATAATATACGAGGTGGGACAGTAGCATAATTGGTGGGTCACAGGTGGTTATATCAGCTGATAAATCTGATAAGAAGCGTCAGAAGGGGAAGGTCACCGAATCCATAACGCGGGTCGCCGCAGTAGTGGTAAGTTATTCCCTAGGTATAATATAGGGTGTGGTGCAGGAGCATTATTGGTGACAGTGAGGATTTCGGCCGATAAGATTACTAGCGGAATTAGAATGGAAAGGTTACCGTGTTCATAACGCGGCACACACCATCAGCTAGGCGTTTTTTTCAGCAAGTGATATAGAGGAGGTGGGGACGTCGACGGTAGGTGATAAAACGTGATAACATCTGATATGGGATGGTGGAATATTGCGTTTTTGTTCAATCGTGGTGGTACAGACTTTACACTCTATGCACTATGCGCATAATGATGTCGAGCGGCGGGGGTCTGTAGCTCGCCTGAAACAGGAAACTCCTGGAAAGTCAGGAACCAAAAGCCGGATTAAGGTGGCCGACTTTACGTTCCGTATTATTTTTCAAAATTTTAATTACTGATCAGAACTACTTACGAATGTGTGTGAGAGAATGCACAACTAAAATAGCCCAAAATTTGCGTGTCAATTATTTCCACGACCTCAGGGAAAGGATTGCATGGTAAGGAAAAAAGGTAAGCATCATTGGTAGGCGTTCCGATGGAGGTGACGCTAACGGAATTTGTTCATCTACAGCGATTCATATTGCGCTGTATTGGCAGACTGCGCTTTCTACCTACATCTACAGCTCTATGCATATTTGCGCGTTATAGTGCGAGCCACCACCTCTACTGCAAATATGACTGCGAATTTGAATACAGGAGTGCAGAACACTAACTGCTCTATCTATTACTATTTGGTCACCACCAATATGAGCAGCACAACTAACTGAATAACTAAGTGATGAACTAACTTCATGTCCAATATGAACTTGGTGACAGCTGGCCAGCCCGGCCGAGCTTGGCTGGAGGTTTATATAAAGGTGAAATAGGATGAAATCATTCAAAGGACCCTTGATGACTTCTAACTGTTCCTCCTAACGTATGAAAATGGCTACTTACAGGGGTAAAGCTTATGCAGGCCAAGATGCATTGTACAAGATTTCGGATCGTCAGCGGGATTACTACAAAAAATGCTTTCGGCATTTGACGAAAAGTACTCAAGTGTGTGGTTGCTTGTTTACCTTTAGCACAGAGCTTATATTGACGAAGGTTTGACTTTCCAGGGAACTGCCAGCCTTGAAGGTGTCTTGAATGGTGGAGATTCTCGCGTTGTGAATTTCTTAAAACGTAGCGGTCTTGACAATGATTCTCTGTCCAGGTTGTTTTTTTTTTCAAATTGAAGCGAACAAGGGTATAGGTATCGCTATTGTTGCACAGGATCTGGAGCCTTTCCGATGTCAACGAAGATGGTTATCTAGATATCAACGAGTTTTCAACCGCGATGCACCTGATTGTCTTGAGAGTGAAAGTACTAATTTTGGGTTATACAGGGGGGGGCAAAAAAAAGTCATTCCGGCCGAGTCACATATGAGCGAAGTTTTCGCAGCCCAGACAGAGGAAGTGGATATGAGTACCAGGGCGGAAGATACCCAAGATCTTCCTCTATAAGCAGGAGCCGGCTGCCGCCATTCACCTTCATGTACACCAAAATATGAAGTCATCTCCAGTCGCGGCCTGAGTGGAGAACGCCTTTGGAATTCACGTGGCCTCCAAACAGCTGCGGAACTTCTTGAATGGAATCACCCATGGATAGCTACCTGGAGACCAGTACTCTTGATCTGCAAGACCTCAAACATCGAGCAGCTCCGGCAACGTCGCTACGGTCCAGGACATCATCTTCACCCCATTCACCAAGGCGCGGGTTGATGGTGTGGACCGGCCGTACCTGGAATGGATGACCGATATTTTCTTTGTAGACCCCGACTGAAGGTGAGCGCTGGCGGTTACATCAAGTAACTCGAGAAGGATATCCTCCCTACATGTGGTCGCCCGTACCTTCTTGGAGACCTTGTGCTGCTACAGGTTTGGGTGCCACCACATAAATCGAAGGGTTTTGGAAAAACTCTCCCGCCTACTTCGAATGGAAGGGCGTTTCGTACCTGATGAAGATGTAATATTGAAATATGTCCCCTGACCTGAACCCACTCAATTACCTAGTTCGGGCGGAGCTCAACAGGGTGGTCTACAGTGGCGGAGAAATCAACGATCTCGCTCAACTCCGGTACCCACTCACTTTCGCGCGGCCGAATCTCTCGATGGCGCTCCTCCAGAAGGCTGTGGCGGAGTATCATTATAGTATTTAATGTGCTCTTTAATATGGTAGTAAAAATGTCCGATAAAAATTTAATAAAGTGTAACTTATAGCGCCTTGAAAGTCATGGAGGCAAAATGACTTTTTTTTTGCCCCCCCCCCCTGTACACACAAGCTCGGAACACTCAATTTGTGTTTGCAGGGACAGGTACCTATTCCCACCTGCTTGCCAGCGTGTATTCGTCCCCCATACGTTCCTCCGCATATTTGCCATCAAGTGCAAAGTAGCCCCGCTGCATCAGCTTCCATTTTACAAGGTGAGTAACAAGGTCTGGAAATTTAAAGCCAAAAAAACTTAGTGAAAGGCACAACCACATATCTATTACACATCCTTTTCCCACGGTTTCCGTTTATTTTAACCATTTTAATGTGTTTTATAGTTCATTTTATATCATACTCTCACATATTTTGTATTTTATTAGGTTGTCCCAAAAGTTCGTACCGTTTACTTTTTTAGAGTTAAGTTTATTCCAGTGAGAAACAATTTCGAACAACAATATATATATGTTACATTCATCGGCAACCTTTTGCCAACCACCAGGCAAAGAGTGGTTGCCTCGCTTCCAGAAGTTTTTTGGATCCGTGTCGAGTAAGAGCGCGTTCAGACTTCGCGATCGCGCGACTAGGATCGCGCGATCGGATCTGGCGACTGGGATCGCGCGATTGGGATGGGTGAAAATGAAACAGAACGGTAACTTCAGTAGGCGAACAAACAATTTTCGATCAAATAAGGATCTGTTTAGTTACAGAGACGGCACGACTGTATCGGAATGGGAACAGAATGCCTAGAGTCGTTCAGGTTTCACCTACAACTTTATTCTTGAAGCTGTGGATAGGGCTGACTATGGATCTCGTGCTCGTACTATTTTGTTCAAAAAACGATTTATGCTTGTCATCATTCCTCGTATCGCACGAAACCAAAGGAAGCACAGACAGTGGTAAACACTGACAAGGAGGCTATACTGTCATCAGAACCATATATAAGGAAGTGGATAATAATCACGGAATGAATGCGTGACCTGTGAAGGAGAAAACATGCACAACTATTTTGTTCTACCAATCTAATCAGTTTTCGGGGAAGTCTCGTGACATTTTCATCTGGAAAATGCTTCAACAAAATGCCTCAGTAATGTCTAAAGACTCCACTGCAATGTCATGAGAAATACTGACCCAAGCGCGGACTATTTTGGAGTGCCAGTGGAACCCGATTAAACAAGTGCATTCATAAAAAGAAAAATGGGCACTATTGAACTATTCCCCAGTCTGCCGAAATGAAGCCGGTTGCGAAATTCCGAATCTGAAAAAAAGATCGAAAGGCAACTTCAAACGTTTCTAAAAACTCAAGGCGTTATGCACAGAAAGGAAAGGAAGAAGGAAAAGAAAAGAAAGAACAGAAGTATTAAACATGAATAAACATGAACGCCGCCCCGCTGAATTTACCCATCCCAATAGCGCGATTGCGATTGCATCCTAGTCGCGCTATTGGGATGGGTAAATTCCTAGAGTCTGAAGGCGTTCTAAGGCAGCTGGGTCATTTTTGAGGTACTTTTGAATATCGTATTTTTTTACCCAGAAGATGGCCGCCTGGAAAACAGCTTAGATGGCGATCGGAAAGAGCTAAGTCAGGGCTACACGAAGATCTGGTGGAATTCCCCAGCTAAGCTCTAGGATCTCGAGCAGTGTCGTTTTCCGAAATGTGTGACCCTGAGCTGTGGTGGAGTAGGCAAACATTGCTCGGTTGTGGGACCAAGTGGAATTTTCATCCCTCCTTTTGCAGTTGATTACAATAGGGTTCGCTGGTTACCACAGTGCTGAGAAAAGTTGCCTTTAAGAAAGAGAGAAAGAAACCCCACCACATACACAGTCTCACCGCCCTTACTGGATTGATAGGATTGCGCGATCGGTTCTGCCCTTTTCTGGAGGATCTAGCCACTGGCGCTTTCGGGAGTGACTCACCTAGAGACACGTCCTCCATAACCAGTTGCAACGTTGTTCATCCAGCCCTGGCGGAAGGGGAAGAGAAGTTGTAGACAGTACCGACAAGAGCTTCCCTTGGAGTACTGGTCAACTTATGAGAAAAATTTTGCCCGAAAACTTTTTATGGGTTCGAGGCCCTCATTTGTGCTTTGGGACCAGTCAAGTGTAAGGACTGGATAGCAAGTTGATTTGTACGAATTGGTTTTAATCAAGGAACACAGTAGGTCCAAATCCAAGGCAGGTGGCCTTGGACGAAGTTTTTCTCCCAGGTAGAAGTCACTCAAGCAAAAGCGATCGGACCATTCTAAAGCCTTACTATGGAGGTTACCATTAGGACCCAACTCAGAGGAATGCCGCTTGTGCCTTCCAGCCACGTTGAGGCTTAGTGAAGGCTCGTATAGCGAAGTGTGTCGGAAATGGTGACTTCAATCATCGTTTTGGATCCAAGAACAGCGACTACGAC
>MU911908.1:0-20713 GCA_036418165.1 Cooperia oncophora | reverse complement strand
TACGAAGACTGTGGTGGAATTCCCCAGCTAAGCTCAGGATCTCGAGCAGTGTCGTTTTCGAAACGTGTGACCCTGAGCTGTGGTGGAGTAGGCAAACATTGCTCGGTTGTGGGACCAAATGGTGGGGATTTTCATCCCCCTTTTGCAGTTGATTACAATAGGGTTCGCTGGTTACCACAGTGCTGAGAAAAAGTTGCCTTCAAGGAAAGAGAGAAAGAAACCCCACCACATACACAGTCTCACCGCCTTACTGGATTGATAGGATTGCGCGATCGGTTCTGCCCTTTCTGGGGATCTAGCTACTGGTGCTTCCGGGTGTGACTCTGTTTCCGGGAGTGACTCACCTAGAGACACGTCCTCCATAACCAGTTGCAACGTTGTTCATCCAGCCCTGGCGGAAGGGGAAGAGAAGTTGTAGACAGTACCGACAAGAGCTTCCCTTGGAGTACTGGTCAACTTATGAGAAAAATTTTGCCCGAAAACTTTTTATGGGTTCGAGGCCCTCATTTGTGCTTTGGGACCAGTCAAGTGTAAGGACTGGATAGCAAGTTGATTTGTACGAATTGGTTTTAATCAAGGAACACAGTAGGTCCAAATCCAAGGCAGGTGGCCTTGGACGAAGTTTTTCTCCCAGGTAGAAGTCACTCAAGCAAAAGCGATCGGACCATTCTAAAGCCTTACTATGGAGGTTACCATTAGGACCCAACTCAGAGGAATGCCGCTTGTGCCTTCCAGCCACGTTGAGGCTTAGTGAAGGCTCGTATAGCGAAGTGTGTCGGAAATGGTGACTTCAATCATCGTTTTGGATCCAAGAACAGCGACTACGACGGACGGTAAAGAAGCAGTGGGATGCTTCCTTACACACTTCCACAGACCTGATAACTGGATCTCGAAATGGCTACGGAAAGATCTGATACGAGATTCTAAAAGTGGTCACGAGTTCTTGATACAACCCAGTATCATTTTACCTTCTGAGAAAAAGTTCTCAAATGATGGGCATCAAATTCTGAGACAAATCTCGAGGTTCGCCGCACAGCGTAGGGTAGGAAAAACAGTTGTGAGCTCTGCTCCAATCCTGTTGCTATTTGCTCATGTAACAAGGCTGCTGAAAATGCGCGAATCCATTACTTTCTCTTGCAACAAACAAAGAAATTTCGCAGACATTTGGTGGTAAGTAAAGAAATAATCATCAGTGCTGTAGTTCACTTCTCGCACCTCACGATACTTCCTTCTATATCCAAGTTTGCCTATTTCAATTTCATATGTAATTCATCGAAAACATAACTCTGACAAGGGTGGTCGTTAAGAGCGTGTGCTTCCTGAAAACGGTTTTTTGCATACTGTAGAGGTCACACAATTACCTAGAAAGTGAGCTCGATCTTCGCTGCTCATTTTCAGGGAGACAAAAAAAGGAGTTAAAGAGAAAGCGATGGAAACTGATAGTTTTTGAGCCTCTGTGAGCTGAAATCTGCAACTTCGACTAGTTGCTGACTGGAAGATCGTTATAAAAAGATATCGAAATCGACGCTCGCAAAGGTGGCCTTACTTGTGTCACCTGCTCAAGCTGCTTCGATTATACTGCCGACCAAATGGTTGGTCCATTATAACGCGAGAAAGTCAAACATTTTTGGTTACTTCTAGGGAAAGTCGCTTGTCTTCGCAATTCTGACACTTATTTTTTAGCATTTGGCATGGCGCCGAACAGCTTGGGTCTGTGAATATTAACAAATTCGAAAAAAAGAAAGCAGTTTTGTTCCATGAACAATGGAATGTAGGATTTTTCGTGCATTCTTTCTTGCGGCAAAGGATTCAGACAAGCAGATCCGAAAAATAAAAAAAAACTTACAGGAAAGCGAAATTGTGGTCTCGTGGAGATCCGAAACATCAAACCATTTTTTACGCTTTTTTAGAGCGCGCAAAGAAAATGAACCTAAGTTTTCTGATTCTCGTATGTGCCCCTACAATATGCGGAAAACTGCTTTCAAAAAGCGCACCATGTACTGAACAACCTCCCTTGTCAGTGGCCTTGGAATTGAGGCGGAGGGGGGGGGTAGTAATAAGTGCCCCATGTACCATGTCCAGGAGTCCAGTCCCGGGTAGAATCCCTCTCAGGCCAAACAAACTTACACTTCGTAGACGGTGAAATGGAATCAGTTCCGTCCGTTGGGAGGATAAAAGCAGTAGCTTTTTCATCGGCCAACCTCTCAAGCCATTACTTAGACAACATAGCACTCAGTGAGCCTCTGCATTTCTGATTGGGACTAGAACGGCGCATAATAAGAGGGTTCAATCAAAGACGAAAGCTTTTCTTTTTTTTCTTTTCTAGCTTTTTTTCTTGAAAATTGCATGAAATTTTTCCTACAAGTTTCATCTGTTTTGCTTTGAAGTTCCTGCATATTTCAATGTATGTCTACCACCCGCCAGGTAATCCGTCTCTGGGTTCGTGGGATCAATTTGATAACGGTGAACCACTTAAACATTCTACAAGTCCCGGCAAAAAGGTTAGTCATCTCAGCTCTTGTGTTATTTTATTCTGCCTCTATTTGTCATTGTTTTCCCTAGGATACCCATCTTGCTGAGTTCTCCGATGTTCCGCCGTTGCTGGTCGATAGTCGTCCAACGGCAGTGAAGCAAAGTACAGTCCCGAAAGTTTTATATTCTCCAAACAGGGAATCATTCCCTCGTGTTTATAGCTGTTCCGCTGTTGGCGCTGAAATCTCCGTGTGGCCCACCCCCACAGCCTCCTCCCCGTCCTCAACAAAGAGGGCATACCCGAAGTGCAAGTTTGGACATGGTGAAAAACATTCAACTCGCACAGATTGGGTGAGTAGACATTTATTGAGCTTTCATCGCAATGATCTAAAAACCGTAATTCATTTTTAAGAATGACTCTGTCCTCCGCAGATCGGCGGCCTTCTGACTCAACAACTGTAGCTACAGATTACTCGACTGGTTTATCCATCTCCGGTGAGCATTCTTTGATTCTGGTCAAAGGGTTGTCAGTGTGTGCATTTTGAGCTTCGATTCCCACGGCGCCTCCTCCACCAGTTCCGCAACGAGTTTCTCCTCCTGCACCTATTCCTCGAAAAAGCAGTACTGCGGAAGCTCAAACAGAAGGGCGCTACGTGGACGAGAAGGATGTGGAGCAGTTTATTGCTCAGTTCGGTGCGTAGATAACATCTTCCCCGACTCTAGGCTTTAGCTTTGAAAATTGTTCCTCCTTAATCGTGGTAACGTCGTCAATTAGATACACAAATAGCTGACCTCCTTGGAGAGGAAGAAGATGCAACACTTGGGAAAGGAGTGGAGCGTTGGGCTCGAAGATGTGAAGGTGGGTGTGTTCAATTCTCTCACCTATTCTTCTTATCTCACAGAGAGCTCCTGTAGAATTCTTCACTATAAATGAGGATGCGATACGTTTCGCTTTGGCCTCATTTTTACGCCATATATGGATTGGGCAGATAAATTAATAAATTTTGAAGAAGGGTCACTTGGGTCTGTGCTAAAAGTCCCTATCACCTTTCTTTACTCATAGCGTCAATGGTTCTCGGGAGCCGATTTCATGCTGTAGTCAGTCCTTGCTGTCTGTTCGTCATCCACTTATTACTTTCACCTGCCTTAAACTTTATCCAGTGGAACCAATGAAAATCATTCTTTGGTTCAGGTCTTCGTGCACAGAATGCTGAGCTTGAAGCTGAAAGGGCTCGAATGGCTCAGGTGGGGTTTTTAAAGTGAAGCCTTCGCAACGATTTCCTTTGATGCCATGCTGTTCAGGTTAGAATCCAACTAGAATTACGCCTTCAAGAAATGGGAGAGGGGAGCTGTAAGGGGCACAAACCCACATCACTCTGATCATCGCTATTCACAATGCTATCCATTATGTGGGTTCTATGACCAATTCTTAGACCGCTTTCAGACTTCACGATCGCGCGATTGGATCACGATCAAATCGCCGGACTATAACCTGAGGTCTCCACCGTTTCGGTGCACTGCCGCAACGGCCAAATTCGAAGTCTGAACCCGGTCATAGAAAAACTATTGCTGAGAAGGACCTGACTTCCTTTAATTTCATTTGAGTGTTCATTACTTGGAACTACTGGACATACATATAGGCCACAGTCCGAGTTTTATTGCTTAGTTACCCAAGCCTATTATACCCGATGACGGGATTCGAGGCTTGCTTCATTATCCCCACCGAAGATTTTATTCTCCTTTATCTCTATTCCTTTAGGCTGTAATTCATCGTGCAATTCATTTTCATGTCGCTGTGATAAGCTATTGCTGATTCTAGTTTCTTATTGCCTTACAATGCGGACTTACTGTGTCACAAATAAATAACCATGATCTTCATTTCATTTCTATCACATTGTTGGAAAGTGGAGATGAGCAGTTTGTAAGGCTCTTGCCGTCTTTGCGAAAAATTTCCTGTGATGTGTCTACTGATTTACTGCGTCTTTGTGCCTTTTCAGCTCCGAAGGCACGCCCCATGATCAAAATTGGTGGGTGAGTGTATCCCCACACTAATGACAAAGTGGTTATGAGAAGAAAAGAGAAAGAGGAGAGCAAAACTCCCGAAGTATGTCAGATAGTTCTCCGTGCTGAAGCGAGTTAGTGCGAGCATACAACGGAAAAAGGGCGGTTTCGGAGTTTTCACATTTTCTTCCTTTTCACCACTTTCTCACCACTGGGAACGGAAAGAACGAGCCATAGAACAGCCGTACCATCACATTACATCACATCACTGTTAAAAATGAGCTTTCACTGTGGTATTGGGCAAGGGACGGAGCTTTGTCTTCGTCATGAGCGAGTTGAGTCTTCATCACGTATTTTTGAGCCGCGAAAGTAGAAGTCAGTGAATACCAGAGGAAAGAGGAATTCAGCCTTTGATAACTCAGAGCTAAGACAAGGGTGATTCCTTGAGAATCGTGATAGGTGCCAGATAATTCGAAATCGATTACCAATTGCATCGAGTTCAAAACTGGATCTCGCGAGTATCGGACAGACCAACCACAATCTCCCTTCATCTTGATTCAGTTGGTTGTCACCAAGTTCGTTGTTTCATGGCTCTGAAGCTGAAGCCAATCCATCCCTTCCAATAAAAGGTCTTTCCTGTTACTCAAGTCTCGAACAATCCAGATTCTCTGCCAAACCCAGCGAGCCCAGCATCACCCATAACTACGCATTTGATGTCTCGCTTACGGTACTTCGTTACAGTCGTTTATGGAGAAGACGAAGGCTACTTATCGAAAACCAAAAGGGGCATTACACAACGTCGCGGGTGGCTCGCCATTGAGAAAAAACCTCTAGAACTTGCTTCTGGCACCTTCTTTTCTATAGTTCTTCTCGAGGACCGCAGAGAAAATTCTGCACATATGGATGAGCAGGGCACATCATTGGTTGGGGAATCCCCAACAGGGGGGTCGTATTTGGCCGCCAGGAGAGGGGGGGTCGTAATGAGTGCGGTAGCCAGTAACGAGCGTCAGTGTGCTGAGTCCTGTACAGCGAAACTTGCTTTGTAGAGAACTCGGATATGTAAAAAAATAGTACAAAACTTTCATTCATCAAACTAATCCGAAATAACTGGAAATATTAATAAGTCGACATCATCTCGTAAGTGACTCATACTCTGGTTCGCTGCGGATGATGGGGCGCGTCCGCGATCGCGCTTGGCGCTGAGCCAACCTGCTTTTTTCGACAAACGACAGGACTACCATATCGCTCGTATCAGACGTTTTCCAGCAGTTGGTCTCCTTTATCGGAATCATTGGCGGAGCACGAATCTGGCGGCGTCGACAGGGACACGCTCCATCATACGCAACGGAAAACACTGTAAACAAGTGCACAGGTTCGCCATGGACCTCCCTGAATCCTATAGACACATTTGCTCGCGTGGACAGACATTACGCACAAGTTGCACCATCCCATCACTTCTGCGCGGACCTCAGTGCGCGGCGCATCCAAAGTCAGCGTGATCGGCGCTAAACGAACCATATTCTGCTCCTGCTCCACCACAGGATACGTTTTTCATGCGTTCCTGGTTATTCGAACACGCTCACTTGAAACGGTACACAGGAAACGGGTTTTTCGCGCAGCTGGGAGTGTTCCCCAAGAAATCCCCATCGCGAGATCTCACGAATCCCGAGAACTTCAGAAACAGTTTAAGAGGTTTTAGAAAGAGAAAATCTGGGAACGGTTTCGAGTGCTTCAAACACTCGAAACCGATCTCAGATTTGTGAAATGTTGAGTTACAAAAAAATATATTGATTCAAACCTGTTCAGTTGAAATCACCCCAACGAATCCCCATGGCAGATTTCTCTGTGATTTTTGCGACCTTCATAAACGTTTCAGTACTTTTAGGAAGTGCAAACCTTCCTCTACACGAATACGGTCTCCTCTTCCCCACAGGTCCGCTTTTGAGGAAGTTATGGTCCTTCAAAGACACCCCACTTTGCTGAAAACTCGCGTTCCACATGGCTGGTCCTGCCCAGAATCCCTCCCCCGGTACCTCGGCCTTTAATCAGCTGATTGCGGCTGGTTTGCTCTCGTTCGTATTTACTCTTTCGTGTTTATCTTCTTCTCGGTTTATTCGAATATCGAATATTTATCTTCTTCTCGGTTTACTCGAATATCGAATATTTATCTTCTTCTCAGTTTACTCGAATACGCGTCAGAGCGCGCCCCAGCAATTTTGCTTGGACCGCTCAGAGTGCTCTTAGGAGGAAGTTGGCTTAATTTCCTGTTTTTTTCTTTTAATTGCAATTGATTCAGGTACCAGAGTTTGTTTTGACTCGAGGAAAGGTGGGTGAAACCTAATGGCCTTTCTTTTCTATTCTCTTTTCTGAATCAGGATAGAAATGAGCAAAAAGCGAGGGGGGCCTCATTCAGGATTGTTACTTTTTCCATTTTTCGCGCTTACTTATACATAAACTTATGAAGTTTCTTCCTCCTCGGGGGGGGGGGGGAAGAAACTTCATAAGTTTATGTATAGGGGGGGGTCGTACCGAACCCCCAAAAAGGGGGGGTCGTACAGGCTCGACCAAAATCCCCATCAATGCTGTGAACTGTGAATGAGAGACTAGAGCACGAATGAAGGAAGGAAGACAGACGAGAAAGGACACAGCTACCAACGGACAAGCCATTCGATTTCATGTATCGGCAAAAGGGCATTGTAAGAAAGAGAGGGTCCACGCGTACTACCACGTACTATCGAGCTATAGGAATCGTTGCACTTGCCAGCTAATCATAGAATATACGTTGAAGATTAGCCGTGCATAACAGATGCATGTTCGCTTTGCTGATTTTATGAACTATTACTACTTTTGCAACTGAGTGATTGGGTGGGCAGGTTATTTCCAGCATTTTTACGTAACTACTTTTAAAAGCAGAGAACGGGCAACGGGCAAATAACAACTTGGGTCGTAAGAGATAATACTGCTGGTTGCTTTCAGTACATTCCAGATGACGACCTCACCCACATGACCTGTCAACAATTAATACGCTGTGCTATTCTATTTTCCATTTATCCATAAGGCAGTGGCTAAGATAAGTCGGTACATCTCTCTGCCTTGAGGTTACACTAGCGGCGTTTTCTGGACGCCTCTGCCAGGATCTGTAGCAGTCTAACCTTAGGCTAATTTTGTGACCCTTTAATGAGCAACGTTATTGCAAGATTGAGCAGAAGTCAAATTTTCGTTCGCCACACCTGAGAGATTTTAAAACCACTTCTCACTTCCTTTTATGAAGAGGATGGAGCATAGTTCCTCATCAGTCGTCTTCAAGACTCGTAAGTTTTCTCAGCACTGGCAAAATTCAATCCAGGAATCAGGTTAGAGCCTCATGGGATTGGTAAAGTATAATGGTCTGTTTGATTGTGAGAAGAGGTTGAACGAACTGTCCCTTCTTGTTCACATCTCCTTGTACATGTACTATGTTTCTTCTTTTTTTTGCTGGGTCCCTAAATGGGGAGCCTTACATTGCTGCCGTGGACTAATGCATCCTCCTAAACACATCACAACTCCCTAGAAAGCCCCACAAAACCTGCAACAGCGAATGTCAGTGAAGAGTAACCTGCCGCAAACTATAGAAACGGGCTCCCCAAATGAAATGCGCGATGGAAGCGGGTATACTGCTATACTCTCCTCGTAAGTATTCAAGGTCTATGCGGCCAATTAACGGATCATATATCTCACATCCAGGATATGGGGAGGGCGTGGCTACATCGTCTTATGTGTGGGCGAGTGCTTTTGATGGTATATTGCCGTTTCGGGACAATTGTATTTATGTTTTTGCCGAGCACAAAGCAGGATGACATTGATCGAAATGAACCATTCATGAAAAACTCGTCCTACCCCATGTTCAAATGGAACGTAACCATGCCCTCCTCATCTCCATGGATGGAGTGTACTGTGAACGAACCAGAGTATGGATGATTGCAGCCGCCAGCTTCTCAGGAAGTGACCCTCGAAATGGTGGCATGGTGTCAGAATGGTGCTAAACTATACTCTCGACCGTTGATCGATTTCATCTGCGAACGTCAAAGCTGTAAAACTTCGGTACCATATTAGAGCATGATTAGAGTACTTGAAGATCCTCTCAGCGCAAATGAGGCAGCGCGCAGGGACTCGTTGTATCCATTCTTCAGAAAGCATTAGAGAGCACACAGAGAAACCGTCGGCGGTGAGAGGAAGAAAACTAGGAGCAAAGGTGTGTATATTTTGTTCTCCATCCAGCGGAATCTGACGGAACGTACTGTAGGCGAGGCTAAACAACCAACTTTAATGTGCCTGGTTACGTGACACTAGAACTTTTGATTATGACCTGCTGCAAAAGGCCATAACGCAGAGTGGTAGAGGACTACGGCTGCGAGGGCATCGAAAGGTGTAAAAGCCGGGAATTAGGTTTTAGTGGGGAAATGCGTAGTCGATGAGCCGGTTATGACGAGCGAAATGTTGGAATGACGAAGGTTACAGTGCTTATGAAGTCAGCAAATTTGTTTTAGCTTGACAGATTGTCAACAGATCTTTACTGGCTGGGTTTCGGCACTGTCGCCTTCTTCAGAGCCTGGAAAGTCGGAAGACGTTTTCGAAACTACTCGTCCACACACTATTTCAACCTACAGAGGAAGTTCAAATGGGTCGTGAACTGCTATGGTGACGTCATTCATGAAGGTCGCACTTGGACCCTCATAGTTATGTAGTTGTGAGAGTGCAGAGAAAAACAGAAAAATGACGCATTCATAGGGTTGCCCCATGGATTCCCTGTCTAGAATTGGGAGGCAGTCGCTTGGCGGCGATTACATTGCCTTTACGTGGTCTGGCTGGGAATGGGATTTGTCTACCAAGTTAGTTAAATCGTCCGAATCACTGAAGCATAAGGCTTGCGTAATTGATAGCCTAGATATACCCTGAGCTCTGGCTTCGAATGCCTTGCCATTTACTCTACTAACGGTCACTTAGAGAAATGCACTAGTTTGGAATTTCGGACGAGTTGCCCGATTTGAAAGGCTGTTTGCCTGGCATGTTTTAACACGTCAATGGCGAAGCGATGGCGCCGAACGACACAGACCCTCTCTAACTTGGTTAAACCTTCATTATATCGCCCAGCCATTCTACACAAGCCGAGCACTTTTAATTTCAGGGCCCAACTCTAGTGATGGAAACTTCTTCATGTGATAGCCACTAATGAATCCCGCAAGCTATTCCTTATTGCTATGACCTGGGTGGCTTTAATGGAGCGCGAACACGCAGATCACCGCGATCGGGGCTACGCCTCTGGTACGAGATGGCATCGGCCTAGTGGGCGGAGCGTTGTAGTTTTGGCGCGTGATTTAGAAAACGCCGCAAATAACGTATAGGCCCACGACTACCTGGTTGCCTCGCTCTATATTCTCATACGCCATGGTTCATAGGACGAGAGAGGTGAAGTTTACAAAACTGTGGTCTTGGTCATGTTTGTACTATATTTTGTCTTATCTTCAACACATTTTTAGTCGAAACGCGCCACTTCTCCAGTTCCAGAAGATCCCTTTTGCCCGATACCATCTGGGTTCGTGCGTGCCAAGGATGGAAAGTGAGTGCTGCAAAAAGATTTGACATGTTTTGTAGTTATCTGCTAGAAATTGCTTTTCGATTTCCAGTCGCTATTTGACTAGCAGAAAGAAATCAATGGTGGTTTTTAAACTCTTGCTGGAGTTGCGGTGCAACTGGAAACCACAAGACATATTATTCTTAGGATTTCTCGTAGGCCTTGTGTAACCAGAAACTATACTGCTGATTCAGGCAAACAGGATTAATATTTGACTGTGAATAGAAAAGGAAATAACGTGAAATGGGGGGGGGGGGAGTTTCATGGAGACAATCTTCTGGTGCCCACAGGTAGAACGTGCGTGTATGAAACTATCTTTTTCACCCAACCGCTTCATTATTATCCTTTATTTAGTTCTCTTCCATCCGAGATTGAAACGAAGCTCTGGATACGTCAGAGACGTCCACTGTCGCCTACCATGCTTCCTGGTGTTCGGTCTATTCCAAAAGAGCTTTCTGATACCATCAGGGATCAACTCGTACCGGGCGAATACTACGCCAAGTAAGTCAGTTTTGCCTCGATGAAGGGAAAGGGTCGGTAGAGTGAGGTGAGGATGAAAAGGGCTTAAAGTCTTGAGTGTTAAAGTTGCCGTACTAATGCTGTGCTGATGCACACCAGAAAACTATTTGTGTTTTCAGATCTTTGAGGCAGTACCTTGGCCCATTTGACCACGAGCCGACGCAAGAAGAACTTCCTAGTGGAGATACCTACTTTATTCTGCAGGTGAGAAGGAATGTTCTGTGCATTGCTTGCCGTGATGTTCTTTTTCTTCATCGCAGATTTCAAGTTTCCTTGTTTTATACACACTTTTTATGCCTTCCCATGAAGTTGACTTTGCAGAGCATGGGCCGACTAAGGGAAACGGGCAAGTGCATATTCCGAAACGTCCGACAGCTTGTAATGTAATTTTAGATTTAGTAAATATTTCATTAACGACTGATTCATATCTGACATGATTTCAGCCCAGCGAGAGAATTCCCACCACCGCGCCCTATCTCTCCATCAGAGTTGCCGGGTGTTCGGCCTCTCAACAGTGAACTGGACGAGAATACAAAAAGGAATCTGGTACCTGGAAAGTATTATGCAAAGTGAGTCGGAGTATATCACTGATGATTTCAAATACACATAAACAGCCGTTTCAATAAGGTCAATGACGCGGTACCTCGGTCCGTACGATAGCATCCCAACGACCGATATGTTGCCAGAGGGCGAATCTTATGTGATCCTCCAGGTATGTTCTACACCCTCAGGGCTAACAACTTGAATTCGAGCTGATCTGTTTCAGGAGATGGGAAGCCTGCCCACGGGTACAGTATTGCGTAAAGTCACTCAAATTGATCGCTGATTCTGTTCAGGGGGCGCAGTTCGGCGACAAGGGGCGTTGTGAAGTTTAGCTATACCCCACCGACGTGTAGAGCTATCTGGAGAGCTTATTATAAGGTTACAAGAGCTGATAGGTTTCACCATAGTGGCTCGACGAGTTTCCGTAAGCTTCAGAATAATTCAACTTGTAAGCGAAACTTGTAAACCTACTAATGGAGGAGCGATGAATTGGAATCCCCCCCCCCCTTCACCGAACTGCACCGCTCAAGGCTTGACTGCTCTCGTCTGAACATGTGTATTTCGTTCTAGCCTGGTTTATCTGTGCTTAATTTAGTATTGTTTTACTTATGTAGTGCCTACAATTTGATGTGTATTCGTGGCAGCGGTTTCAGGCTTTGTTGTTGTTATAGCTGTAATCCGTTGCCTTTGGCCTTTGATTGGCTTCATTCTATGGTTGTATATTACGAGTTATTTTTGCTATAAACTGTGCTGGTTTTGCTTTATTATGAGTAATTAGTATTGCCTCGAGCTAGATTAGGCTTTATTTGTAATCCAAAATTATGCTATTTGTCGGGTAATAATTGTTGGAATTTAATAAAACAAGGATGAAGGAATCTGGAGAAATAAAGTAATGAGCTGTGGAATTTTGTGGATCTATCAAGCTCATTTTGACGATTAGCACACGCGAGGTCCGGGGTCCAGTACCGGATCCGATCCCTACAGGCCAACCAACGGGGACCGTACATCAGATTCGTTTGGGAGTATAAGAACACTGAGTGCTACATTTTCTGGCACACGAATCATTGTATAGGCCAAATCGCATTCAATAAGACGATATAATTCCGAATGAAACTAGAATGCGTGGCGCATTGCAAAAAGAGTGATTGAAGGCGAGGACCACATCCACCATTAGATTCATTTTGGCAACAACTTCAAAAACTATAAACGTATCAAACATATTAACGTATGAACGTCGTGTATCATTTATTTAGGAACTGCTCAAAGTCGCTTTCCCGCACATCGTTGGAAGTTATTTATAGGAGTGCAGAATGCAACAATCAGATGTTTGTATAAAGACAGTAAGTAACTGTAATGTTGGACTACACCAATGTCTACTCCGAACACTAAACAGCTATGTAGAGAAGAGAAATTTGATATAATATGAAATAACAACTGCAATAAACACAAACAAATCTGAAAAAGGAATCAACAAACGAGGGAGGAACTCATTCATACGTGGTGGACGTGGCTCTGACATTTTGCTGAGGCACTATCTATAGTTACATTTCGAAAAAAACTGGAAGACTACTGAAAAGTCCCTGATACTCTCAATACTTCCAGAATCACCTAGAAACAAAGAAAGGCTGAAGATACATGGATATTATAGACGAATCAAATCTCGAAGTACAGCCGATGATATACAACACAAAATCGCTCTAATATTTGAAGTAAACAAACGTACATATCAGATGCTCCAGAACTATAAAGCATCACGCTCGATGTTCTGTGGGAAATTTGATTCCGAGGAGAAGCCTTATGCTCTTTGCGTACTCTCTTGTTGATTCTGGGGTTTCTTCCTATAAAGGCAACGGCGTTCAATGATATTCAGAGAAATAATAAGATCGAAGTAAAACGGGCTTCCCCTCCAACGCCAAAACGAAGTGAATGAAAGAGAAAAGTTATATATATGACGGAAGGACCATGCGGCGTCGCTCGCGACGGTAGCGAATACCGCATGGTTACGACCGGTCCGCTCCAAATAGTTTCGTCATGGCGACATCGACATTTGGCCGTTATTTTTTTTTCAACGGGCTTCGCACCTCAACAGTATGACAATAACAACAGTCTCCAAGAGTATGCCCTTCAGGAAGCACTGCGACAGTCTTGCAAGCAGAATCTTCGCACGTTTCTGCGTAGTCATTGCTGTGTAATCAACCTGGTTATTATTCAATAGAACAAAAGCTAACGGCCCCAACAATCGAGGTCCCTCAGGGTGAAGAGCATGATCGAAAACTGAAGCGAACACAATCTAAAATTCAGTAACACAATGAGTTTATGGCAGTACGCCCTCCAATGCAAGCCTGCGGTGTATGCGGATTGCCGCGCATGCGCCGCCGCCGTGTGGTTCTACAAACTGTCTACCATGAAGCCTGGTACAGATCTCCTTTCTCTATCGACTCTTCGAAATACATTAAGCAGATAAAAAAAGTTTGTAGAAGAATCGTTGGAATGACTCACATTATTGACGTACTTATTCCACATTTGCGCAAACTCTCTCACACTTGGATTACTGTTAATTTGGTCTTCAGAAGGGGAATTTACACTACTCAGAGGTGAATCCTAAAAATGGCACAAGTTCGAGCATAAGTCTTGTTTCCTTCAATCAGTTTGTCTAACTTGCTTCTCTTTTTCATTAGATCTAAACCTCAACAGATAATATGATAGAAGTGAAAACTCACAAGAGTATTACTTGATATTATCTGCTTTAGCACCGCTATCAATTTCTTCTGGCTTTCCGAACCTTCAAATTCAACTTTGAGGTTATCAGCCCTTTCCTTGAAAGCTTCCCATGGCTCTACTTTCTGAAAAAGGTTTGGAAGCGAGAAAGGCTTTGTGATCTCTTTATACATAAGACCAATGTGCTCACATTAGCTTCGTGGAAAATTGCGGTGAGCAGGTAGAAAGCATAATCTAGATTTTGTTTTCTTGTATGGCACCTTAACAAAATACTTTCAAGTTTTTCAAAAGTAGCAAAAAGAAATTAGAACGCACCTATCTGTGATTATAGTCAATAGGTCTGTTTTCTCATCGTAGCGACTCGTTGCAAGGCGAATTAATTTCTCTCTAGCTTCAGGAGACAAAGGGAGGGCTGACAGCTTCACCTGCAAGTGGGTTTCGAAAATGAAACTGTTTCACTTGAACGGAGGAAAAGAAAATCCCAGAGATTGGCGGGAACTACTGAAGAAACAGTCTAACAAAAGAATAGGAATAACATATATGAACTAGCGCAGTCATAAAAGTCTGTCAAATAGGAAAATTAGCATGAGCTGCTTAAGTGTAGGCACTTTTTCTCGGGGCCTCTTGACAAATTTGGGCACTTCCCGAGGGGTGAAGGTATGAGAGAAAAACTCAGTCCTGGCCGGACGTGGCGCGTGCGGAGCGATGTCGCTGCGATGGTGCGGCGAAGCACTAGACACTGGTAATTACATCACTGCGATTTGGAATTGCAGTGGCACAGAGTCCTATTTACAGTCCACAAGACTTCACCTCTATCTTGTACTGGCCCTTATGACTGTACACAATACAACCTTTGGTGAGCCCAGTTACACTCTGTTTCGCAACAAACCACAAGGAAAGTATGAGCAATTGAGAAAAAAATTAGAAGTACAAAACCTTGGCGAAACCAAACAGTAAGAAGAATATAACAAAACAACCTGTAGCGTGACCACTCGCGAACGGTGATCTCGGATGTTAACACCTTGATGAACGTAAGTGTTGTAGCTTATTCGCAGAGGGAATTCGGAACTCGCCAGGCTTTGGTTTGATATCAATTCTGATGGAAATTTAGTGCAGAACTCTAAAGAAAAGCCTCTCGTGATTGTGTGCAGTCATGTAACAAATCGGATTAAAGTACCAACTTCTGATTGCATTGCAATGCTTTTCTATGGCTGCAGGGGTGAGATGAAGAAAGTTGGGAATCTTCACCAATTCAAGGTTACCCTGGAATGCTACCATTTTCACACTCGATATCATGAAATCAATCACGTTCAGAAATACTGAATGAGTGAACGGAACACACTTCTTTCTTGAATGGAGCTCGTCTCTCAGCATCAGGTCGAAACCCCATTCGCACTGGCAGAGGTACCACTGATGAGGCGAATGATCGTGCTGCAGGCCAAACTGCTGTCCAATCCTGAGTGTTTCGCAAATGAGGCAAAAAAACTAAGTTACGGAAAAGTATAAGATCGTCCGATAGTGAGGGCTGCAGTAAACCAGTGGCAAAACTTACTTGATCAGTGGACATTTCCTCACTTCTTGGCCTTCGAACAGCAAGACGATCATGTATGTCGGGACGACTACGCTTTTCTAAGTTCACACGTCCAGTAGCCTGTTCTATCTGAACAATGGAAACATCTTCAGAGCACTCTTTAGCTCAGGGTACAAAGTAGAAAACAAACCAGCAGTTGTCCGCGAAGCTTCCGCTTTGGCATAACAAACATTTCGTTGAACGACGAACCCTTAACATATCGAAAATCCACACAACTAAAAAGCTGAATGTGGAGCGCAACAACAGAGTTACCACCACTCTATTTCGCAGGGTTCTAGTCCATGATAATTTAGGATAGTACGGTCTTTTTCGAACCCCTTTGGAGAAAGGCAAAAGCAGTTAGCACCCGAGCGCGATAAATTTGGAGAACTAAGTTAAATATATTCATAGCGCCTCCTTTCGACTACATTTATGGCGCGAATCGATGTAGTGCGATGTTAACTAGCAAGCAGAAATTTTTAGGGTGAGCGGTAACTTCCGTTGGATCGTTATGACGCATTGCTCACCACTTCGCTACACGGGGAGTGAAAATAAGTGAAATGAGCATATACAGCTACGAAAAAAAAAACTTGGAACAAGCCAAGAAACCGCGTTTTAAACAGTTCCTAAGCTCGTATAACAATACTGAGGAATGGCGAGCAGAGAGCGGTCATCCGTGGAACTGACTTCACAGGAGCTTTAGGGATATCCATGGATACCCGTCTCCAGATCCCTTCAAATGCATAGAACTGCTCACTCGAGTTGATTTATTTCCTTTGATTCATATTTCAAGCCTTCCCAAAAATGCCTGACGGGGCCGAGAAGGCTTTTACTTGGTGATGTTGTCATCGATGCTGACCTTGGGTGCCAGAACCTAGACCTCACGTACTTCTCTATGTGCTTAGGGTGGTGTTCGCTGACGTGGAAACAGTTTTTCCAGGCGTACTATATCTATATTAGCGATTTCAGTACGAAACTCACTGCAAATCATGTAATAACGTTACAGAAAATTCCGATTTTTGACATGTTCCCAGTTTTTTCCTAATCTGTAGGTCAATTCCCACATTGAAGAGAAAAAAGTGTAGAAATTACCAGAACTTCGCCTGCTTCATCCCTCCTACTCTTGTCGCTACTGGCTTTTCTATCTGAGATATCTCCGGAAGCCACAGCGCGTAATTTGTCTGCTAAAGACGAGTGTAATCGTATTGAGATGGCAAACCTCCCTGTTTGATGTAGCATACTCTAAAGAACAAAACGTTGGGAAAACGGTGTTCTACATGCTTCGAATAAACATACGCGAAATAACACTAGAACTTTTGACACAACTCCGATTGACCTGATTCAAACGTTTAGTGTTCCACAATGTAAGCTAGTGTCTCTAAATCCACCACTAGAACGAACTGAAAATCAGCCGATACGTTTCGAAATATGATACTGTACTGGCTGGTAATTCAAAAGCCGGCCAAACACTTCAAGCTGACTGAGTATGGGAGCCTTCAAAACACTTGTAAAAGTGAACAAATTTCCAACTCAATTAGCAGATACAGCTGTCGAGAGGAAAACGTTCGCTGTGGGAGGGTGAATGGAGAGAGGACATCCCGTTGTGTTGGGGCTGCTTCAGATAGAATAAACGCACCAGCAGCACAGTCCTTCAAATTGATCAGAGAAGCAAAAAAGAAAGTACAAAATATGCACGGGAGGCAGGAAATACCATCCTTCTTTAAAAGTTAGGCGTCGGATACGGTAATAACCAGGCACAAATGTGTAATTGCACACACCGTGCAGTCATCGTAGCCTCATGCCTAACTGATGTTATGCTTTCCGCTCGATGTGTCCAATGACCGGGATGAATACTAGGGAATGCAGGGTCCTGCTGAATTCGGTTATTACGCACACAGCCTCGAATAATCTGGTCACGTTAGCAATTTCTAAGATAGGGAATTTGAACCAATTCAAATTTTATCGAGTGCATGGGAATTATTCGTCTACGTGGTTTTTCCTTGCTGAACGATCCTGAGTCTATTGAGGTGTAATGGAAGAAGAAGCATATCACAGTTTGACCCTCTTGAAGAGTGCGGCGAAGGAATCATTCCCGGTAGATGCTTCTATTTTTCGAGAAGAGAACACCGAAGCTAGCATTGGGGTGAAGCACTAATGGCCCCTGCATGGAGAAGATGAGCCACAAAAGCTGCAGCAATGATGATTTGAGAACGAAAATGTCCTCACATGTGAATCTTCCAGGGAGGGAAGGGGGGGGGGCGGATTTTCACAGCCTGTGCTCAGTTACAGCAACGTATCGTAACCTAAAGTGCGAGCAAGGGATGATTTCGATTCTAGTACTTTTTGCAGAGAATCGTTTGATCATTTTAACTGACCCTAGAGAGGTATAGCTTGTAATATCGCAATCAGGCGCAGAGGGAGCGGTGTAAGGAGGGCAGGCTGAGCCCCGCCTCCGGCGGCGTTGCTCTACACTCGAAATCCCTGAGATGAGGTAGGCGTGGCTGCGTACTTCAACTAAACGTCGTGGTGGCTGTGCTCTTGGAAAGACATTTTCATTTTGACCCAAATGTGGTCACGTCTTTTTCCAACAAAGAACAAGATGGCGGTTGTCTGAAATTTAAATATCCCACGAGTAGTTAGTTGCCACGCCTGCCCCGTCTCAGAGTAAAGTGTATACAAATATGGTCGTCTAGAGACCGATTTATGAAGAAAACAACTCCGATTTATGAAGAAAACAACTAGTGGTAGACCTGCTGCAATGCGTCTCATCCCTCTTGGAAGCGACTCGACTGATTGCGATGATACCAACTGTGCTCTGATTGTGAGGAGATCTACGTCGCGGCGACGCGTAGAAATTATCTAACCTACTCTTGCTTCCTAACAGTTGACTCGACGGATAACACTTCTAGAAAGTTGCTCGTGTCGCACATAGCACGACCACTTTATCACTGACGTACCATCGGGGCACATCGTTATTGGGGAATCCTCAGTAGAGAGGGTCGTATTTGGGCTGGGAAAAATTTATTTTGATAGTTGATTTTTCTCGCTTCACGGACGTTGTAAAAGGGGGGGGGTCGTACTTGGTCATTGTTGGGAGGGAGGGGGGGAGAGGGGGAATGAGTATTTACGTTTTGGCGTTGTAAGAGTGTTGGTTGACTTTTGGTGATTTTCTTCTTTCATGCGTGCTATATGTGGGGAAAAGTAAGGAACTTCTCGGGAAGTTTCGGAAAAGTGGCAGGAAGTTGAGGAAAATCTGAAAATAGAAAAAAAATAGAAATAGAAGGGAGGGGGTCATATTGTCTCGCAGCTTTTCCTGTTTCACATGTGCTATTCACACCTCCCCCCCCCCGATCGTCGGCTCGATTCTGAGGAGGAACTGAGGGTCAGAGGGCGAGGGTCGTGCCACCCCCCCCCCCAAAAAAAAGGGGGGGGGTGGTACAGACTCCATTAAAGTCCCCAACCAATGATGTGCCCTGCGTATCATGGTAGGTCACACGAAATGTTTCCCAAGCCGCGCAACACTTCCGGACTATGCTACTGGATTTTCGTGACCACACCCTCGATAATGCCATTAACGTTTTACTTCTCAAAGGCTCTTCAAAGGTGAACTGACCCAACCAATGTGCGCCCTATGCAGGGCGCGATCCGTGGTGATAGACAACAGTGATCATAACAAAACAACTTTATGATACCTTTAATGATTCTCGAATGGGGAAGTGCATTATCACTGTAGAGCTCAAAAGCGTACCGTACGCTAGAGTGCTGCCGTTTCTCCACGAAATCTTTTGACCTGTGACGATAGTTGGAGGTTCCTTTCATAGGTGCCACATTTATTTGAAACTCCCCCTGAAAAAAAGGGGGGGGGTCGTAAAAGCTCGACCAAAATCCCCATCGAATGCTGTGCCCTGATTTTGGAAAAAGGTGGATCCTATGCGATCGGAAGCAGTACCATCTTTTTGTGCAATACGGGGCTTCTGCAGTGGTTCTGCACTGTCTTCGAATCAAATTGCCTGTGCTTGTTGGTCAAAAGGTTGGAGGTGGCGCATACGGTAGAGGGATTATGTCGGAGATGGGAAACCTGGAAATTCCGGGTGATCGGAATCTGCCTCGTACTTCCCAGCCTCCAACGCACGGGCTGGCTCATTCGGAAACAAGACATTATCAGAACAAAAAAGAGCGGAAAATCATCGTCTACATGTTGTAGCGGAAGTCAAAGTAACATTGAATGCAGCTGATTCATAATAAAACAGACGTGGCGAACCCTCTCGAAATCAATATCCTCCTCCTTGACCATTCAGTCTTGTCGCGGATCGCGACTCTGGTCGCCGAGCGGCCGTGCGCCTGGGCTCTGTGGTGCTCTAATGCCAGAGCCGCGCCGCGAGCGAGGGAAGCCGCGACGCGGGCCACGCCCCCAGGCGGCGCCTTATAAGGCGGCAGGCTGGCCAGTCGGTGCGTTCTCTCCCTTCGGGAGGAGGGGAGCGCCGGGCACTTCGGTGCCGCAATGAGGCCCGGATTGGCGGTGTGACCGGGCACACTGCCACTGGGCGGAGCACTGGCGGCAGCTCGCACCTGTTAGCCCGGAAGGTGCGACCGGCTGTGGGCAACCACAGAGCGCCGCTTGTCATCGCTGTCTCCAGATGGATGGATGGTCGACTCCATGAGCTGGCAGGAGGACGAGGAGTAGGTCGTCGAATTGTGCGATTAGGAGACAATAAACGTGAGTCATTGTAATTATGTGTAGTTGTCGGACGTCGGACGTAGGGACGATGGGAGCGCCAGGGCAAGGGGGCCCGACAGAGCGCTGTAGGTTGTTACGCCGTCTGTGTATCATTCATAGGGCAGCCTGTTAGTACAACAGGCACGGGATGGCGCGGCTATGGCCCGCAGTTAGGTGGTTGGTGCGCTCTAGGGCCAGGTCAGTTGCATGCCCCCGGGGAGCGGCCTCCGTACCGTGGGGGGAAAACGGTACGGTCCCCGCGGAAGCCCGCAGGATAGTCGTGTGTGGGCCCGTGTTGGGTCTCGCGGGAGGTTCTACCACCGTATACGCGTCGCATTATTTCGGCGGCTCAGAGGGCAGCTGAGGGACGAGACCACCTAGTCCCGCCACCGAACCGCGACATGGTGCATACGGCCGCGTGAACCGATCCCCGCCTGCTCGAGGAGCGCAAGCTCGTTGAGCAGGGTCCTTCGGGACGGCCTACCACTGCTCCTGCATACGGTCCTGCGGGTCGTAGTGCAGGTTACCCTAGTCCCTAGGGGTACCTGGGTTCCCGCCCTCA
>MU911907.1:378631-546245 GCA_036418165.1 Cooperia oncophora | reverse complement strand
AGAGCGTACCATATAAATGATTCTAGGAGCGGGCATGCGGTTTATGGCTACTGTCCAGTGTCAATTTCAGCGGATTTCAGGATCTTTCTTTTCATCCTTCTAATTATAGAAATTGCTTTCGAGTTTGGCATGAAATGTTTGAAATGTTGTGGTTTTGCTTAAGCTCTCTCAACGCGACTGCGATTGCCCTGAGAAATGGCTGACCCTATTCGAATACCAAAGTCCGAGAATAACTGGCATGGATGGGAACTGATATGCACAACGGATCATTTCATCGTTTTATACTTTCTGTCCGCTATCACCCACTATATCTACTATATATAATCGCCTAAGTTTGCCTGTTGTTGTGTTTTGTGTGTGTGTGTGTGTGTGTTGTGTGTGTGTGTGTGTGTGTCGTGTTTGTGTGCTGTGTGTGTGTGTGTGTGTGTGAATCGTTGGTGTCTGTATGTGTGTTATGACCGCGAAATTCATAACTTCGCTTCAAAGCAGCAGTAGGGCGCTCAATTGATACGGTTGATGCTAGCAGGTAGGGTCAGGGACACTATTGGGGGGCAGGGACGTATGACAGCTTGATAATGATAAATGAGGAGCCTCAGAAGGAAGCGATCACCATCTACACATAACGCGCGTCACGCAAGCGGTTAGAGCGTTGTCGAAAGAAGTTAAGGTAGAGGACAGGATGGGAACATTATGGTCGGAGCAGAAGGTGAATAAGCCGATAAGATACCATATAGGTCCTTAAAAGTTATGGGTCACCAAATTCACAACGCGCGTCACAGCAGCAGGTTAGACGTTGGCTTCCAGAAGTAAGTTAGAGGACAGGATGGAACATTATTGCGCGGGTGACAGGAAGTGATTAACCGCCGATAAGATAGCCATAAAGGATCCTTAAAAGTATGGGTCACCAAATTCCAACGCGCGTCTCAGCAGCCGGTACTTAGAAGCGTATGGCTTCCAAGAAAGTAACGTAGAGGACAGGAGGGAAACAGCATTTGTGAGGTAGGCAGAAGTGATAGCGGCTGATAAAGATTACCGTGAGGAGCCTTACAAGGGAGATGTCACAAATTCAATAGCGCGACCACGCCGGCGAAGGGACGTTAAGTATTCAAGATGCAAGATAGTTGGGCAAGGATGGGACATTATGGCATGGATGGCCAGGACGGGATAACAGCTGATAAGATAGCCCCAAAAGATTTACAGCATAGTTGTGGCATTACTGGACTATTGCTTCCAGTCAAGTGATTTTTAGAGGTGCTTAGGTAACATTAGTAGTGGGTGAAGGGATAAGCCTCTGATAGTGTCTGACAAGGGTTTTTTAGGAGTCGTATAGCTCAAATCACCGCGGCGCCAAGGAATCAGGGCGGCAAAGGTATCGGCGAGACTAACATGTTCTTATGTTTCTATTCCTTGGGCGATATGGTCGATTTGATTCGCACCGCCTAAACTGTAGAGTTTCAACAAAAAGTAAAAAGCCCCGAAAGTGCTCAACATGTACTAGGATGTGTGGACCGTATTTCACATGCTTATGAAGATAGCATTACCCTCGAGACTACTTTCACCGCTAGGCGCTGTTCCTATTTCCAACGAATGGCGAGTGTTCGTCAAAAAGCTGATAAGCGCCAGTCATTTGTAAATGCTCAGTAAAAGGGAGAAAAATAACGCATGAAGTTGGCCGTATTATGAAGAATGGGAATTGGGCCAGTTTTGCTCAGCAGAAAACCTCGCTGATCAGTACCTTAGGGTCAACCATGCGCGCAGTACTTGCGCGTTAGCCAAACTGGGTATTATATAATCTGCTTCGTCTGTTTGTTTGCTTTGTTTGTCCGGAAAATTTCGCGTTTCCGACGCTAAAGCCACGAATCCGAGAGGTGGGATTGGGTAGTGCGTGAGACAAAAGAGAAAGAGCGCAACATGCTAGGCGAAGCCCCCCCCCACAGTGGGCGCGGGCATGCAACGAAGCGAAGGCGGTGCCCGCGGACAAAAATCATTCGACGTTCTAGGAAGCATGCCAGAAATGGGAGGAAGTGGAATAATGTTAGCAACGGCGTTGCCAGGCTAACTGGAGGAGACAACACCCAAGATGGGCAGGGTACTAGCGATGGCGGTGCTTCCCACAAAACCTACATCAAACTCGCGTTCGCGAGAGCGTTCAGAAATCGCAAAAAACCCGACGCGAGCGGTCAATATATGGCGAGTGTTGGCACGCCCGAAGTGTGCTTGAGAACGCCCACAAGTGGGCGGAGCTAGCTTTCAACCGCAGGCCATGCTCATTTAACAAAAGTTTTAGCTCGGTTTCAGAACACTCACAGAACGACCGGAAAACGAGGATTAAGACCAGCGAAGCGCTGCCCGCGATTGGGAAGTGTGGGGCACACGAACGTATGGTGGCGGGCCGCTCCGAGTGTGAGCGGGGCCAGACAAAAAACCCGCTGAAGCCCTCAAAGCGCTCCAGCACCGGAGAAAGTGCGTATTAAAAGCCATTGAAGGGTCGCGCGGTTCAAGAAAATGTGCGACACACTTGCTGTTGTGGCGGAGCCTGCCCACAAGCTGGGCGCAGCCAGACAAAAGTCTTTAACCATGGTTCCAGAACGCTCCAGACATAGAAAAAGTGAACCAAGGTCATAGAGGGGTCGCCGGTCAAGAAGTGTGGGACAACATGTTGTGGACGCGGAACGCCCCCTTAGGGCGGAGAAAAGACAAAAAGTCTGTAAAATGGTTCCAGAACACTCCAGACACCGTCAACTAGTGAGCAGAAATGTGCAGGAGCTAACTGTTGAACTGAGTAGACACGCCCATTGTGGTCGGAGCATGCATCGAAGTAGCGGAAGAGAGAGGAGGTCAAGAATTTACGACTTCGGTTGCGGAGAGTTGGCACCAGGGTCAAGAGGGATTGAGTCTAGAAATATCGTGAAAAAGGTGCGTGCGGCGAAGCTGCGCCCGCCCGGCGTACCCGGGCGTATCAACGAAGGACGCGCGCCGGCGAGCCGACTGGTTAGGGATACGGGCCGCATTATGAGGAGTGCATCGATTGTACCGAGCTGGGATGGACATAAACTCATGGAGGCTTGTTTTTCGAAATGGATCTCTTTGTCAACCCTTCTGCGTAAATTATGAGGGACTAGAATTTCCGCTGAATCAGATATCAAAAAAAAACAAAATAATGGAATGCTTCAAAGCACACGGCGAGAAGTTGATGAGAAAGGATAAATGAGGAAATTATAGGTGCACTTGCAAAATTCATGCAATAAAGATAATGTAAAAGAATGAGACAGAGAAATGAAAGAAGGATTTCACGCTATGCTAAACAAATACGTTAATAAGAAAGAAATTGTATTGTCCTTGATAGGCTGAACCAACCGAGAAAAATTTGAGTATACGACATTCTGCAATGAGAATACCTTTAACCAGTCTACCCTCCTGTCGCGGGGGTATCAGCCAGTAGGAGTGCGCACACTGTTTGAAGCCGCTTCTCAGCCTTTTCGTTGAAACGCGTATGCGACAAAATGTGGTAGAAAGCGAGTAATACGAAGGATATAATTGCTGCCATGTCATTTGCTCGCTTCAACAACTGCTGCAGAAAAACTTTGCACGCGGAAACGCAGCTGCACTGACCCGCCCCGACAGTCCGTAATGATGAGGAGAGTTACTTATCTTTCCATGGTTTTTTGGGAGTTGAGTATTTGAAAACTTATAAATTTCTTCTTGTAAATACATTTACACAGCGCCACTAATAATGAAATATTCTTCGTAGCCATTTTTTGTGAAATATATCCGTTATTTTGCTTACGAATATATCGAAGAACAAAAGGTGTTTGCTGACCTCAATGTTTCCGTGTATATAACAGGAGGTTTGTTAATAAAAGGAAATATTTGTGCACATATACGGAAATCTGATTACAATGAAGCTAATGTCATCCGTTTATTGTACAACTTATTACTAATTTTGGCGGAGGTGGGTGTAGGTTACAAGTGGCGCGCTTACCACTCGCTGCGGTCCTCGGTTCCCAGGTCGACACCCGCCCAGGCCAACCAAGCCTACTGCCCTCAGGGATGGTAAACTGGTACCAGATTCATCTAAGAAGATTAATAACACTGACTTGTACATCGGCTGCGCCTCCACAAGTCATTGTATAGGCCCACATCGCATTCAATAAGCCACTACGATTTCTGAATCGAAGTAGAAGCGTGCGCATCCCACAAAGGGATCGATCAAACGGCGAAGACTTTTATCTTTTAATACTAATTTTACCGTCGTCATATTGGCCGTTAAATCTAAATAATTGCTGAAAACTTGGCTTGTATGAGTCTTTTTCAACTGAAGGGCGTTTAATAAACTTCAGTAAGTTGATCTTCGACATCGCTATCAGTTTGGTTATGTATAACAAGCAAATCTCCCATATATCTACCCTACTATATATAACTCGCTATGTGTGTGTGTGTGTTTGTGCGTGTGTGTGAGTGTGTGTCACGAAATTCATAGCGACCGTCCCAGTTGTTGTAGGAAGTTGGTTCCAAGCAGTAATATACAGGCTGTGACGGGAACGTTACTGGTGGGTGACAGGGATTGATACCAGCTAATAAGAGCTGATAAGAGGCGTCAGAACGGCAGGGGTACCGAATCCATAGCGCGGGTCACAGCAGCAGTCTGTAAGTCTATAGATCTATATCTATAAGTCCATATATTGTTATGGCGCGGACCGCAAGTATAAGGGTTTGCTGAGGAGTGCATTATTGGAGTGCTGAGGAGTGCATTATTAGGGATGCTCTGTCTGCTATGATTCGACCAATACAGCGCTGTATCGCGCGCCTGGCGAAGCCAGACCAGCTCGGCGAAGCCGAGCTAATGAAAAGGAGGAGAGCTCGGCGTCAGCCGGGCGATCCGATTGGTATGAAATAAACAGCTGACTATCACTAAACTTTTTAGATTTTGCATAGCAATAATCTCGATATATAGATGAATAGACTTTTTTTGCAAATAGGAATTTTGTAGGTGTGGTTAGTGAAATCATCAGGAGTTCCAGAAAGTCCTCAATATTCAGTGATCAGGGGCGCCCCTCACACTAACCCGCTCCGACGCATTTACCTCCCATTGCGCAACTCAGTTTTGCTGCCCTGCGCTCTGTTTTCCCTCCACAATGTAGGATTGGCGCACTCAGAAGCCTCCTGAATCTGCCACCCTATCGGAATAGCCCCAAACTCTTTTTGAGCCTCACTCTGCCGACCATTACTGTTTAAAGACAGTTTGCACGATAAATCCCCCAAGACGACTAGGATCAATACTTCTGGCAGGACAGAATTCCGCGAACCCTGGGTAAGCGCTGCATAGCGGTTTCCCCTTGTAAGGGCCCTATCAAGCCACAACATTACGTCCCAAACGCCCGCCACGCCCGCCCGCACACAAACGAACGAATGGACGACCGTTCCTGACGATCTTATTCATTCATTTGCTAAGCAAATTATGAAGCGAACGAATTGCTATGAAGCGGCCGTGATGCTGCATGCACACATGGTACACATATGCAGCCGTACCTTCGGTAGCGGTGATTGGTTAGATGCCTACGGGAAACTCGTCCGAAATCGATTTTCAAGTCACTGAGAAAAGAGGCTTTTTCTTCGCAGAAGACCGTTTCACTCCATTCTTTTGCATTTCCCCTATACAGCGCCCTACTAGCATTTTAGGCTAAGTAGGAAACCATAGTGCCAGCTGCCTTTAAGGTGAGTCAAGGAAGTATAAGGTAATGCCCTTTCCTTAAGATATATCAGCGAGAAAAGAAAAAACATCATCGTCAAAAATTGATAAAGAGAAGGACAAACAGATCAAAAACATGGGAAGCCAAAGCCACTTCCGGTTTGACCACAACTTTTGGCAGAGATGGCTCAATTCCGCGGCTCGGAGAGGAATTCAAAAATTCGATTCCAGTGGTTTTTTCGTCAAAAAAGTTATTGCTTGCCATCCAGTGGTTTCGGACCATGGATAACAACACGACCAAGGGAACACCAATATGTTGAGTCGGCTATTTCCAAGATGACAGGCGTACGCATCTTAGAACGGTGAACTCACCCCACCCCTGGTGCAATGTCACGTTCTTCACCATTGTTGAAGCAGTCAAGTGACAACACTTGATGGAAAACCCTCACACGAACAATATGGTGCAGTCTCAACGCTCGTCAAAGGAGAGAAAAAACGGGCTGTAGCCACCTAAAACTCATCCCCCTTGACATGCCCCATCACCCGCAGCAAACAATACCGTGTTTTCTTTCAGCGTTATTATCTCGTGCTATTAGGCGACCCATGAGGCGTTTTTTGCGCCTCAATATTTTCCAGCTTCTGCGTTTTTTTTTTGACTCTTTGGGCTGAGATTTTGGAGTTCCAAACTGCTACTAGACATTGAAATTCTGCATAAAAAAATTAATGCTTTGCTATTCTCACGCTTTTTCATGAAACTCCTCGTGAGAGTGAGACCATTTGTCTGTTCTTCTTCTTGGATCTTCTTGGAAACATTGAACTTCCGTTATTCTTCAGCTGTGACCTGCCAAGTCATCAAAAAAATGAACATTTCCGGCACCCTCTGCTTTTTGCGTTTGGAGACAAACTGTTCTCTATCCTCTTCACTTTTACCGTCTATGCTTTTGAGAAAGAACTCGTTACCACTTGTCCGAAGAAAGGTTTTTGCTTCTCATATCAAAGGTATGAGAGGAGTGCAGTGTATGTGCGTCACTTTTTTGTGTAGTTTTTAATTCTGCGTCTGCATACTAGCAAATGAAAAGCTCTCTTAACGATGTTGGATAACGACTCCTTGGGGGAGGGTGGGGGGCTGGTAGCCACTAGCTGGAGACATGGCCGGCAACATAACACAAAAAGCTCGGGAAAATTTTTCTCGGCGTAACACTATGCGTAGGGGTAATTGATGGTCCTGATCACGGTTCAGATACTTATTTTGGCCGCGGAGCCCATCTGGGGCCAGTACGGCGCTAAATAGCCCCGCCGCGCAGACTGACAATGATGGTAGTACGAGAGAGCCTTTGCACCAAATTAGCGACACATTGCCCCATATTCAAAAATGAGTGTCGTGTTCATGAACAGAGCATCGGATAACCGCCGTAAAGCAAGTTCCATGAAGAGTTTTTCGATAGTATTTCGCGAGCGCAATAGTTGAGTGAGGCCTATTTGTGAACCGTTCCCGCATGGAATGTGCCTTCAAATGACGTATATCCGGGTCATACACATTATGGGGCATACAGGAATACAAGAGGCAAGAAATGTGAAAAATGCAAAACTTATGCCGGCGAGGGGATCCGATCCACAAACCCACCGCCTGAGAGCACGCCTGACTATCCACCACACCACCTGCCACTCCGACACATGCGATACAGGACCTGATGAAGAGATAGCAGATGACCGGAAAACTCCAATGCAGCCCACCGCATGCCAAGTAGACCATTTGGATTTTGACCTTATTTTGCGCTGTTCTTCATGCCTGCTCAAAGAATACCCTACATACTATATCCTGTCAACGCTACAGCTAGAATAGAGGGGAATAAGGTGGTTTAAAAAGCCCATTCTTTTCGAATTGTTTTTGATCTTTTTTTGACATTCCCAAAACCATTTAGCCGTAAATGAACCCCATCGCTGTGGTCCTCGCATGGACCCCTACAACATGCAACTAACCGTTTTGAAAAAGCTCACCACGGACTGAACGACCTCCCTTGTTAGCCAAACGCCTTGCTTGTCCGTACCCTCCCACTTCTGGCCACTCTTTATCTCTGACTGCGTATTGGAGCGAGATATTGGTATTGACGCAACTGCTGCACTTTTGGGGTAGCGCGAGCACAATTGGCGTAAAGTGACAAGCTGCTGCAGAACCATTGACTTCATGAAAACGCTCCTCCTAGGTGGTACGGATCTATTTGGTAAAGGAGATGAAGCCGCAGAAGCTCTTGAGGGGAATCTGCTGCTTCATCTGGAATGCTGAAGCCTGTTAAAAAGGTATTTGTAGGTATAGACAATTCGAAGATCTCAATTTGGACCTCCCAGATAACATCGCACCAGATGCCTTAGTGAGGTTGGTTGAACGCTTGCTGAGTCAACTGGTCCATCGGTCACCATTCACGCCAGATAAAGCGGAGTTCTTGGAGGTCATGAGATGATTCCAAACTCTCAATGAGCATCACCCCTACATGATGAGATAGGCTCGGTTGCATGCATTCGCTCTACATTGAATCCAACAATCCGCCCAGTACGATGCATATTCTCGATGCCGGGGCTTCGATTTCTCAATTGCTCGGGCAGACTTTGAGCAGTTTTAGGAGGAAGTTTCCCCTGACCATGTATTTCAACTTCAAGTGGTGCTCCATACGCCAGTCAAGCGCAAAAAAAGCGGCGCTGAAAAGCTTTGTTTCCGTCAGATTGACACACAGTTTTGTTTTTTATTAAAAAACTCATCAAAAACTAAAGAAGCACGAAAATCTTAGCCTATATCTCAAGGAGCACAAAATTCGATATCTAACAGTGTAAAATGCTTTGTTAATACGTCACATCATTCACGTGAAATTGTATGTTGGATAAGAACGTCGTCACCTGAAAGTCATCTCAATAGTTTCTGAAATAAAAATTGGAAGAATGTCATTGAGTGCTCATGTACTGCCCTGGAATGCAATCGTACTACTCGAATGCCGGAAGGAGCTGGGTCAGTTACAATTACCAGTTCAGCAGGGATAATTCACAGTATTCCCTTTTGACAGAGGTGAACTTTGGCTCATGAGATCTCATTTATAATGTGTTCTATTTAAACAAGTTCTATACGATAGAAACAGCAAATGCAGGGCAGGTGAAAGTAACTTTGGAAAGAATCAAATGAATTCAATTGCAAGTTTCTCCAATGAACAATTATTGTTTTGTGAAGACAAGGAAAGACAGCTGAAGAGATGAGTTTGCAATCGAATTACAAGTGTTGGTAATTGCAAACGCTGATTTGGCCCTTATCTTATCGACCCACGGCACCACTCACCTACTACGTCCTGAGCATTCTCGCAAGCTTTTTTGTCGGAGTCTATTACTATTATTACTACTACAGACTATTGATACGGCGTTCGCCATTGCGGCAGACGTCATTCCGCGACAGTTTTATCCGGGATCAGGTTGGAATCATCACTTTTCCCGTAAAATTCGCCAAAATTCGTAAATTGAAGCTGTGAGCCAGTTCTATGGTAGGTTTTGGCGCGAGCGCCGATTTCTTGAAAGACTGTCATATTCGTGGGAATGATTTATAGAGATTATGGTGAGGAACGTTGTTACGCCAAATTGGCACCTGGTGGCCTGCCTCATGAGCGCCAAAAGTAAACAAGGTTCGTGATATGGGCATGCAAAACAGTGTGCGGGCAATCACTAACTATATATAAACGGCAACGTCTTGTTTGTTTGTCTGTTTGTCTGTCCGGAAGATTCGGAATCACCTGAAGAACGCAGTTGGAGAGGGCGGGTCAAGGCTGGGATGGGTAGGGCATGGGTCAAGATGTACGGAACACACATGAACTGGCTAAGACCCGCCATTTGTGCGGCGGGGCATGCGCACAGTTGTGAGCTACATAGTTCAAAAAATTCGTAGATTCGGTTCTAGAAGATCCGAGAGCGGAAATTGTGGGAAACGATAAGCAGTCAGTTGGCGGATGAAATGAGCAGTCACACCCGTGATGAGGCGAGGCGTGGTGTAGGTGGGCGACGCTCGCTAATAAGAACTTTCAAAAATTCGTAATTCGGTTCCAGAAGATCCGCGGAGAGCGGAAACTGTGGGAAACGACAGGCAAACCAGTTTGGCGGACGGAACGAATGAACCACACCCGCGATGGGCAGGGCGTTCGCCGGAAGTGAACGGTGCCAGGGACAAAAACCCTCAACAACACATCCGAAAAACTCCCAAATGGTTGGGTGCCGTTATTCTGCGCCTTTCTCATCAGATCACGGGGATTGCAGTATAGGAAAATTTTGATGACTGTCTTCTAGGGGGGGACTTCTTACGCGGACCCACTTCACACCGCGGAAGGAATCCGACTGGCCCTCCCTCTCATGAAAAACTTCTTACCGCGGGACCCACTTCACACCCGGAAGGAATCCGACTGGCCCTCCTCTCATGGAAAATTTCTTACGCGGGACCCACTTCACACGCCCGGAAGGAATCCGACTGGCCCTCCCTCTCATGGAAAAACTTCTTACCGGGACCCACTTCACACCCGGAAGGAATCCGACTGGCCCTTCCTCTCATGGAAAAACTTCTTACCGGACCCCACTTCACACCCGGAAGGATCCGACTGGCCCTCCCTCCTCATGAAAAACTTCTTAGCCGGGACGCCACACTTCACACTCCGGAAGGAACTCCGACTGGCCCTCCCTCTCATGGAAAACTTCTTAGCCGGGACCCCACTTCACACACCGGAAGGAATCCGACTGGCCCTTCCTCTCATGGAAAACTCCTTAACCGGAACCCACTTCACACCCGGAAGGAGGATCGGCCCGCGAAGCCGGCCGATCCGACTGGCCCTCCCTCTCATTGAAAACTTCTTACCGGACCCACTTCACCACCCGGAAGGAATCCGACTGGCCCTTCCTCTTCATGGAAAACTCCTTACGGGACGCCCTTCACACCCGGAAGGAAGGATCGGCCCGAAGCGGCCGATTGTCGACTGGCCTCCTCTCATGGAAAACTTCTTACGCGCGACCCACTTCACATCCCCCTGAAGGAATCCGACTGGCCCTCCCTCTCATGGAAAACTTCTTACAGGACCCACTTCACACCCGAAGGATTCCGACTTGGCCCTCCCTCTCATGGAAAACTTCTTACCGGGACCACACTTCACACCGCGGAAGGAATCGCGACTGGCCGCTTCCTCTCATGGAAAACCCTTACCGGGACCCCATTCACACCCGAAGGAATCCGACTGGCCCTCCCTCTCATGAAAACTTCTTACCGGACCCACTTCACACCCGGGAATCCGACTTGGCCCTTCCTCTCATGGAAAACTCCTTACCGGGACCCACTTCACACCCTGACGAGGACGCCCCGCAAGCATATCCGACTGGCCCTCCTCTCATGGAAAACTTTTTACCGGGACCCACTTCACACCCGGAAAGGAATCCGACTGGCCCTCCCTCCTCATGAAAACCTTCTTACCGGGACCCACTTCACACCCGGAAGGAATCCGACTGGCCCTCCTCCTCAATGGAAAAACTTCTTACCGGAACCAACTTCACACCCGAAGAATCGCGACTGGCCCTCCCTCTCATGGAAAACTTTTTACCGCGGGACCCACTTCACACCCCGAAGAATTCCGACTGGCCCTTCTCTCATGGAAAACTCCCTTACCGGGACCCACTTCACACCCGGAAGGAGGATCGGCCCGCGAAGCCGGCCGATCCGACTGGCCTCCCTCTCATGGAAACTTCTTACCGGGGACCCACTTCAACACCGGAAGGAATCCGACTGGCCCCTTCCTCTCAATGGAAAACTTCTTACCGCGACCCACTTCACACCGGAAGGAATTCCGACTGGCCCTCCCTCTCATGAAAAACTTCTTTACCGGACCGCACTTCACACCCGGAAGGAATCCGACTGGCCCTCCCCTCATCGGAAAACTTCTTACCGGGACCCACTTCACACCCGGAAGAAATCCGACTGGCCCCTTCCTCTCATGGAAAACTCCTTAACCGGACCCACTTCACACCCGGAAGGAGGATCGGCCCGCGAAGCCGGCCGATCCGACGGCCCTCCTCTCATGGAAACTTCTTACGGGACCCACTTCACACCCGGAAGGAATCCGAGCTGGCCCTCCCTCTCATGGAAAACTTCTTACCGGGACCCACTTCACACGCCGGAAGGAATCCGACTGGCCCTCCTCTCATGGAAAACTCCTTACCGGGACCCACTTCACACCCGGAAAGGAGATCGGCCGCGAAGCCGGCCGATCCGACTGGCCCTCCCTCTCATGGAAAACTTCTTACCGTGACCCACTTCACACCCGGAAGGAATCCGACTGGCCCTCCTCTCATGGAAAACTTCTTACGCGGGCCCCCTTCCACACCGCGGAAGGAATCCGCGACTGGCCCTTCCTCTCATGGAAAACTTCTTACCGGGACCCACTTCACACCCGGAAGGAATCCGACTGGCCCTCCCTCTCATGAAAACTCTTACCGGGACCCACTTCACACCCGGAAGGAATCCCGACTGGCCCTCCCCACAGTTCTGATGAAACTGAATGCAACCGGAATTCAAACGATGACAACGAAGGCAAAAAAGGGAACCAACGAACACGAAATGAATGGTTTCATGCTGATAATGATTAAGTGTGTTACATATTACATTTTATTTGTTACATGAGCTTAGGTCATGTGGCTCATACACAAACAGCCAGGAAACACAAATAGGAAAACGTTTGAAAAAACCCCACGCTGGGAAGGATCGAAAAAGACAAACTACCGCGCGCGGCTAAAAGATGAAGGAAAAAAAAGGATTGCGATCGAAAACTGTAGTCAAAGGGTAAGCTACGAGGAGAAGCCACCGTAGACCCGATGGATAAATACCATATGATGCCGAGAGTAACCATCAATCAGACAGCAAAAGGCGTGAGCATCAATCGAGATGGATTCTCGCTCAATGGTGAACAAATTAATTATTTATTTATTATTATTATTATTATTATTATTATTATTATTATTATTATTTACTCAATAATTCTTTCGATAAACCTTGCAAAATGGAGGGTTATTGAGTAGACGACAGTTATTAGGGCCTGAAGATGGTTGATTCTTGAGAACCGGAGTGACAAAGGAGCACTCCCACCTGCTGAGTACAATTAAGCTCGTTCTTGAGTTAGAGGGGTCGTGTTTCGGAACATTCCGTGCAACGCCGGGACGTGCCCTTTGGAAAAGCCCCCTCTCTGGACGTCTGCAAAGTCTTTACTGAGCGAACTAATTGTAGGTCTTACTTGTGACAAGATTGGCTCATTTTCGTTGCAATATGGTGACCTGACCGTATGCGCGCAATGAAGCACAAAGCGCTGCGCCTGAATGAGTTCCTCCGGAGTGCGCCGCCACTCGATACTCACTTCATATAAGTTCAAATGCTTTAAAACGTAATGGCACAGAGCTAATTAACGGCTGCCTATCAGCTGTGAATTGGAAGAATGTCATCACATTACACAGAGAGGCACTAAAAATCATTCTATTAGGAGCTTGAAAAAACCCATAAAGTTTTTGAAAGGATCCTGAGCCTCTACTGAGAGTCCCATAAACAGAGTGTGTGACTGTACTGCGAAATAGACGGGATTTCCGAAGCGTGCTCTGCAAATCGAGGGAGATGATAAACTCTCGGTCATGAGCAAGGGTGGCAACAGCTGTCAACTCTCACCGCTGATGTCAAGCGCACCGTTGACTTGCGTTGCCCAGCCCTCTTAAGCCACTCAGACCTTCCCATAGTGGAACTGCCATTAGAATGCCCTCATATTTTCAGTGAAGAATGAGTGGTGGAGAGAGCGGTCGATAGTTGACCGTCGGTAACCGAAATGTTTGTAGTCATTGATTTTTTTTGTGGGATGCGGTACGTACTCTACTTCCATCTAGAACCTTTTGAATGCGGCACATGAACTAGGAAAACTGAATTGACTAACCATCAGAACACATTGACATGACATGTACAATGTGTTCTGATGGTTAGTCGATTCAATTTTTTCTCCCAAACAACTGTTAAAGGCTCTGGGGACAGAATGCTTGGTTGGTTTGGGCTAGGCTGAGGCGGAACTTGATATGCAGACCGTGCGTAGCAGGTGTGGGTGTTACTCGACTATACAGCCTTTGTCAGAACCGAAACGGTTCTTCATAATACATGCAAATAAAGTACATTAAACTTCGATATAAATGCGATAAATCCGAATGTAAATATCGTGGTTAAAGAATTAAATTCAAAGTAAACACTATGTGAGCTTGCAGCTCCTCCTCGGAGTCGATTCTCACTACGTTGTGAAAAGATTGTAGTAGGCTGGTAGGAAAAGTACTCGAGTAAGAATTCAAAAAAAAACTGGACACCTTCCTGAAAATCATGGAGCCCAATCCGCTACCACGGCATCATTCGCGAGCGACCCGAAATGGCAGGCAGGGAGTTCCTTGTCACAGCCCCCGAGTAAAAGGCATCACCGATTTTCTGAAAAAAGTAGGAAGTATATAGGTCCATCTGATAAAGAATGCTTTACAAGAATTGTGAATAATTCAGAACAAGTTTCTTCTTCTGTGAGGACTTTGAAACAAATGGGACACAGTTTTTTTGAGCTGAACTTGCCATGCATATAGTCAAAACGATTGTCCAGGGAATGAAAGTGTGAAAAGAGGGTTAACAAGGAGCGAATCAGAGCGATGGGATCTATCCCATCATGACTGAGGGCGAAGGTCAACCGGTGAAGTGGACGTGAGGGGTGAAGGTCAATTTGTGAATGAATCGACAGGGGAAAGTTTCCATAGTTGTCGATGTCACATGCTTGGAAGAACCGGTTCAGTTGAGCAAAGTACGCTACTTTCCGCAGGGCTGTTCCCTTGAAAGCCGATACAACCTTTTCAATTTAGACTGCTTATTCAAAAGCGTTTCTTCATCTGCTGATGGGCCCGTGGGTGCAGACTGGTACACACAACTCATATGAAAAAGATAGTCTCGATCAGCTGAACATGGAGTCTGACTTTGAAACAACATATGAGGTGGTAGTGGAAAAGATGCCTGAGCTAAGTTTGGGGTCAGATGGCTTGATCCGACTGTTTTTTACACAGAACATGTCTCTCGGCTACCTCAATTTGACGTTTTAAGCTCGGTTCGGAGGAATCATTTCCGAAATGACTCTCCTTTTCCCAAACCCCTTGCAGTTCCATCTCGACCATTCTGCGACTGCTTAGAAGAAGGCGTGGGGGGACACTAATACAACTACTAGAGTGAGAACGGAAGAGGGAACCACATTTCCACTCATCTATGTCCATAGCGGTGACTCAGGCTCGGAATGCGGTCGACCAGTGCAAAGTCGAAAGTCGTCAAGAGGTACTTTCGCAGAGAAGGGATAGTCTCCACCAAACATAGTGGTTCGAGTGAAATGATCCCGCGGACTCACAAAAAGCTGAGCGTTTGTAGAAGTGATCTTTTGTGTGAGCGGAAACACTGGTCTCTATTCATCCTTACTCTTCGGGAAGCGGGCCACTTTTCGTTCAAATTCTTTTTTTCTCAGAGGTAGACTTGGCCAAGCGGCACCTGGCAGTTTTACTTCGTACACGGAAATACCTTGCTAAAACTTTGCTGGGTGCCATCTGACACTCGCTGCGTGATGCTGGGAGCGCGTTTTGCAGGTTCTGAATGTTGTTGCGCCTAGCGGACATGACATTCCTATTCATAGGACATTGAACCTTTGAGTAAGTTTTGAGTAAGGATGGTGTATCGAGATGTTACGGCGCCGTCGTCAGGCGATTCCGAACCAAGCGAAGTGGGTCTCATTTAGAGGGGAAAACAATGCTCAGGAACAAACCGTAGAGGAATCTACTGACGGAGAAGAATACTTTCGAAATTGAGCATGATTCATGAAGAGTGGAGCAGTAAATGGTGAATAGCGTCGGAATTAGGACAGTCCAAGTCCAGCACTTCTGAGTTTACTGGATTATCTTCAATTTGACCGTTAAAAAAATTATTCTCGTAGACAAATAAGCCGGTCATTACCTGCAGCATTCGATGGTTTGTTGGTTCGAGGAGGTAGGATCAATGTTGTATAATAAGTTTATTGTAAGAGGAGATTTCTAGTTCACCACAGTTCTTTTTCACCACTTTACGGTGGAAGACGAGCGCTGGCCTTCAGCTGCACTGATCAAGAACACCTGGGAAATGTTGTACATCTGAAGAGCCGTAGTGTAATGAAAAGTAATGAAAGCTGGGCCCTGGTAGCCGTGACAAACCTCCTGTCTTGATATCCCTCACTGGCATCAAGGAACACTCGCGGGAACTATCCTACTGCTTACAATCGATTTTTATTTCAGCATTTTCAAGGCGTCATCATTGCGCAATGGATTCACATAGCGACTGCGGCCATATGGTGTTTGAACGTATTCATAACCACTCCCCATATAATAGAAACCCCATATAGTAGAAGCCGCGACTGACAAAATTTCAACCACCATGCTGCGACAAGGGATGTGCTTCCGTGGCGCAATAGGCAGCGCGTTCGGCTGTTAACCGAAAGGTTGGTGGTTCGAGCCCACCCGGGAGCGGGGCTTTTGCACCGCTCCTGTCTCCTTCAAAAAGCAAATTTCAAAAGAATATGTAGATTCCGCTAGAAATTAACGAGAGATCGGGCTATGATCGCCATTAAATCGGCAATGTTTGGAGCGTTTTACAGATTGGTTCATATAAGACAGAAAAATGAATAGATCAGTAGATGAGCAAATGAGCAAACTACCTTGTCTACTAACATGCTTCAGAAAACTTTGTGCTACATACAGGATACAGCATCGTGTTGTGTGAAGTAGTTGTATCAGTGCGCAACCCCCCCCCCCCCGAGGGAGGGTCTTCGGTACGACCCCCACCTAAGGGAGGGTTTTGGTACAACCTCGCGTCTCTTCCCAGCACCTATATACCACTTTCCTGCAAGTTCCCAGTCTTACCATTTTTTCCAATTAAGAAATTTCCCACATTTTCCAGTTTTTCCACCCAAAAATTTTCCGTCGAGCGGAGTGGGAGGGGGGCGGGAGGGGAGTGTACCCTGGTTATATATTTTAGAGCAGGTGGTTACTTAGCCTCAAATTCAATCCTTGACTTTTCGGTCTTTCCCTGTGTTGCGCTAAACTATGTTCTAATCATTTCCCAATGAAAACGCAGTCACCAGGACGTTCGTAGAATTTCTCGGGGTAACCTTTGTTGCTCAGTGGTTGCTTGTGTTGACCACACAGTGAATTAAGGACAAGGCATATTGGGTGACCGGTCGATGGTTACCCCGATTCTTCAGAACCAAGCATTTCCAAAAAAATTGGTGTTCAGTCAAAGGCAGTTGAGCAACCGCTGAGAATTCCTGCGGAAGGGGTTTTGTTTGCTAGCTGATGTGAAGGGGGGGGGGTTATTCAGAGGGGGCAGTAAGCAACAGTGATTTTCAAGGTGAGTTCTAACTGGAATCCGAGTGGAGTCCTAGCGAGCGGGGCGATTGATAGTTCACCAATCCCTCAGCGTATCAACATATTCCACCCCTGGCAGGAGCCACGTTCTTGCGGCAGTTCGTAGCTTCTCGAAGGAACGTGAGCGATGAGGTAGAAGCTCCAATTTTTAGCGTGAAAAAACTGTTCTTGTTCAACTTGCAACAGATATCTTTTTAGGTGAATGGACTAAAGCAGTGTTTGGTGAAAAATTAAGAAACTCTTGGTTTCAGGCACTGTTTACTTCTCTTCTAAAGTGATGCATAAACGAAGGGGTGAACTTCACAAAGGGTGAAGCTTGCAAGCAAGGGGTAGCTCCCTCCATACCGGGAACAAACTCGAGCGAGTGTTTTGTAAATAATGACTTTTCTAGGAGGTTTGTATATTCCTGGCTTGGTTTTTGTTTTGCCCAGGATTTTGTATTCTAGAAGTTATAGCCCCTGAAAGATTGAAAACTCGCGTGCTCAAGAGATTTCGCTCGTTGACACGAAAAACCTTCAGCGTCGGATTCTTCTTGAATGATAAACTTTTCTTGTGGTCATTAGAAAGGTGAAATACTCTCATTTTTGTCCAGGTCCGACCCTCGGTGAATCTTGGCATACTTCGTCTCTCTAAGGTATTGCTGTAGCCGTAACCGAGATAATATAACAGTTTTATTGGCTAACCTTTCGGCCTTATCGCCTTCGTCAGAGCCTGGAAAAAAAAGTCAAAAATCAAAGTGAAACTACCCTCCAAAATTTTTCGAACCTCAGATAAGCTAGTCCCAGACCAGAAGGATCTAGAAACCTATCATAGATCACAACCACAAAACGACTCAACTCGAATGTACGGCCGGTTTTTGCTAAGACCACCGCTAAACTGACTTCCCGTGGGTGGCTTCAGCTAATCTGGCCCCTCGACTCGACGCCGATGGCAATTGAAGCCCACACAGGTCAGCAAACTGGACGAGCTCGTTTGTGATGGCCACGCATTCGTCATTTCTGTTCATTTTGGGATTTCTAGCGCTTATCCAAAACGCTTCCAAGGTTTTGCGCGCCGAAGTCTGTGGTTCTCGCATCAAAATCCTAAGCGTCACCTCAAACTCCACGCCTCCATGGCACTGAACCCGATGACTGCCCAGGGGGTCTCTGGCCCAGATCGCCTTAGAGCGCTGGAAATTTGGAGTGAGGGATAAAAGGGGAATACAGACAGGGTGCTCATCTAGGTGCTCCTTTACCCTGGAGCACAGGAGTCGTCCACTCTCCCCGATGTGCTCAACCCCACACTCGTGCATGACATCAGGTAGATCACACCTGAGGCCATGCAGTCCCCCTCCCGCCCAGAAGGACATGTGACACAATGTGGGGTGGGGTTGGGCAGTAGCGATCATGCCCGCGGTTGCGGATCAGCTGCTGCTTGAGGCTCGCTGGAGGGATCTCGACCAGCCGAACCATATTGTCGAGACCACACCTGCGCAAAGACGATCTCACAGCAGCGCTGATCGTGTCCAACTTGATTTGAAAGGTGTACGATTTGATATGAAAAGTGTCCGATTCGGTTTGAAAATGTCCAATTCATTTGAAAAGTGTCCGATTTAGTTTGAAAAGTGTCCGGTTCAAAGGGAAAATGCTGTAGATATATGGACGATTTGCTTACTGTACATAACCAGTTTTTCTTTTTTGATTGGATTCTCGCCATTGATGAGGGTAAAGGGATTGACATCATCTATTTTGATTTGTCCAAAGCCTTTGATGAGGTGAATCACGAAAAGCTTTTTCACAAGTTGTGGCAGTTAGGAATCGAAGGCCCCATCCTTAGCTGAATTCGATCCTTGGAAGATAGGCTTATGTGCGTTAAAGCTTTCTCACGGAGTTTTTCTTGTACTAGTGGAGTTCCACAAGGAGGAGTGTTGTCACCTTTGTTATTCTTGGCATACACCTACATCTTACCCCGTTCGACGCTCACCCTCTGGTCAAAATTAAAATATATGTCCACGACATGAAGTATATGGCGTTTAGGATAATGATAATTATGACTGCGAGCGCTAACCCAGTCTATAGTATATAACACTATGAAGTGGGCTGTTGCTTGGGGAATACCTGTGAATTTTTCGGAAACGTTCGATGTCATATAGTCAACGGCATGTCAATTAGTATCTCTGATGACAAAGCAACCTTGGGTTCCCTTTGAATTCCAATTCAAAGTTTTCGCATCACACTGACACTATTGTTCGAGAAGCTTTCACAACCCTTCTTGCTATACTCAGGAATATTCGACAAAACGATTCTTCAGTCCTGTTGAAGCTCTACAAAGCTCATGTTGTCCCCATACTTGATACGCTTCGCAGATATGGAGCTCCCACACAAGAAACTTCAAGCAAAATCAAAAAGGTCCAGCAAGCTTTTGCTAAAATCGTGATGTGTCGGTGTCATCCCCGACCCTGCATATCCAGGTAGCTTACCCAGTTATAGGGAACGCTTACATCTTTCCAACTTTAAATTATTAATGTACGGAAGGGTATTCTGCTTCAAAATATTGAAAGGAGAGCTAAGATTAAAACCCAGTAAGTACTGGGTGATCAGACCGACAAGTGGCCGCATCTCTTCGCTGTCCTTGCAATGCCCTAAATTATACGGGAGGCACCAAACACAGGTTTTTACCTCACTATTTCCCGAGGAGCGAGATGGCTCCAGTCCCTGCCATATGTAGACCTGCGAGATGGCTCCAGTCCCTGCCATAAGACCTGCAGAAGGCGCCTAACACCTATGCGTTTAGAAGTAAATTTAATTAATTTAATTTGATTGAAGAAGGTTTACTTAATGAATTTGATAGGCATGCAAGGTTTCTAAGTGAATTCAAGTTCTGGAGTGGTTCTTACTTGTGTGTATTGTGTTGCTGTATTTTTGTTTGCTTTTTTAATAACATATACCGGTCGGATGTTTCACTTTGTAAACTAAGAGATTCGCTAACTTTTAGCGCACTGATGCGTGCATGACAAATAAATAAATAAATAAATAAGTAACCAAACTGATAGCGATATCGACAAACAACTTACTGAAGTCTATTAAATATCCTCCAATTGAAAACGCCAAGTCAAGCCACTCATATAAGCCAAGTTTTCAGCAATTATTTAAATTTAACGATCAATATAACAATTGGTAAAATTAAGTTGTGTAACAAAACGGATGATTTAGGATTTAATGTAATCATATTTCATTATAGCGACACAAAAATTTATCTTATTAATAAGGCACACAGGAACATTAAGGTTAGCGAATACCTGTTCGTTTTTTGGTGTATTCGTAAACATAACGGATTTGTTCACTACACTTTTGAGAAATGGTCAGGAAGGAGACTTTATTATCACTAGCATAGTGAAATGTATTTACAGGAACAAATTTTATAAGTTACAAATACTCAGTCGCGAATAATTATAAAAACTAAGTAGCATGGTTGAAGGTATTCTCAGTGGCAACGGTCTTTAAAAATAAATCTCATTTCACCACTTCGGTTTGGTTTTACCTTTTGTAATTCGTTTCAATAGTGTCTCATACCCAAAATTCCCCCAATTTTTTTGATCCATTAAGTACAAGCAATTATCTCTCCTTTTAGACGTATTTTTACACACTTCGTGTGATGTCCTTCTTTCATCTTTCTGACCCTTCCTCTCAACCCATCTTAGTTGGATCAGCATTGCATGTGCACCTATCTTATAACTCCTCTCATTTTATCCATTTCTCAGCAGCTTCCCCTGTGTAGTCCGTGTCCTTGTTTCGTCGACCTTCCTTACATATGTATGAGCTTGGGGGTTGGCGAGACAGTGGTGATTCGTCTAAGGGAACAAGCGAAACGGATGATCTGTGCTTTGGAGTATTTTCCTTTTCCAATATTTTGTTTCTCTACTTCTAATTGGAGGCGAAGCTATTGGAAGAAGCGAGGACCACTTAAGCAACTTTGTGCCTTCACTCCTTTACCTCAAAACTTTTCGATGCGACACTACTTTCTCCGTTGCATTTTCATAGGTCACCGCCGACCGCTCCTTGATGCTGGGTGATTTTTCCTTGAGAGTGGTGCGAATTCGCAGAACTAATATGAGCGTTCCGGTTTTTCACTAGGAAAAAGGTAATTCGATGTTAAACCTCTAGACCACTCGTGCTATACGGGCGTTCTGCCACTATACCCAATCTCCCATTCATCCGTCACAACTTTCTATGGTAGTATTGATGCCATCGGATGCTTTTTGGGAGCAATTGTACGGTCACATCCTTCCCATGTGGGAGTAAATGGGTCCGCATCTGCCACTCAAAAAAAGCATGCGAACGGGGCTGAAGGGTAGTATAACCCGAATGTCCCATTCACCTCGTGTATGGCAAGGGATATCTCGGGAGGTGAGTGTACAGTTTCTCCGCCAGATAGAGCTGAAATATTGTGACATTGTGGTCTGCTTGGCATCAAATACTCATTGGAGAGAGATCTGAGCGATCAACAGCATTGGCTAACCTCCCACTGGCCTTTTACATTCTGAGTGTTTCCGACATGAAAAGATCCTATTATTTCTCAGGCAAGGACGAAGCGAGTCCATTGAAAATCGACACGGCTGGCTGTCGCATGCAAGAGTGCCTGGAATCAACTGGTAACAACAATTGAGTATGGTCAACGTCACGGGACTCAATACTGACTAGAGTGAGTTCAGCTCTAGAATTTTTATATTGAAGTCAGCAATGTTAGCCGGAACAATCGAATCTGTATGGTGCCAAGCGGCACTTGTGGTCGCGGTGGCCAAGTTGCCTCATAACTTGGCCAAGTCGTTTCGTTTCTTAATTCATTCCTGTTTAGTATCACTAATTTCTACCTGTTTATTCATTGTTCTCTCCCCTTTTCCGATTTCCGACCTGACCAGTTTTTGAAATATCTCCAGTTTTTCAAAGTCTTACTTCAATATCGTTTCTGATACAGTGACACCCCAAGATATGAAGCTAATCATAGGGGATGAATGAATCATAATAACTATAACAGAGCTATTTAGATGTTTCGGCATTACTCCACTATTACGATTGCGAAAATTTCTATTTTTTGGTTGAAACTTCAAACATCCGAGTTATTCGGTGCCCTGATCACGAAGATGACATCCATTTGGCTCTGTCGCCTACGGGAGCCAAATAGCGCCAGCGCCAAAAATGAATTTCATGTTTCTGATCAGGACCCTCCATGCCCCAGGAAGCAACTTTACAATGTACAGGGCGTAACAAAAGTATGTGGACATCTCAAATTTTGGTTCTGCGAAGTCACCGTTGGATTGTGCGATGTGAGCCTCCACTGATGAATTCCTCACAAGCATAGGAAAACACTACTTCTGAGCACTTTGTATTTTTGATTGTTTTGAAAAAGTTTCTTAATAAACAAAAGTATGTGGACACCTAACAAAAAATAAAAGCATCATGAAAATGAGAAGTTGGCATTTTCTCCAGCGTTCACTATTACTGTCTGGCTGTTGACAAGATTTGTGATGATATCTTCGTCGATTTCCTCCCATGCAGCTACTACCGCCTCCTTCTCGCACGTTCTTGTATAGCCATCTGTTCATGTAGATTCGTCGAACCATGATCCCCTCCAGGTCGATAGGTTTGCAGACGGCTAATCCATCACTTTGATACCATGGCGCTGGAGCCATTCTCTAGTAGAATTTGAAACTTGCACGGCGGCTTTGTCCTACTGCAGCACATGTGCCCTGCGTCGTGGCCCAGTCAGAAAAGGCAAGAGGTTCGACGCAACCTCACTCCCTGGTACTGCTGACTGTTCATGGTGTTCATGGCACGATGGAAAGGCAAGCTCCTGCTTTCCGCCGCTTCCAAAACCACCCCATACTTTTAAAGAGCCGCCTCCGAAATTTCATCTCGAGAGCACCAGCGGATCGCGACGAAGGTCTCTCCAGTAGTGCCGATATCCATCTGGACCGTCAAGATTGAACTTGTTTCATCAGTGAAGATAACTCAAGAAAGAAATGCGCATAAGAAAGCTGTCTTTCTGATTTTACAAATTTCTCAAAAATTGCCCCTTGTCCCATAACGTCGCCATGTTTGCACGCGCAAAGGTCAGTCTCGCCAGCTGGTGTTGGGCAGTCCACCGAAAAGCTTTCATCATGATCTCTCTGGTGATGTGCTCATTTGATCGAATATAGCGCCATATCGTCATTTTTTGAGACCGGTAAATTCATTGCAGCATGGATCTGTCTCACAGAAAGGGGGGAGTTCGAGACAGTACGCGCTATTCTGCTGATTTGCGGACAAAGATTGTGAGCGCCGGAGATATGTAGGTTCTGAATGGTAGCCATCAAGATTCTGGAGGTATTTACCAACGTGAGTCGCCGAACGTCCGAACTGTCTTGCATTGTCTCTATTCGAGTGTCCACCAGCACTGAGAGCTCGAATCTGAGCTTGTCCTTTTTCGGAGAGAGTTCGAACACAACGATGCATGAGTACAGGTTAACACGTTCGCGGCGGCACCGTTTCGTCAAAAACTCCCGTTTGTCGAACGACACGTTCGGGGCGATTGACACTCAGGCAGTCATCCCGTTCATGGTTGCGCGTTCGCGACGGTACCATGAACGCCTAAAAATTAACGAAAACCGTTTTTCGCCATTCTTCTTGCATTTTCCCCTTCTACAAGTTTTATCTAAGTTTCAGTAAATGAACTAGCCTTCTTGCCCTTTTTGATATTCAGTAGTACCGCACAAGGAGAATATAGACTTCGATTCTTGCGGAAGTTCTTAGTTCTCCTTGTAGGACCACTACTGCCTCACCTGGTATCAAAGAGTACAAGAGAAATGTTCACAGTGCTACTTGTATATTATTTATTTTATGATTTGTTTATAATTGCAAGTGAAAGAAAAAAAACAACTCCCAAGAATGCACGATTCGCCAGAAAAGAAAGTTTTTGAGTATTTTTAGGAGAAAATAACATCAAAAAGCGAGGGGAAGGCGCGTGTACTCCCAAGAATGCACGATTCCCCAAAAAAGAAAGTTTTTGAGTATTTTTAGGTATACACGCCTCTTCTAATGTATGGATATCACTTCTCTATTGTTTGATTATTATTTATATCCAACAGTTGGTGGAAAAAGCAAATAAAATACAAAAAACCAGCAAATAGGCGCGTGTACTCCCGGGAGTACACACCGCCGCAAACGTGTTAATGGGGAATAGAGCCGATAAAAATGGATCGCAGATCTGAGCCAAACTTTGGACTTTCTCAGGTGTGCAAATACTTTTGGTACAAACAAGGAAATTCTATTCAGAAATATGTTTCGAAAAGGAAACTTAGCTATCGCTCGAGTGTCCAGTTATGGGGTTACCGGCCACGAGTAAGGCTCCAGATTGAGAAAGTGCTTTGGTTACATTTTAAAACTAGATTTTGAGGTCTCCACATTTTTGTTGCGCATGTATTTGTTGGAAAAGTTTGTGGCACTGAATATTGGTCTTGACTGGCGCCAAATGACGTCTGCGGTAAGATATAATTTTCGTGGTGAAGTTATGGAAACAAATAATTTTCGTGGTGAAGTTATGGAAACAACATTCCAGAAAAGTTTCAAAGCAAGAAAAAAGTCAGCATCTTTGCCTAGAGGGTTTGTTCTGTACCCTGATCATGGGTTGATAACCTGATAATGATAACCCCAGGGATCGAACCAAAAGAGGCCTATAGATAAAGCATTATGAATGATATATTATACGATACCAGAGTCGTGGTGAGAATTTGAAGGCTTCTTAACCATTCATGGTTTCGAAGCCCTCAAGTTCTTCTTCTTCATTCACTAGAGTCCTCGAATTAAGTGTCTTGTTCGCGTAGATTTTTCATTGGCACTGTTAGCCCCTGCACGGAACCGTAGTCGTTTTTCCTTCAAGTGGCACGAATGGCTAATACGTGGATAGTAACCCTGATCAGCTTGACTCCCATCTGTGCTGACCGGCTTATTTGCATGGCATTTGCCTGAGAGGATTACAGCAGGCTAACTGGAATGGTTGCATTACAGACACAAAGAGCGACAATTTGGTGCTTGGTTTAAAATGGCAACAGGCGTGCTGTGTAGTAGGGAAATGCGAAAAAGCGAAAAGAAGTAGTCAAAAACCTGTAAAGAAAGCCTTTGTTTTACGCCAATTAAGGAAACAATTTTGGACGAGTTTCCCGCTGACAATGTGCTAATAACCGCAAGGTAGATGCGGTTGCATGTTGTACTCATATGTCCGAGCCGCTTCATGTCAACACGCTTCACATAGTACTTCACTCCATATTGTACTTCGCGAATGAAACGATTCGGGCATCAACTTTGGTCGGACATTTGAGGGCGTCCGGGTCGGTATGTTACAGTTTGATAGGGTGCTATGTGAGTACCTTACCTCAAAAGTGGCGCCACGCAGCGCCTGTGTAGGGGCGCTGAAACATGTCGTGCAAGGTATGACAACGCTACACATTTTGGAAATCTGTCTGCCACTTGCCTTTGAGTGATCTGGGCCAAAGCCACTTGTCAGTGGGAACATTTTGTGTTTCCTTACCTTCTGAGATCAGTCATCAATCAGTTCTTTAAGGTTCTGAACCGGTATGAGCAGAAGCCTCCGGAAATATGGGGGCCGTGAGATATTCATGTGGTGCCCACCCTTTTGAAAGGAAAAGCCTACCCAAAGAAGAGTGCACCAAGGACTCAAGGCGAAGTACACTGGAATCTAAGCTCTTTCCATTAGGCAAACTTCTGAAACAATGGGGTTTTGTAACACACTGACAGGCCACTATCATTCGCGTGATGCTTCCCACCACCTGTGTCTTCCCTGGAATATGGCCTATTTGCAGATACGTATGTATGTAGATAACAGCTATCTCGCTCGTCTCTATGCTCTCTCGTTTGCGGTTTCTCATGCAACCGCTCATTATATCTCAGGCCTGCTTCTGCAATATTACCCCTGCCGAAAAGGGGATTGTATTGACTGCTTTCAAGACTCTTTGCTTTATTTCATTCTGAACAGCTACTTTCTGCTGTTTCATATTTACATTCCCCTGCCTAAGCGTGGAGTGCACTTTCATACATTGGGCCATTCTATCCAGTGAGCAAGGGAAATGTTCTGCCTGGCGTACCCATTTGGGGAACGGTGTGCGCCGGGTTTGCATAGTCCATAAGATTTCTAACAGTCTGCTTTATTACTTGCAGGTGTGAAAACTATGAAAGGAGTGGGCGCGATGTTGAACAATTAGTATAAAACAGTGTTTATTTACATTGAAATAATATTTAGAGAATACATCAGCAATTTACAAAAATTCATTTGAGGGTGAGTCCTTCTTTTGCACTCCTTTGTAAGGTATGGTAAAGGCCCAAGATTTGAGGCCAGACGGGAAAAGTAGGCTAGGTAGTACTAAAGAAATACAGCAGTCCGTTGAATAAATACAGCTGCCATTAGTAAATATTGACGTCCCATTGAATATTCTGGTTTGACTAAATGCCAAGCAAATTTCGCATATCGCATATCCACTAATGCTTCCAATTGTTTCCCCAGAAGATTCAGGGGATCATTGTCCGTTCTCCAATAAGATCGCTCTTTGTGCCTTCCTCTTGTGTCTTTACCCCCAAGCTCCGGCCCTGCCTTATAATTTATGAGATCGTGGTTTCCTTTCCCCTACTAGAAGATTCCTCTTTACTAGTATGCTTTACTTTTACTGCTCGGGAATGGCATTCTCGAGCTATGTGTCCAAACCTAGAGCAATGGTAACATTTCTTTCCCTGTGTCACTTCACGGTAGCCTGGCTGCTGCGCTGGACTGCTCTGATTTGCTATTTTCCTCATTTCCCTGCGTCGAAGTGGTCCTGCCTTTTGTGGCATATCTTTCGCAGGTTCCCGACCTTCCGCATTTGGTGATGAACCTTCTTAAGGTTCCCGTATTCTCCGCTCTTCCTTATCTTGGTACTGTCTGTACCTATTTTTCCAGGTAAGTGAACTACTTTTATTTGCTCCCAGCATTCACCTTGATTGTTTCATATTTATTGCTAACTGCTTTTTTCCTCATACGCCTTACTAGGCCCAACCCTGTGAAGCGCTCCGACTAATTGGAAGTGCTCCGGCCATGCACTCAAATTTTCCAGAAGGATCTGGGCGTATTCCATCGTTCTGTCCTGTGTGTAATGTGCATTCTGGGTTTGCTTGCTTGTCTATTTTCTTTAGGACCACACAGAACACTGCCACCTCTTGACTAGGTGTCATCCTCAGATTCTTCAACTCGGTCAGCGCCCTCATCCTGCTTGCAGTAGAATCGCACGCTAGCAGCTTAGCCAGTTCTTGACTACCTCAAACCCTCTCGTCCTTTACTGAGCGCGGAAGAAACATGAAAACATTTTTAGCCCGCCCGGCCAAATGGTCATCTGCCAGTATCTCGACCAGCGTTTCCTCGCTTGAGATTACTGCCTCATACTTCCTTCTAACTTCCTTGGAAACTCCGAGAAATTTTCATCTTTGCTCCCTTTGAATACCGCCTGGTCAGCACATGTCATGGCCCTTAGGTAGTATAGGAAGTGAAGGTTTGCAGTACCTGCGTCCTCGTGAGCAGGATCCGTCGATAGTGGATTCCTTCCAAGTGTCTACCAATTGTGTACAGATTTCCGACCAGTTGAATAAGGCCTCTCCTGTAACACAATGTTTTGCCGTGCCATATCTACTGTTTGTGTAGTATCATCCTGCTTAAAGGCACGTTCCGCGATAAACTAGGGCTAGGTTCTCATAGCCGTGCCCGACGGTCAAACAGGCAACGTCAGAGGCTATGCTGCTTACAAAAGTTGAGAAACAGCAAGCAAAACGCGGCGCTCTCAGCTTTTCGGCCCATTGGCGCCCGATAGGCCCATGCCAGCCTCCGGTGATCGTTTCGTTGTGGCATTGCCATCGTGCTCTCTCGCTCGTCGTTTTCTGGCCTCTCTCGTCTCTTATCAGTGTCTCGCCGCCTTTTGCCATCCACAATCGATCTTGACCACCTTACTCTCGTCCGATGATCATGATCAATTGAAATGAAGAGGGTCTTATTCCGGGCGCTTTTTTCGTGGTTCCTTCCCTTCAATAAGTCAACAACCACAGGGCAATCTATTTCTGAACTGTATTACCTATGAAGTGTGGTCGCGGGAACTGCCTTTAATGTACCTACCCGGCAGTTGTGCCTGCTCATCCACATTGGTGGCCTTGCCGCATCTCGACTCGACTGTCCTTTTCAGCTGGAAAACGTCGGTTCCTAAGAGCTCGCATGACTCGTTAATCAGTTTTCCATCCTTTTCTACAGTTCTCACGTACTCTCTCCACTCCTGTACTGATTCAATTCCCTTTTTGCGAGGGTAGCTATGATCTCTCTCATTAGCCCCTCAGGCACCATGGAGTCACAGAGTACCCTCCTTTTTAGGTCTTACTGCCTCCTTCACTTGATCCCATCCTTCTTCTAGATCTGTCCTAATTTGCTTGGTCAACTTTGCGTTACTCAGTACTGACACCGCCCCTTCTTTCGCTTCCTGCACCACTCGTACAAACTTGGACCACTCCTCCCCTTGCATACCTCCAAATTCTTGCAAATTGCTCACCTCTTGAGGCGTTTCGTGCTCCTCGTTCTTCATCAGCACGTCCTCAGCCTCTTGACGGTTCATGCTGGGTGTCCTCGAACTCGGTTGTTTCCTCAACACAACCATCAATTCTGCGATATCTCTCGCCTAACCAAGTGTTCTTTCCTTCTTTCAAACTCTTCCTGGCTTGAACCTCTTGGCACCCTTCGCGGTGACTAACGAGGTTGGTAGTAATAACAACGGACCACCAGTAGTAGATCGCTTGGTGCTCAGTCGAAGTAGTCGCTTATAAGGCCAATTAGTTCGGCCCCCATGTACAACCTGGGATAGTCCCAAGTGTGTTCGACTTCTTCGAATGAACACACACGAAGAACAAAACAAATTTATTAGGAACACAAACGACAACAAACGAGGACATAATTGGCCGCTGGGAGAGGGGGGGGGGCGTAATGAGGGCGGTAGCCAGTAACGAGCAGCGCAAAGGTGTCAGTATGCTGAGTCCTGGGTAGCGAAACTTGCTTTGTAGAGAATCCGGATAGGTAAAAAAAACAGTACAAAACTTTTTTTTGATTTAGCTAATCAGGAATTAAATGGAAATACTAGTAAGTTGACATCATCTCGTAAGTGAGTATAGAGGTAAATAGTACAACCCATGCCCTGGTTCGCTGCGGATGATGAGGCGTGTCCGAGCGACCGCGCTTGGCGCGGAGCCAACCTGTTTTTTTTCCTCCGAGAAGACAAAACTACCACATCACTTTAGACGTTTTCCAGGTATCTTTGGTCGGACTTAGCAAGTGGTGGAGCATGGATCTGACGCCGTCGGACACGGACACGCCCCATCATCCGCAACGGACAACACTGTAAACAAGTGCGCAATTGGCCATGGAACTCCCTGAATCCTGTAAACACATCTGCTCGTGTAGACAGGCATTGCGTGGAACTTGCACCATCCCACTACCTCTGCGTGGAAGCCTAAGCATGGCGCATCCACAAATGAAGCTAATGGGCGTTTCACCTACTGTTTGCTCCTATTCCACGAAGGGATGAATTCCAGATGCATTTATGGATATCCGAGTACGCTGTCTTGAAACGGTAAGCAGAAAATGGATTTTTCGAGCAGCTCGGAGTGTTCCTCAGAAAGTCCCCAACGCGTTTTTTTTCATGAATCCTGAAAACTTCAGAAACAAGTGAAGTGTAGTGGCAAGAAGGAATCCTCTAGTATTTGACGCTGGGTCCAGATTTGCTAACAATTAAGGTTTCAGAAGATTATATTCGTTTGAACCAAGACAGTCTTCGTCTTTTTGCACGAATTTTGAAAATCCTCAACTCATCCCCAACGCTGAATTTCTCTTGGCAACCTTATAAACATTTCAATACTTTTCGGGAAGCTCGAATCTTTTTTAGCACGAATGCGTTTTCAATTTCCCTAACTGTCTGCATTGCAGAAAGTTATACTCCTTCAAAGATAGGATGGTTTGATTGAGGGTGCCTAAAAAACGCGCCCCAACGCGATCAAAGCGCGGACGCGGCATGCGTATTGGTATTCAAGCATGGCTGCCAGAATTTGAACACAACTGTCTGTAGGTTAGAGTGTACAACCTGGGATAGTCCCAGATGTGTTCGACTTCTGCGAATGGACACCACGAAGAACAAAACAAATTTATTAGGAACAAAAACGACAGACAATAATGAGTTTACAATCTCGCCTAGATGATACAGAAGAGATCAATCCAGCTTCTTGAGCTGGAGCGGGGCAGGAGCAGGAGGTAAACCCAGGCGAGATCCCTGGGTAAGAGAGACAGAGGCAGAGCGCGAGATCAAACTAAAAAACCTCAAAAAACTGCAGGACGACTCCTGGACCCTCGGCCTTTCTTTTATAGGTCCTCTAGTTAGCCTGGGAGAAATTGGCGGGTCTTCTCCATCGCCTAGGGCAAATATCAGTACCTTTGATCTGTCTCGCTACCCATCGACAAGGGGATTACCGTAATCTTGGTCATATCGGCACATAGAGGGCAGGGGGTTCACCATGACTTCCTCTCTTTGGGATCCCGGTCGCCCCGTGCTCCTTTCCCTCTTTGACAAGAGCACAGCATCCTGTGCGGTGTAGATCAGCAGAGCGATTCTCTTTACTGGGAGTTTTGGGAGAGGGTGAGGATCCCTAACTCGCTCACTTAAAGGCAGTCGGCACGATGGTTTCCTACACGGCCTAAAATGCTAGTAGCGCGCCATATAGTTGGGAAATGGCGAAAGAACGGGGTGAAACGGTCAAAATGCTGCGAAGAAAAAGCCTCCGTTCTCAGTGACTTATTAATCGATTTCGGACGAGTTTCCCGTAGGCATCCTACCAATCACCGCTACCGAAGATACGGCTGCATATTTGTACTCATATATCCATGCAGCATCACGGCCGCTTCATACCAATCCCTTCGCTTCATCATTTGCTTGGCAAATGAATGAATGCGAGCGTCAGGAACGGTCGTCCATTTGTGGGAGGGCGGGCGTGGCGGGCGTTAGGGTCGTAATGTTTGGCTTGATAGGACCCTTATAAGGGCACCATCCCAGAAGAGCCGCTATACAGCGCCTGCTTAGGGTCGCGGGATTTCGTCCCGCCAGGCGTATTGATCCTAGTCGTCTTGGGGGATTTATCGTGCCAACTGCTTTTACACGCCGTGGTAGAAAATAGTGAAAAACTTTATAATTTTTTAATTTCCACCTGTTTATAGTAGGGCTTTATGGTTTTCCATCTGAAACCATAAAGCTCGACTTTAAACAGATGGAAATTCGAAAAATTATTCAAGTAACACATGTATTAGAACACTGGAGCTCATCTAAACTGAATTTCTGCAAATAGAGTCAGCAATTCTGCTGGGTTCCTGTTTTGTAGACCTACAGAATGATCGGAAATTAACTAGTACAGAAAATTCGTCGGCTCAGTGGTGTTCAGGGCTGGAAGGTGCTCAGAAGACGGGGAGAATTTTTAGCTTGGCACTTGTTTTCTTCCACGTAGGTGATGGAAGAAAAGAACCTTAGAAGGGGGGGGGGTCGTATCGATCCGCATTTTAGGGGGGGGGGGTCGTACGGACTCGACCGGAATCCCAACCAATGATGTGCCCTGCGTTTCATAGTGAACACTATGGAAAAGGCAAGGTTGTGCCAACTGATAAGGTGGAAACTTGCGTTCACCAGAATCTCCCTCGTTATTTCGGATGTGAAAGTGCCACGTAAACTTAGTGATAACTCTGGTGTACTTCGTATAGACCCATCCTAGAAAGCACGAGTCCTGCTTGCTGCTCAACAAAAGATCATCTGCGAGGGATGTTATTCCTTGAAAAAACCGAATCTCAGTAGAAGTCCAGCGGGCCGTGCCGGGCTCCCATCTCCCCTTTCTGATAGCACGCGACGCAACGACAGATACTGGTCAGTTATCGACACTATGTAAGTAGGGAGGTGGGGGGAGGGGCATGGACACTTCTGGAAGAGGTTACACCTTCTGTGCGATTGTCCGCAACGTGATGTTCGATCCTGCCGGCCACCCAGGCACCTCAGAAACAATCCGTTCAAATCAGCAGTCCAACTTCACCGATTTTTCTATCACTACCTTGCTATATTCCACCTGTGATTCATCGAATAGAGAATGGAGGCGCGATAAATGCTGTATCCAGTAAAAGCCGAATTCTTTCTTTCTCTCTTCTTTCCACCTTCGAGCCGACGCTATTGGAGACAAACTACGTGGGCACAGGTCCTTGCCATGAGTGGGGAAAACGTGTGGACAGCTGCAGCAGCGTGCCACTTCCTCGTTCAAAAGTGAACGGTAACGGTTCTGTGGGCGAGAGTACAGATTTGTGCCGTCTCCATAATCTTGAACAGTAGGTAGCAAGAAGCAAATCGGCGAGCTCATACAGCAAAGGACTTGAACAGTTTGGCCAGGATATTGTGGAACATGCACTGTTCCTTAAAGCTCTTCGTGGGTCCCGCCGTTGAAGCAACCATGTTCATCTTCAGGCTTCCAGGCCATCATTCTGAACCGATTTCGGATGATCGACTGAGTAATTTAGACGGCATCACAGCCAGTTTCGTATTCGTTTCATGGTTCCAGACTATAACGTGGCATTTTTGTTTCTGCTCCCCTATTGATTTCGTTTATGTTGTCCTATTGATTCTTCCTTCTCTATCGATGCCAATCAAAGTGACATCGACTTGGAGAGCAGGATGACTTTTGATTTATAAGTTCTCTGATTTGTATAAGAACGACTTGCGTCTAACATGTGTCTCCTCGAATGTTCCAGTGATCGATATGGGTTCCAAAAATGAGCCCGACTGACATGACAAGTTTGCAGCTCCCTTTACGTCATAATGACATATGCCAAATATCGAGAAATGTTGCCATTCACAGCCCTCAAAGAAGAATCAGTTCAATTAACAGAATAATTCATAAAAAATGGTCATTGCTCGGTCGTTTGGATTGATTTTCCAGTGGGAGCGAGGCGAGCACCCCACAAAATATGTTCTGTCGGAGTTTTTAATCTTGCAAATGTTTTGCTTTTAGAAAGTCTACGACCACTCTTCCACGAAGTCACCTGATTGCTACTTATGCACCTATCTTAACATCTCGAACTATTCGAGGGTCACTCTTCATTCGACCATTCCGCGTGTTAACTAGTTACTCCGTGTCGATAACCTTTGAGAGTGAGGCATTCCAAGGAGTTCTGTTGCGAATGGGATCACCTTGATATCGAATTACTAAACTTGAAGTTTGCTCACCTGCCCAGGAGCACCTTCTCTCTTCGCGTTTCTCTGTTGAGGAGGACCCAGTCTTACACAAGGAGTTCATTGACACCCCTGCCCTCTAGCGCTACGAACTCCATTTTTACGTATATTTCCAGCTGAAGAGGCGGAAGTGGTGTAGTGACAAGTACCGCGCTTAACACTGGCGCGGTCCTGACAAGGAAAGGATGGTTGGTCGAAGTGGCCATTTAAGACAAGATGTGTACTCACTGATGCGTCTTCGGACGCTGATTCCAAATCTGCTTTCCATATCTGCTGAACGATTCTCTGAGCAGAAATATGCAGATGGTTGTTGTACGGAGCACAACTGAGCCTGGTGCACAAATCAGGCGTGAGTCGTCTCAGGCTGAGCTTTGGTGGCCTAGTGGGTAGTATGCCGGGCTCAGGTTTGCGAGGTGAGGACTTCTAATCCTTGATGGAATGTTCTTTTGCATTGTTTTAGCAGTGCTCTCTGGAAGTTTTTAACACAGCCTAGCATGATCAGGGAACCTTGTCATGCCATGTATAGGGCTTTTCTTGGAAAACTGAACCATTCTCGCCTGTGAACACTTCTAATGATTTATTTTGCTCATATAGTGGGTACAAACAAGTTTTGTGATTCAAGAACGAATGTAATGATCCAGAACAAAGTGTTGGAAGCAAAAAAGAAAAATATGCCCTTGCACTCTGCTGTGTTACAGGGTTCTATGACATTTGGAGGGAATGCATTTTGGATAGGCGTTTCAGTTTCAGAAGGGTTCGGGTCTTTCCTGGAGTTGTGGTTTTGCATTTATTCAAAACTCCCTGCACATCCTAAAAGCACTTTTGCGGGGTTAGGAGACCTGATCTTGCCGAAAATGTTGTTTCTGAAGGAATGGAGCCATTCTGGAACACTCCTGAAGGATACCCTTGATTGTTAGTTTCGGCGGCATTATTCGTTACGTTTTGTTGTGCCACCAAACTGACTCCAAATGGCATGGAAGCCAGAAGTGAATGTCATGTTTGTGATCAGGGCCGTCAGTAATCAATAAGGACTGAAATTCAACGGAAAAGTTGCGTGGCTCACAGAGATTCTGATCGGCGATAGTGTCAGCGACCTTGAGGAATTCGTTCCCCATGGTTACCCCACTGTATCAAAAATAGGTCGAAATCTCAGATTTGGTTGAAACTGCCTCTAGGGCTAATTTGAGCCCCAGAACACGAATATCACACTTTCTCGGCCAAAAAACGCTCGCCAAGGGAGTTGCAGGTCAAGGGAGTGTTCACACCCTGCCCCTCCAGAATGTGAACAAGACATTTTTATGAAAAATATCTGCAGTGATGATTTCCAGAGCACCAGACCACCTCTAATTCCAGATTTTGGCAAATTTGGGGGTTTGTGTGCCTCAAATACATGCTGGAAATGTGTGTGACCTGGCCAAAATTCCTGCATAACTTTGTCCAGGGGATCGTTCAGCAGAAATAGAGGGCAGATTTGTAATCAGCGTTCAAGGGCCCACTGGGCAGCATACATCTCGGGCATTCCGAATGGCCACTTCGACCAGCCATCCTCTCCTTGTGAGTCGAATCCCGAGTCGGCTCCCGTCCAGGCCAATCAAGCCCTCTATCCCTGGGGACGGTAAATTATTAACAGATTCGTAAGGGGGGATAAAAGCACTAATTTGTATACGGCTGACCTGCGTGTAATTGTATACACCACAACGCATTCAGTAAGCCATTACAATTCTGAATGGAAGTAGAAAGTGTGCCGCATCTTACAACGGGATTGATCAACGGCCCAGACTTTATCCTTTTATCCTTGGTTTTCAGTAAAAATTAATCTGTACTCTGATTAACGAGAGCTCTCTTAGCTATGCGCGAGTCTATGGGTACGCAGTAGCGTGCCACTTTGCCTTTCAAATGTGCGCGAGAACGAGGCTGAAGGGTAGTGGTAGCCGGTCGCCGTCTCCCGACACCGCTCACGCTATTCTGAGTGCGCAGCACTTGCGTTGATACCAAAATACTCCAGCAAACATACAATCAAACGTACAGATCAACCAAAGTGAGAGAGAACAGACAATAAGCACGTTGATGTGTGGCTGGAAGTGAGGCAGAGTCCACACCCGGGTATCATTACCCTCCAGCCCCGTTCCCGTGCACTTTTGAGCGGAGAAAATAGCATGCTACTGTAGCTGCGGACCCTTTCAAATCACACATGGCGAGGATCAGGATCTACGGAGGTGAGTGCGCAGTTGGTCACTAACGCGGCCGTCGTTGAATGAAAGCTCATATTCCTCGTTGGGCTTGCAGTACTCACAGATCCACATTGTATTTTCTTATCCTGATTTTTTGGGCGTACACCGAGATACTTGATAACATTTTCACAATATTATGTAACTTTCCGTATTTTAGCAGTGTTATGCACCACGCAACTAACACTAGTCCGAAATCTTAAGGATTTCCTCGCGCTGAACTTCGCCGATGAGGGTTGGGTCACAAGCAGGCATTCGTTTCTGGGGCCAGTTGGTGTCTGGGAGAAATACCCATATGCCGAAAACGAGTATCTATGCCAAGGAGCCGCCAACGATAAGCTCGCCACACACTGCTCATGTTGCAAAGTTGAGGGACTATTGTTTTCTTACAATGAACCATATTTCTGATTTCTCGTAGGATCTGTGGAATTGCCAACTTGAGCCGGCAATACATTCAGTCTCGATTTATGGAGATTCGAATCGAAGAAATACTTCAGGTTCTGATTGGAGATGATTGGGAGCAGAAACACTGAAAGAGTTATCTAGAATTTCGTGAGGTATCGTGTTTTTAGGTGATGGGGATTATTTGGTGGGTTGTTCGGGGATCAATCGGCAGGCTGTGGCAGTGTTGGTGCTCAGGGATAATGTGGTCACGAGCATCGTAAAAAAATTAATGGGGGTTCCTCGGGCAAGCTGTTCGTTTTTCGTCTTTTGTCTTGCCCTCTTTTCTTCGGCAGTTTTCAACGGACTTTGAACACTTGACAAAAAAGCTGGGCAATTGACGGAGACTATGGGCGGGGTTTTCACTCCTCGTGGCAGATATGAGGGCGCTGCGAATGCTGGCGCTAGTGTCGTTCAGTGAACATCTTGTAACTGTTAGGTTTAGTAGGAGTGAAGCTGTCTGACCAAAACAGAACTTCGATTTTCAACAAAAACGACTAGCCTTCTTCTAGGAGTTCCTTTCGATTATAGGCTCGGTTTTTTTTACAACGAAAGCTTGCGATTTCAGCATGATCCTTTTTGTCTGTCTGATCTAGAAAGAACTGTTTACTCATTAATCTGCTATGTCTCTCCCTGGAAGTCATGAGAGAGGTGATGCAATGGCCAGGACTCTGTTGTCAACGTTTTTCGTTCGAACACAGCTAAGTTCACATCTGCTGCAACTCTTTTCCTGGTGATTCCAAGACGGCTGGCTCATTCTAATAGCAAAACTATTCCTTCTTCTTCCTTCTGAGAGTTCTCATGTAGAGAATCTCACTCTATCATCTCCATGAAACATTCTTGATTCCCCCGAATTCTCATGAAGAAGTTTCCAGTTGGACTGTCTTTGTTTCTGACTATTTGCGATCAGGTTTTCAAGCTTTCACGTCGAGAAAAGGTGAAGATCCTTAGCGGTACAGTAGTTTTTCCAGAAGCTTTATAATCTTTCTCCCAGCACTCCCTGAAAATCGTAATTAGATACATGGCGAACCGTCAGTTGTAGAAGGTCTTGGGTTTCTCAGTCAGTTTCTTCCCTGATTTCATGAAATCTTTTCTTTCTCGTTACCTCCAGTGTTTTCGCGAGCAACTTCTTTGCCCACACGTGTACTCCTTCTGAGCAAGGAATACCCATCGGGTTGGGTAATGACAGGCGCTCCCTTTCGATGGGCTTTCCATTTTCAAGTTTATCGAATTAATAGGCCCACCACTGAAGGGAGCAGTGGATGGAAACTGCATTGCACTGAAATGGAGTCTATCCTGTACGTGCTCAGGAAATACAGGTTCCAAAATTGATTCGTTCTCACATATTGACTAATATAGGTTGTGGCAGCATGTGACCATATGCGCAATGACGCACATTGCGCCTCGATCAAAGGATCATCTGAAAGAGCGTAATGCATGACTGGCACTACATTATGGTATTCAGTTGATTCAAGGGTCCCCGGACACTTAAACCCTAAAATTTATTTAAATTTAAAAATGTAATAACCCCAGCTAGTCATTTGAATAATACTCCATTATTTTCTGCCAGTCGGCTCGCCGGCTAACGCTGGCGGGCTTCCGTGATACGGCCCGGCTTGGCCGGGCAAGCGCGGCTTCGTCGCGCTTACGTCCTTCTATACTGGATACTCAACAATTAGCCGGCTTTTATTTCACCTGTACACGTAGTCAACGCTCCTTCACCAATAACATCATACCTGCTACTCGACACTACTACCTTCTATAAAATGGTGGTAAGCAGCGTTGATCTTTGGCTAGGACGCAGATAGGGACCCCTTGCTTGAGAACACGCTCCACCCACTGTGGGCGGGTCTCAACATACCACAGAAGTGCTGAACTCTCGCTATAATTTTCTTCTCCAAAAGGTTTTCCTGATCTCCAAGCTCACTCAGATACGAACCACGAAATTTCGCAATAAGAGTCCGCCCATCTCGAAAGCAGCCCGCCCATTTTTGAGATGTCCTCCATCTCAAAGATCCTTCGTCCACTAACTCCTTGTGGGCCTCAATCTACCTGTCCCCGGTGCCTATGCTGCTCTGAAACTAATTCGTGAATTTCCTATCTATATTTGTAAATAACTTTATAGACTCTATCCGTCTACCCCGGTCTCCATTCGAAGTTCCTTGGTGACTTGGCGGACTTCCCTGTTCAGTCTCTCTGTGCCGTGCTCATATAATGCTCTGAGCCAATGGGTCGTTTTTAGGGTGCTTTCAACAATCTTCACTGGTTTTTCTCACCCCCATTATGTTGGTGTAGGTCGGGACTTCACGAGAGGTCACGGCTGCCATGTTTCGCCTCGCCGCGCGCGGCGATTGTGCCCGCGATTGGACGAGACCCATACAACAGTGCAAATAAGATCTTGGTCTCCTTCACATAGTTCTGGCATCATGCCAACCTGCTTGGCATTATGCCAAATCGCAAGAATAATCAGTAGGACGCCAACATTTCTTGATTACAGCAGTATTCCTTCAATGGATTGCTCTATTCCTTTAATACTACCTACTTTACCCGTTTGGCCGTTCCTATTGTTTTTTTACTGGTCAGTGTTACTTTGCCTTGGACTGTCTTTGATTACTTGTTTCCCTTTATGTTTTGCTAGTCTCGGTTTGTTTGTAGGTTTTCTTCCCCATATATTTTTGGTCCCTGCGCTACGCTTTCCCTATCTCTCTTCTTCTTTCTTTACCATTTTCCTTCTTCAATGCCATTATATTGTTGCTCAGTGGCAAAATACATAATTCTGACTCTCTCCAACTCTTTTTCGGCATAGATCATTGTGAGGTCTTCCCACTGATCGACTGACTGACCATTTTTTGCCCAGCGGCAGTAAAATGAGTTGGGGCAGAGCCAATGAACACTTGTAATCAACATATGGCTAATATCTTTGGTTCTCTAGTACTTATGACTTACTCCCCCTCCCCTTCAAGCAAATTTCAGACTCTTACAATACCTCACAACTGATTGCGGAAGAAGGATTCAACCTGAAGTGAATTTTGGGATTATTAATTCATTCTCTTAATATCATGTCTATGTAAATGTTCGTTGTTTTGCTGATAGTTGGACATCGGGCCCACTCTGCTCATGGTTTTCACTTTCGCAAATAATAGAGCAGACCATGGAAATATAACGCACGGATGCGAACGCCGCGCACATCGCGAAAATGCCGCGTGGCCCGCCTCTCCCCGAAACGCAAGAGCTTCCTCTCACAGAGCAACACTTCTTTGCCACGATCTGCTTCTACTGTGATTATCAGTAGAAGCAGATCGTGGTAAAGAAGTAGTAGTAAGTAGTAGTATAAATCAAACAGTCTCCACACTGGCGGCTAACAATGATCTCTCTTGTTGCTCTCTAGAATATGACTTTTCTTCATTTTCGCTCAAGTAGGAGAATATTGGTCGGTTGACGAGAGCATTAGTGCTCTCGTCAACTATTATTTGGAAGTCAAGTCCCGGATCGGCTTGCGCTCCTGTCATTGGACTCTTGCATCGATTGAAAACTACCGGACTCTGTAGAGAAAAACCGTAAACCTTGACTTGTGGGCCTCGCAACGAATAGCGTAGGCGATATGATACCAGAAATGCCACTTCGATTGAGAGTAGAAGAGGAAAACGTGGAACTTTTCAAAAAAGTTTTTGATATTAGTTTTTGCTTAACTCCAAATGAGGTTGACAACAGTCTTTATTTGCTGGCCGACGTTTCGGTGAGTTCACCTTCTTCAGAGCCTGAAAGAGTGGAAGTTGATTTATGAGTACTCGATCAAATATCTGACATCCTCACATAGGCCCTCGAGCCTCCCCCCCTCATCACGTCAACAATAGGGAGAAAAATTATCGTACCTTGCTGAGTCACTGGATGAGCAACGCACAGACGGGAGGTCTCCGGACAGATCGCATTCAGAACCCCGTTCAAAAGGATAACCTTGTATAGGGGGCTAACTCCCGCGTTATTGACAAACATTCTCCCCTCCGGTTCATTTTTGGACCCATGGGCTGGATCCAAAATGCCTCGAGGGTCCTGTGAGCGGAAGTTTGCGTCTTTTGCTCCACGATCTCAGACCCCGAAGTCGACCCCGTTGTGGTTATTTACCCTGTGGCAACCTAGCGCTGTTTGAACACGTGACCTTGCCTTGCCCTCAAGGTGTTCTTTTACCCGCACATAGAGCGGCCTCGCCGTCTTCCCTGAAGACGGTGTTTAAGATTGGTGGGGGGCATGTCCACAAGTCGGGATTTTCTAAGTCTGACCACCTCAGGCTCTTTTTTATGGAAGTGCTAACCTCATCGGAGATAAAAGGCACCATGAAGGGAATCTTTCCCGCAAGGGGATTACCCCCCGGTTCGTTATCTGTAGCGCCTGTCCTGGTTCTATGCACAGGTAACGAGAGGCGGTAACTGTTTAGCCAAGCAATGTCGCGTGCCATTTTCACTTACACTTTTGCGACAGTCCTGAACATGTTCTTCACTACCGCCCGCTTATTCTGGAGAGGATGGGCTGATCGAAAGTGGACAATCATGTTTTTGCTGGATGGTTTCTGTACCATCTAGTAAGATGGGCGCCCCTCCCCCGTCACTCTTGACCTGGACATTGAGGAACGGAAGCTAGCTCTCGTGGGGTCTTTCGCGTGTCAGTTTGATACGGTCCGACTGCTCGTTCATTATGGAAAAACATTTATCCATTTCTCCCTGAGTAGAGCAGACCTGCAGCTGTCGATATATCGACAATAAAGCAATGGGAGTCGTTCTAATACTGGCGCTTCTATCTTTGCCATGATAGCAATGGTCAAAGTTGGCGCCAGCCGTTGTCCCATGGCTAAGCCTCTAGTCTGCGCGTAAAACGTCCATGACCATCTGAAAATGTTGCAGTCCAGCATTTGAGGAATGCCATTACTTGACCTATGAAGGGCCCACACACATTAATTGCGTCTCGTTATTGGCTAAGAAGCTCGGAAACGGCTTAGCGGACGGATTACTGACGTTAGAGAGAGCTTCCACGTCAAAGGACTCCATCACACATCTGGTGCTTGGGCTCACTCCGCTGAGAGGCTAAGGAACATGAAGTTTCTCATCAACTCGAAAGGCTATGCAGTCTGCCACCTTGGTGCATCAGAAAACTTGGTGCGCTCGTGGGATTCGACACATATATAAAGACGGGTTAGGCGGTTAGACGGGTTTATACTTTGCGGCAGCGTAGCGTAGCGCTTCCAGCGTACGCCAGCGGCAGCGTCGGGGAAAGGATAGATATCGACATAGCGTTTCCATCGTCACCAGCGTACGCTAGCGCGGGTTTCACGAGCGTTTCACTAACGTTTCGCTAGTGTTTGCAGCGGCGGGGGTAGAGAATATAGAAGAGTAGGAGGGTACAAAATACTCTCCTAATACTCTCTAGCGTAGGAGAGTATTTTGTACTCTCCTACTCTTCTATACTCTCTAGCGTAGGAGAGTATTCTGAACTCTCCTACTCTTCTGTACTCTCTAGCCCCGCCGCTGCAAACGCTAGCGAAACGCTGGAAGACGCTACGCTGCCGCAAAGCGCTAAGTATAAACGCAGCCTTAAAGGCAATTTCCGCGATCAAGTGTGGCGGGTAGTTGATGCTCCGTCATGAACCAGTATCCCATAGGTAGCTCCTCAGTAGAAAAGAGTCGAAAAAAACCTCGGGAACCCCTTAAACACCGACTTCACCCTAGCAGTCTTGGACGAGTACGTCGGGTGCGAAGGACGCGCTCTCCACAGCGAGTGCACGCAAAGCTTGAGCCGTGGGACCGTGCCGTTGGTGCCAGGTAATTCCTGGCCAAGCGATGCGATATTCGTGTTTGGAGTTGAAGGTCTGGGAACGAAATTTTCAACCTTTTTTTGAAAAGTTCGATGGCAAAACTGGTCTGATGTCGGAAGATGGGGTAGTAACAATTGGATAGTGGTCCCATCTAAAATATCATTAGGTGAGTCTGAGAAAAACACACTAACTGTTTTTGATTTCTTATCCTCCTCTTGCCATGAGTACGGAAGACGAACTACCTGCTCTTCAGATCACGTCCTTCCCAGCTTGCAGGGTATGAAACCCAAAAAAGTTTGCTGCTCTTTTGTTCACATCCTCCTAATTAGATTCGCGCTTGCAAAGAACCATATGGAACCCTAAAACAGCTTGAGCGTCTTCAATTTATGTCCAACGGTGCGAGGTTTGCGCTTAGTCGCTATGGAAAGCGCGGATCCACGAAGATGGCAAAGTGCCAGAAGCGCCGCGCGCGACACGTGCCGCGCGGATGTTGTAGGGATAGAAGCTGCTCGCGAGCCGTTGCCTCGTCCACCCACAGTATGATGTTGTCACTGCTGCCACGCGCAAATGTCTCTAACTTCTTTATCGCGCCGTTTTGAGGGACGAAAGCGGTAAGTTCCTTGTGAACGTATAACAGTTCGAAAGCCACGGAATCATTTTGAGGACCACGTGATAGCGGGGAGTGTCTTCAAGCGACGATTCTCTGATATGTTTTTCGATTCTTCAGTCGACCAAATCGATATGGACTGTGAGCAAGGGTCAAGCATCACGCAGCGGAGAATCGGCCTGATATACGACCCTCCCCCTCTCTAGATGTTCGTATAAATACGACTCCTCTCCTTTTATTAAATAAATATGGAATAGAATAGTAGTTCAGTCCTAAGAGAAATATAGTACAGTTCGTTTCTTTCAACTGTAAGAATAGGAGCACGCTGTCCCATTATTGTTACCTTGGAGCTGATAGAGGTTATAATTTCCTTGGGAACAGCTTGCAAAGCTCTATCACTCAAAACCTAGAATCTGGTGAATACATCCCAGTTCCGAAAGAGGTTCTGCGACATTGCATGAAGATTAACGATCAAACTCCCTTGGTTTTCATTCTTCCGCGGGTCACAGTTTGGGCAGTATAGGACAAGAAGTGAACCGAAACCAGTGGTGGAAATCAGGACATGCCCCTCAGGCTGGGTCAGGGCACATCATTGGTTTGGGATTTTGACGAGGCCCGTACGATCTCCCCCCCCCTTTTTGGGGGTTTGGTACGACCCCCCCCTGTACATAAACTCATGAAGTTTCTTCCCCCCCTCCCCGAGGAGGAAGAAACTTCATAAGTTTATGTATAAGTAAGCGAAAAATGGAAAAAGTAACATCCTGAACGAGGCCCCTCTCGCTTTTTGCTCATTTCTATCCTGCTTCAGAAAAGAGAATAGAAAAGAAAGGCCGTTAGGTTCACCCACCTTCCCTCGAGTCAAAACAAACTCTGGTAACTAAATCAATTGCATTTAAAAGAAAAAAAAACAGGAAATTAAGCCAACTTCTCCTAAAAGCACTCTGAGCGGTCCAAGCAAAATTGCTGGGGCGCGCTCTGACGCGTATTCGAGTAAACTGAGAAGAAGATAAACATTTGATATTCGAGTAAACCGAGAACAAGATAAATATTCGATAATCGAATTAACCGAGAAGAAGATAAACACGAAAGAGTTAATACGAACGAGAGCAAACCAGCCGAGATCAGCTGATTAATGATCGAGGTACCGGGGAGGGGTTCTGAGCAGGACCCACTGCCGCAAGGTGGTTGCAGGTGGTTTGATTGGAGCGCGGATTTTCAGGAAAGTGGGGTGGTTTTAAAGAGCCATAACTTCCTTAATAGCCGACCTGTGGGAAAGAAAAGAACGCAGTCGTATGGAGAAAGATTTGAGCTTTCCAAAGCATACTGACGTTTCTTCTGATTAGATGATCAAACCACAGCCAAGATTTTAACAGCTTTATTTGGCTGACGTTTCGGCCTTGTCGCCTTCGTCGGAGCCTGGAAAGTCAAAGATAAGGTGACCTACCGCCGAATGCCATTTCAAACTTAAGGACAGCTCACCGTAGACTAAAGGCGTCTAGGGAGGTCTCGTAAACTAACCTTAGGAACGCACGGCTAGCTCGAGTTTCGACCACCGCTAAACTGACTCACTGTGCACGGCTTCAGCTGACCCGATCCCTCGACCCGAAGCCGATGGCAATTGAAGCCCACACAGGTCAGCGAAGGGGGCGAGCTCACTCGTTATGGCAAAGCATTCATCTTTCCTGTTCAACTTGGGGTCTTTGGCGCGTATCCAGAAGGCCTCCAAAGTTTTCCGGTCTGAAGTGCGAGGCTCTCGCGACAAGATCCTGACAGAGACTTGGAACTCCGCCCCTCCGTGCCCGTACACTCTGTGTCCACCTAGGGGGGTCTGAGGTCTCGATTTCTTTATCCCATCCAGATGTTCCTTAACCCTGGAGCAGAGTGGTCGCCCGGTTTCGCCGATGTATTCGTCCCCACATTGGGTGCATGAGATCAGGTAGATCACACCTGATACCATGCAGTCACCCTGCTGCCCATGTGGGCAGACAACACAATGGGGGGTAAGGCAATACCGGTCGTACCAGCGATTGCGGACCAACTGCTGCTTGAGGGACGCGGGAGGGATCTCGACCACCCGAACCATTGAGTCAAGGCTGCACCTGCGTAGGGCCATTCTTACGGCGAAGCTGATCCCATCACTGACAAAGGGCCGTCCTTGAACATGTTCCTGCGTGAGGACAAAACAGGCCATCACCAGGAACATGTTCAGGACGGCAAGTGGTCTCCTCGGGTGATCAGGAGAAGCGGAGTCTCTGGAGCTCGCGCGGAAGATAGCTATCTCCAACGGTTACCCTCCGAAAGATGGACCTCTTCCTGGACCACCCAGCAGGCGAGGAGATAGGGGTGCGAACGAGGATTCCGAAAAGGTGCCGTTTCACTTGCCCTTTGTCAGTGATGGGATCAGCTTCGCCGTAAGAATGGCCACTACGCAGGTCCAGCCTTGACTCAATGGTCCGGGTGGTCGAGATCCCTCCCACGTCCCTCAAGCAGCAGTTGGTCCACAATCGCTGGTACGACCGGTATTGCCTTACCCCCCATTGTGTTGTCTGCCCACATGGGCAGCAGGGTGACTGCATGGCATCAGGTGTGATCTACCTGATCTCATGCACCCTCTGTGGGGACGAATACATCGGCGAAACCGGGCGACCACTCTGCCCAGGGTTAAGGAACATCTGGACGGGATGAAGAAATTGAGACTCAGACCCCCTAGGTGGACACAGAGTGTACGGGCACGGAGGGCGGAGTTCCAAGTCTCTGTCAGGATCTTGTCGGCGAGAGCCTCGCACTTCAGACCGGAAAACTTTGGAGGCCTTCTGGATACGCGCCAAAGACCCCAAGTTGAACAGGAAAGATGAATGCTTTGCCATAACGAGTGAGCTCGCCCCCTTCGCTGACCTGTGTGGGCTTCAATTGCCATCGGCTTCGGGTCGAGGGGTCGGGTCAGCTGAAGCCGTGCACAGTGAGTCAGTTTACCGGTGGTCGGAACTCGAGCTAGCCGTGCGTTCCTAAGGTTAGTTGCTTTGTGCTTGTGAGGTACGAGACCTCCCTAGACGCCTTTAGTCTACGGTGAGCTGTCCTTAAGTTGAAATGGCATTCGCGGTAGGTCACCTTATCTTTACTTTCCAGGCTCCGACGAAGGCGACAAGGCTGAAACGTCAGCCAAATAAAGCTGTTAAAACCTTGGCTGTGGTTTGATCACCTAATCAGAAGGACTCACACGATGCCAAGATTCATTGAAAGCCGATCGTGGATACTTGACGATTTATTTATTTATTTATTCAATGCACGCAGAGGTGCGCCTTATACCATTTGAGTTGTAACAAATCGAAGCGAGCTACAATCTTACCTAACATTAACTTGTGTTAACATACAATAACTAAAATAGGAATAAAGGTCCTCATTCAGATCCTGGCCAGAAGAAATGAGGAGTTAATGAGAAAGCCAGTCCTTTACCAGTTATAGGAGTATGAATCGGGTGCTTCATTGACTCGATGATGCTAACTTCGGCGGCGGATGACGCTGGGGAAACTTCACTCATAGATGGTAACCAAACATGGAATAGGAAACTGAATTTCCGGATGTTAAGTATTCTCTATCCCTAACAATTCAGCTTCCTACCCGCCAACTCCAAGTTGTTCACAAACTAGCTTCTCGGACTGACAATGCTCCTAACAACGTGTGTTGTTCCTCCTATTGTTAGCAAGAATATGGGGAAAATTTAAAATTTTGTGAATCATCCTAATTTTTTGGTCGATGGAGCGGAAGTTGTAGTAACGCTAATTGATTAACCCGTAAGTAGTGTCATTTCTCAAGGTGCCCAATGTGAAGGCATTTATCCGGGGAATTTCTCCCAGCTCTTATATGGGGGCGAAGCACAATCATAGGGAAGGCGAAATGGCGTCTTCAGTACAACCTCTTCTCCCTAGGAGCACAGTTCAATTAAAATCTCTTTCTACCACTGCGGCGGAGCAGATTATTAATGAGTACCCCTACACTTGGAGACGGAGATAGTTTAGTGGTTTGCTTACCCCGGAACGGTGCTTTCGGAGGGAGAAGGCTGAGTTGGTCCGACAATGAGGGTCGAATTTTAGGCGAGAGTCGCTCCAAATTTTACCCCAAAACCTCTCACATGGTAAACGCGCCACTTAACTATCTCCGTCTCCAAAAGGTACCAGGATCGTCTGAGAAGATAAAATACAGATTTGTACTTCAGTTGTTCCCTGCAACTCTTTGTATATGAAGGCCTCGCACTCAATAAGCCACTACGCTTCTGAATAGGGATAGAATACATACCGCTTTACAGAAAGGAATTGATCAACGGCGGAGAACTTAGCCTTTATCGTTTACCGTTTCTTTTGACGACAGTAAATTTCCTAGGGGAGAGATGTCCGTGAGGAGGAGAGCAGCATTGTAAAGCAGTAGCCTACTATTCTTTTCTAATTGTATTTAACTTACTCTAGATCTTCTCCCAGTTCGACACACTTCTTTGATGGGTTTCAGATGCACAAATTGAAAAACACGTGTGATTTTTTGCCTAATTTATGAACATTATGAGAGGTTTTAGTTTTGTGATGGAATGTCATCCTTTCCTCAGCACGCAATCTCAACAAAACCAAAAAATGTTGGAAAGATCTCCGTTTCCAAAAGTATTCGCTTCCTTCAAAAGTGTTCCTTTTCCTGCAGAGTCTTCCGCCCGAGGGTTAGGCTGCGTTTATACTTTGCAGCAGCGTAGCGTAGCGCTTCCAGCGTACGCCAGCGGCAGTGCTGGGGAGAGGATGCATATCGATCTAGCGTTCCCAGCGTCACCAGCGTCACGCTAGCGTTACGCCAGCGTTTCTCCAGCGTTTCACCAGCGTTTTGCTAGCGTTTGCAGCGGCAGGGGAGTAGAAACTATGGGAGAGCTGGAGGGTACAAAACACATCGATTGCGCGTCTCTGGCGGCCACATAGTCTCCACAATACGCGTCGATTCCGCGTCTCTCACTGCCACAGTCTCTACTCCCCTGCCGCTGCAAACGCTAGCAAACGCTGGTGAAACGCTGGAGAAACGCTGGCGTAACGCTCACGTGACGCTGGTGACGCTGGGAACGCTAGATCGATATGCATCCTCCCCCCGACACTGCCGCTGGAAGCGCTACGCTGCCGCAAAGTATAAACGCAGCCTTATTCCGTATGGAGTTTCCATGGTCAAACTTCTGACCCTTTTAAGGACTGAATTCTGAATGCGCCATTGTTATAAAACTCATTTGGAAACTACAAGCATGCATCCAGAACAGTTTGGTTTGCTTACCACTGATTTCTTTCCTGCGTGGGCGCCACCCACTTGCTTGTTCTTCATAAAACGACCTTTCCTTTCTCCAGCGACAAGATACGACCGTCCAATGGGATTCTCCCACCGATCATGTGCACTATGTGGGGAGCGGACTCCATCGCTCTCTTCCAAGATACTCGCGTGAGAACGAGTGAAGGGAAAGCGCCATTTTCATTGTATCACGTGCTGTAGCCCACTGTTTGCTAAGGCGTTCGGATCCCGTCCTAAGCTGAGCGTTTCGCATCGTTTCGTCATAACAGTGGGTGACAATAATCTAGAGAATGGTTCAAAAAATTTATTTTGACGGAAAACATTTGTTTGTTAACATTTGTTTGTGTTCACCGTCACGTCGGTCGTATTTGGCTATTGAGCCCGCCTCACATCCGTTTTACGTTCGCACACCACTACAGAATGGGCTGTTTTTTCTTGTCTTCACGCAACCCTCCATTTCGATTCTTCATGCGTACGAAATTTTTAGTGGCACTCACTAGCGCGCATAATCAATAGTTATCTTGTAGCATGCATAGTAGCCCCCTAGTTGGTTGATGTTGAGTAATTGTCGTGGTCTAGTACTTACGAGGGAGAATAACACTTCATAATGTGCATAGCACGAGTATGCAAATCATCTTTTCTGATGTCGGTTGATGGCTTCCCTCCCCACGCCTCCTTGAACCAGTTGCCGACAGCTTCCATATGCGAAGAAGCTGCGCTGAAAGGGGAACCACATCATACCTACTAGAAAAACTAGAGTTCCATCGCACTGCTGCACAACGCAGCCCCGATGCAACCGATCCGTTCTACTCAAAGTTCCTGTACCTGGCTGCTAGCTGATACGCAACTCAAAGCCTTTTAACACGTTGGCGACATTGCCTCCCACTGCTGGGACGCACCTTTTTTGCCGCGTGGGACATTGCCCTCCCAATGCTGGGATGCGGCATGGGTAAAAAACCAATTTGAAAACCTTTCGAATTTTTGAAAGCTACATATTGTACAGGAAGGCATTGTAGAATATACATTAGCTGTAAACCGTGCTGTTGTGTCATTGAGAGTATTTTACCGAGGAGACAAACGAAAGTGATTTCCTAGAAAAATAGATAATTCTTGGATATATAGAACTGAAGCTCCACATGCAGATAGCTAATGTGATAAGGTAACTTTCAACAATATCTCTGAATCGAATCCGATTACCACCTCTGGCGCGAAAATATTCCTTTTTTGCGACCTTGTTCCCACGTTCCACGTGAATGAGGCGGGAGTATTCCATGAAATTTCAGGGTTTATCTCGAAAGTAAACAAGAATAGCAAAGCCTTACTAGCTTCTACATTGAATTCTGAACACTCTGCAAGTTTTTGGCGTATAAACGCCCTAGCATTTATGCGCATTCTTCGGAAATAGGGAAAAACTGCTCTGTCCCACGCGAGACACGCGAAAAGGCGCCTGTCGCCTATGTGTTAAAAGCAGTTTCGCACAATTCAGTGAGCTATATATTACTTATTTGCCACAAAAAGGCAAACCTGATGTGTCAGATGAAGGCTGAGATTCCGGAAATTATAGTGCTATTGTCACCTCAGTTGTTTCCGTGAGACAATTTCAGGTTTTGTTGAGTTTTCTTGTGGTCGATTTGCTGAGGCCCTGAGGAAACTTTTGTCGAAAATTCTGCACCTTGTCAGCTGTTGAGTTGTTTTAGGCGTGGTCAGCGTTCCAGTGATAAATTTCGGACCGCAGAGTACTGCATAAAACAGCCGTTATCACAATAAAAACAACTTGGAAACATGTGAAGCCTCAGCCTTACATTTCCGTCATCGCGTCTAAAGTAACAATGAGGAAGAGGAATGGTGACCCTCTTGGCGCACAGGTCACACTCGCGCCGAAAGCTTAGGTGTGTGTTCGAGCATCTCGTGGGTTTGAAGCTTTGCTCATATTCAGCATTCTTGTGGTACGGAGAAACAGTAATTATAGTGAGAATATCTAACCACCCTTTGAGATTTTCTGTAAGGTCCATCCAATATCCGATCGTGGCAGCGGAAGTTTCTTACAAATTTCTTAACGGCGGCTTTCTGTGCCTCTGTCCGACTCGCTGTCCTCTTCGTCTTCGCGCAGCTGGAGAACGTAACAAATGCAGCTGTGAAAAAAAAACTGGAACAAGCCAAAAACAAGGATTTTCTACGGAATTCTTCTTTGATTTTCTTTAACTTGTGTGCCGAAATACCATTGGTATAGATGAAGTAATCCTCGAAGAACGATTCTCAAATCAGTCCCCAATCCCAAGCAAACAAAGAGGAAGTGAGATTTAGGTTTCAGCACCTACGGAGAGCATCGGGATGACAAAATGACAAAGTAAAAACCATGTCCTTAACCCCATCACTCAGCTCTGAGCTGTTTAATGCGGTTTTGAGGCTTGCTCCAATTTCCTGCGGCTGTAATTCAAACATAAAGCACCTAATGGGGAGGGTGTACCAGGATGACTGTGTCTCTTAAGAAGTGTGAACGCTAATTTTGTTATTTCCGTGATCCATTTCTCAGAAAGTCTTGCATCACGCAAGTCCGAAGAGACATTGTGAATCAGCAAAAAAAGGATAATCCCCATGTATCAAGAATCAAGTCATAACATGCCTTGTCTTTGAAAAACTGCTCGAACTTGTTTTAAACAGCTTTCGGAACTTTCCTCATAAAAGTTGAACGCAAAAGGGAAAGGTTCACCTGATGTTAACTACTTAGCTTTCTACTACATACTCTTCATATCCGGATACGTGTAGACAATAATGAGATGGCATGGGAGCACTCTCTTTAAGGATCTGAAGATTTGAGTGCTGAAGTGCCATGTAAATTTTGTCCCTCATTGAATTCCCTCTTCATCCTCTCCCCCCCCCCACCACAACAATTGAAAGAACTTGTTCAGTTGAAGTATTTTCCAAGATGTGGATGCTCTCGGCTAGCTTTACATACAGTCGCACCCGCGAAGATAATAGTTTGTGAGTCGAAAACTTTGGCTCTCTAGTTTTTCGCTCATTAGTTGTTCACCCCATCACGTGAGAACGATCTTTTCATTACGCGAAGGAGTTGGGACATTCATTCCACATGTTTCACTTGTGGTATGACAACTATTTGCCTACTACTATTTTGTTCCTTCATGAGGCGCCCCCGTGGTTGTCCCTTCAATTTCGGGAAGAGACCCTTCGCGCCCACGGCTTAAGTCAAGGATTCGATAATCCAAGATGTAGTTCTGCAGAGCCCATAGTTTCTAGCCGGACTCGGCCACGACCACGACCATCGACTATGTAGTATCCAATACTCGAGGGATCGAATCATAATCACGGTCAGACAAGTTCCAGCGGGAATCAACGTTTAGAAACACCAGCAACAACAAGAAGCTCATAATTGAGGACAACGATTCATTCGGTTTATCTGTTGTGTCCGTTGCTTCTGGATATGTACTGGCCAGTCAATTGTTGTACTACCATGAAAGGACCCCTGACTGACAGGATTAACTAGTGTTTGGCTGTTTCCTTTTTTTGTGACTGAGTTCATGCTGACAACGATCGACACCTTGAACATATTTTGAACAGTTTTCACTGCATAAGTTCCCAACACGGCGGCTCAACAGGGCATGTTCGTGGGCACAGTTGCGGGAACAGCAACCATGCCCATGAACACGCCCTGTCGAGCCGACGGACCATTTTGGTTCAGGACGAGAAGTAGACAGAATATGTCTAAGAGAGTCTAGGTGGTACACAAAAGCGTTGGCGCAGACCTCATCTCCCCAACACTTTGAGGCAAATTCCCCGTTATGTGGGAGGGGAGCGGGTCGGTCGGCATTTTTTTGAGAGTGACACTTTCATCATCTGAAAGCACGTCTCTGTCTGGGCCATCCTGCAGCACTTACGCTGATACCAAAATCCCCCAGCGAAACTTACTAACCGGTAGAGCACTACCGCAGTTGGTAGGGCGCAGTCAAGTGGAAGGCGTGTGGCTGGTCGTGGCAACGCGGGCACAGTATAGAGACGGCACCCGAGTATCACTGCCCTCTATGAAGGTTTATATAGCTTTATTGACGAGACGGGGTGGACTCGGTGTAGTTGCGATGGAATACAATATAGCTGAGACGGGGTGCTCTCTAGGTAGTCCGAGACGGGGTGGTCTCGGTGGTGGACATGGTAGAATGCTGACTTAATCTAGGCGTGCCTCTCAATACAAGAGAGGTCACGCATCGATTATCTAACTATTTACCTATGGGTCATAATCACATGTCTCAATGTTCCCTATGGGTTGTACTCATCAATCACTCAGTCTTAAAAGGATGCACCGGTAGGTTCTGGTGGCAATCCAGAACACCTTCCGTCCCACGCACTCTGACGAAAATGCCAGCCCGTTCTCCTCGTACATAGCCAAGACCAGGATTCTCAAAGGTAAGCGTACAGTTTGTCTTTGACTGATACCCAAAGATGCACAGCTACCGTCCGCTCACAACTCAGCCCTTAGCGGGAACTGTAATAGGGATTTGATTTTACCGCAGTTCATAATACGGTGGGTTCGGTGCATGGCACCTCTTCAAGCCGCAGGATGGCACTTGCAGTGAGCTAGAATTTCTACTGCTGGGATCCACAGAAGTGCAGCCAAAAACCATGGATGTGATTTAACTATAATATGATGGTCTAGTGTCTTCTCATTGATACATCAGTACTGATCTCATTTCGTATAGTATCGTAGCGATCATAATCTTTTCGACGAATTTTCTTTTATTGCAGTTTTAGAGGGAGCGATTCAAAGAGGTCACTTAGTTTTCGTTCAGCACGTGCCCTCAGACAGAACTAAACAGTATATCAATATCACATAGTTGCAATACCCTTGTTCAGTGCTCACTATCGATAAGTAAAGTGGCTGACATCCAGAAAATGGTGTAGAAATAGCGCATGGTAACGTGCTGGGGCAGGATTTCGTGATGACATTGCGAAAGTGTTGACGTGTACTCTACTTATCCCTAAGACGGAGTAGACGTGACTTTTGAGCATGGCATTGGACGGGTTTTAGGATGCTTCAGTTCGGAACAACTGCTATCTTGTTCTGTGTTATAAGTAGACATGACTACGACTGCTCCGAAATGATATCTCACGAAAACCTAGACTGTCGCCATTTTGAAATCAAGTACGCAGCCACGCCTACCCGATCTCAGGGATTTCGAGTATACGCGACATCGCTTGAGCACCTAATCAGTTCAGCGTGGAACTAATATGGCGACTGTCCTAGCTAGGATATATTGGTACGCTCTGCACGCAGCCACAGTGTTTGCCTCCTGGGCTATATGCGTTATGTTTGTAAACCCCCCCCCCTCCCCCGAAGTAAATTTAAGTACAAAGCAGGGATCCGAAGCAGAGCCTAAAGATTGTGAAAATGAATTCCCCACGGCTGAATTCTCATCACTTGGGCCTCGCAGCTGTATTCCACGGAATAGTTACGAGAGCAGGCTTCGTCCGAACGAGAGAGCAGAAACATTGAGGAAAAATCTGCCTAGTTAGTGGGTGCATGGAACGCCATGCCACTAGTGAATGGGTCCAACTCGCCAACTCGTCTCGTAAGAAGCCCGAAAATCAAGGCTTCTATCAAAGCCAAGCCGCATCGAATACTCATGAATAACTGATTTTTATACTGCAAGCTTCCTCTCATCTAGTGACGTCTGCTTTGTGGAATTGTCATAGAGGAAGTTCTGTTTGGTCATTCTCAGTAGTGACAGACCTGGCCCATTAACTGTTTTCAAGAATTAATTTGCTCAAGTAAAGATTCATAAAAATTCGTGCGCTCGCTCATTTACAGCATTGCCTAGTAGAACACCACAAATTCTTTTTTCTAGAAAATGCACTGCATTTTGACTCTTTTTCTAGTGAAGAAACGTTGGCTGACGTGTGTCCGCTAATTTTGCCCCACTCTCAAACAAGCGCTGCTTAGCAGAAAGTGAAGTGTAGAACAAAACAGAAGCAGACGTACTGTAATCTGAACTTTTTCACAAAACATGATCCTTGAAGACCGTATCTCATTCAACTCTTATGGATCAGTGTTTCTCTTCGAGGCGCTGGCGCTCAAAATCGCCAACGACTTCTAGAATAACCCGACATATTCTTATCAAATTTTCCCACGATTCTGCCGTCGAGCGAAGGGCAGGTGTAGACTCCTCTGAGTGCCTAAAAGCGAAAAAAATCACCAATCGCAGAGAATTTTGCCCGGGGGAAACACGCGATCGTCGTTGGGGAGTCGACCCTCCGTGGTGCTCCACCCAGAATGAAGTCAGAGGTATTGAAGAGTTCGTCCGAGTGATAGCGATCTTGTGCTATGTAAGCGTGGCAAGTGGGTCTTAATTGAGGCAGCATTGCTATTTTTTTGTGCTGTTTTCTTCACAGCCGTGCTACGTAGCACTTCATGCTTCACATTTGAGCGCCATAGCCATCATCGTGTCATCGTACGCTGCGTCTACAAGAAGAGGCTCAACAGTAATAGTTTTGCGGAAACATTATCCTTGAGCCGAGCGAATGACGTCATGAAAGGACCACCCGATGGTGGTGGTTTGAGGAAAGGGGGGATAACCAACCCTGTTCTCCAGAGCGTTTCAATCACTAAATTTGCTCTTCTTTCCCTTTTTTTGGGTCAAAACTGATACACCATCCCTTCCCGTTGCATTTCCCCTCTAACTAGAACGGATTGGAACAGCACCAACTTTGTGACATCTGCTCCTGTTAAAACTATAACCAAGCCAGCCACTTGCAATGGGTCGTGGATCTCTTTATTTGTGTCCCATTTCCAGTTTCATTATATTTCTTTCTGTGTGACGTCATTTGCGCGCAGCAGCAATTGTTCGCCCTTTCTCTCGCTTACTTTACTGTGGGACGTCCAGCCATGTTAGAGGCCTGTCCGACGACCGTGTGGAAACTTGGCTAAACGCGTTACCACTTGTTCCTCGTTTTTACCTCTCCTTACCAGTTTGCTCGTGTTTAGACGTGGAAGACCGGCTCGCTTGTTTGAGAATCCCCTTAACTTTTGTGGTATTCCTACAACCCATTTATTCTCATTTGGACCGGCTTCCAGGAATTTTTTTTCTCTCGAAGACCTATTTCTCCTAATTTTCTGACGAGGTTTCCACAGCTGACTAGGGGAGAATTTGAAGATCTCTGTGAAAAACCGAGATTGCCGTGAAGATTTCTTCTTTTCACCGGCAATTATGAACAAATCATAAAACAAATAATATACAAGTAATGCTAAAAACATTTCTCGTGTACTTTTCGGAACCAGGTGAGGCAGTAGTGGTTTTTACAAGAGGAACTAAGGACTTCCACAAGAATCAAAGTCTACATCCTCTTTGCGCAGTACCAGTGAACATCAAAAAGGGCAAGAAAGCTAGTCCTTTTCCCGAAACTTAGATAAAAATTGTAGAAGGGAAAAATGTAAAAAGAATGGCGAAAAACGGCTTTCATGAATGTTTAGACGTTTATGGTTCCGTCGCGAGCGCGCAACCATGAACGGGATGACTGCCCATGTGTTGCGCGCCGTGGACGCGTCGCTCGACAAACGGGAGTATTTGACAAAACGGCGCTGCCGCGAACGTGTTTATTAGAAGAAAAAAGAGAGGCTGTCGAAAATGCTCGATTTCGTGGAACTGGCGCTCCAATTTGTGCACCTAAATATCGGTGAAAGGAGAAACTCCAAAAAAACTAAGAGGGTCGTATAGAGCAGAGAATTCCCTGCAATACAGTGATAAACTCAAGGCAAAAATTTTCAATTTTAACGCGATTTTTCGAGTGAGAAAAACGCCATTACTTATGGGCCAGCCCAATACGTTGGATTACAATTTTTTTTTGTCCAGAAGTTTTTCAAGCTCTCTGCTTCACTTTTTTTAACATTTCTTCAACTTTTTAGTTGTCGAGTAATATTTAATGTTGGAGGCTGTGGACGAACAATTGCGAGAAAAGCGCGAAAAACTGTGAGTGTTTCATTACCTTCTCTTCTCCGGATAGGCAGTCCTTCCAGTCCTTTTTCTCACTTTGTGAAGGATACGAAATTGAGGTGCTTCCAAGAAGGACATATCTGGACACGCCAGTCCACTAGCCAACTCTGACCGAGTAAATCTTCTAGCGCCTTTAATCTCCGCGTCATCGTGTTTCTTCTGCTTGAAAATGCCACGCCTTCGTGCTCGTTTGCTCCTCCCACTTGCGCCCCCGCCGGGTGGACGTCCCATTTCATTCATGCGCTATGCACGATCGGTCAGATTCTTAAGTAGGGTGGACAAAAACCCGTCGTAGTGAATTGTGCTTAGTGTTTGATCGCTGTTCACTAGCCGTTCGCGATGAAATTGATTTACCGAATTGAACAGTTCACTCTTTTCTACAGCTATCTCGGCTCCTGGTGAAGTTTTACCATTTTTGTCACTTCCGCGTCATTTGAAAGGTAACTCGCCATTAGAAGCGTGTCGTAGAGAGCCCCAGACGCTGCCTTTGGTTGCGCTGTTTTACCTCCCAGTGTCTCAGAATTACCCACTTGACTGTGCCATCCATGGGCACCTATCTGTTCAGTGGCTGGAATAATGTCCATGGCAAAGAGCCGATAGATCGGTGGTCTATTTGCAGCCCTGGCCAAAGCTTCAGAGCCAACCAACGTCTCTCAGCGGAATCAGGCCATCCTTTATGCATTTATTGACGAAACGCTGCCTATCTGACTCACTGAGAGTATACTGAAAAGAGTGAAGAAATTTTCAATACCAGTGGAGACTGAAGTCGCCTCATCGTTTTAGAACACTTTTCAAAACACCATCCCATCACAAATCATCGAGCGACGCAAGATAGAGACTGCCAGCAAGGTAACTATCAGAAACAGTAATTTGGGGCACTACCGACCCGGGCTAGGGAGAAGAATTTAAATGCCAAACGAACATTTTCGGACAGCGGGCGAGCGGTCGCGTCGCGGTCATTGCATGGGTCGCGTTGAATCTGGCGCGAGGGAGGAGATTTCACATGATTTTGGAAGTTGAAACATGCAGTGTATGATATACTGGAAGGTGAATGAGTAGTTTCCTATATGTTCCTTTCTCCGTTCGCAGACGGTTCATGGAGTCATTTAGACATGAGCTACAATCATAGACACACTCACGTAGCTGTGCACATGAATAAGAACCGTATACGGATTCGTAAGCTCCTGTCGTACGGAACCTTATGTCGCGTTTTTTTCTGAGTTTTTAGGATCCTTCATGAGCAAAGATAGAAATTTCGAAGACATAAATCTAGTGCGACAGGGTTAATGGGCACTGGTGAGGTGCGCGGTAGTTCAGGACTGAAGGCAAAGATGACGACGAAAGTATCTTTATCTCCATGTGATAACAAGAATCCAGAGACAGCAATGCTAGAGCAGTTGAGTGGGTGCAATAGGATAACTGTTCCACATGGGTGCATTTGAAGTATGTACAAGTTCCAGAAAATAAATTTTGTGTTGTAACCCCAGAAAATAAATTTTGTGTTGTAACCCAGACATTCGTGATGTGGCGTCCCAAAGAAGTTTGAGTGTGATCGCAACTTTTTTTTGGATTCGAGGATAAATTGAGCGTTACGGTTGGCAAGGTGGGTAAAGAAGTGCATGTGGTAGGAACTCCAGAGTTTCCAGAAAACTAGAAGGAACTCCTGTAAAATCCCCCAATTTGAAGTATGTTCCACGGTTTCATAGCTCTCGATTGTATCATTTGCTGCAAATTGAATGATGTTCTCGCTCATACGAATGTCTCGTGTATCGTGAACCTGATCGCGAGGATAACGCTTCCCAGTGCAATGACCGCCACGCGACCGCTTGTCCGCTGTCCGAAAATGTTCGTTTGGCATTTAGGTTCTTCTGGGGTATGGGGGAGGTGAGAACTGGGCGGACGAGTGGTCGCGTGGCGGGAGCCTCAACTATAGGAAAAATGTTTGCTAGGTCGAAAACGATCCTCCCGCCAGGCGCACGAAATCCCTTCATTTGCCCGATATGAATCTCATTCGACCGTTTTATTTTGTAATGGTGTACACGATGCAGCCTACCTCAGTCGCCGATCTGCGTGGATGCGTTGCCCTTTCGAAAGCGAAAACGAAATGATCGAAAAGGTAGGTAAGTTTTGAGTTCGCACTTGAGGGATCATACTCTAGGCGGAGATAGAGGAGATCAGATTGAACGTATAGTTTTTCTATCACGATGACGTGACCCACCTAACTAAGGCATTATAGAACTAATTTGTCCTTTTTTTACAAATCACTTCATTTCTTTCGTAATGTTCGGTCATCAGAATGTTCCTTCATTTCCATTTCAGGTCCGGAATTAGCCATACATAGTTCAGCGGCCGAAGATCGGTCGGTCAGCTGAGGAGATGATACTCTGACATTTTTGTATATTGCAGCGAACATCGGCCCAATGTGCTATTTCGCATTCTCAGCGCTGTGCATCACGAGTGAGGTCACTCTGAAGCTATTGGATAGATGAGGTCATATATGGCGGTGCTGACTCTCCCATACATGGTGCAACGTTGCGATGAGAAGTTACCACCCCTTCTCCTCTCCCCAGTATCCAACCTTGTCATTTAGACATTTCTTACATGCTTTGCTAAGGAAATGACGTCGAGTAATTCCCGGCGATGATGTTCTCTCCGGCAAGAAGGTTTCTTCTGGGGAACCAAATACATACAGGATGGCGCAGTGAGGGACGTGTGAAGTCAGATGAAGCTAGCCTGAGGGAGGTCGTAGTTGAGGCTACTGTGGGAATGCATCCTGCTGAAAACTGACTTTCCTCATGGTTGTTCACGCATTTTTTTTCCACTTCGGACCCTTTTTCATTTGACAGCAATGGGTTTTTATGGCACCCTTCAATTCGTAGCACGATAGCCCTCTGAAGAGATTGAGAAGCCTATCGCCGCCGTGAGGATGGCAACCCACGCCAAGTTTAAGGTTTAAGGTCATTTTCCATGTTCGAAGTGCAGAGTTAAATGTCCCTTGTCCCCTATTTCTCGACTTTCGCGTCTTTTTGAATTGTCTCTCAGTTGGAAAAGGGCAGTTGCCGGTCGCGATTGGCTCCATCACAAATCTCCCACTTGCAGGGTCTTCAATAAAGAAAAAAAAGGACAGACAAAAAAGTCTCAACGGGATTTTTTTGTCCTTTTTTTCAAGTCGTTGCCGTTCAGCTCTGTTGCACTTTCTAATCAGCTGCTGTGCAAACCTTTCGTTGTATGACCTTGGAGTTCCTCGTGGATGATTCACAAAAATTACTGCGCAGAGCAAAGACCTCCTGCAGTCCGTCTTGATGGATGATCTCAGTTGCCTCGGTGATGCGAGTTCTTTTTCATCATTGCCATCTGTCTTCGTAAATAGCTTTATCTATGAGACGTGATGTTTGCACTGAGCACTTTCGTCGTCCTTGATGGTGGATGATGAGCTAAAACATCCACTTATCACGTGTGACCTTTTCCTTCAATTCTTTCACTGGTACAATTTATCGTTGTGAGATAAAAAGCAATTGTACTATCACTGCAAAAATGCTTAACTACAAGCGATAGGCAGCCCCAGCCAATTTGATTTCAGCGCTGACCGAACTGTGCTCAGTAAGGAGGTTCAAGTTTTAGCTGAAACCAGCTCATTGAAGTTTTGTGAAGCAGCACTCAACCAGCAAGTTTCCGCCGTCTAAGCTTCATACTTCACCAGCTTGATTGGAATTAGACCCAGACTCGAGTCATGGGTGGACTCGAGTTTTTTGCTCATAATATAACTTTTTTGTGAAAACTTTCGCAATGTGGACTTTAGAGATGGCTAGCAGTTATCAAAACGAAACCCCAAACAAATGAACAGCCTCGTAACCTCGATGTATCATTCCAAGTATAATAAGCTGAGAGTAACAAGTTTATGTTGTTGTTTCAGAGTGTCTTTCGTACAAACTCCATCCTTTACACGCTCTGCGAACACCCAGGTCTATGGGCCCCTGGACTTGGGTGTCTGAATCAGTATCTGATTTTAGGCAATTTTATAGATCATGAACCGCTGTTCATTGCGGAGAACTCTAGCAATGTATCCTACTATAATAAATATGGAGCTAAGCGAGAGAAACAGGATCGATTCCTAACAAGGCATTGTGCCCCCTCGAATGATTCAGTCGAAGATTCTTTCGGGGTTGATTTATGATACTGTATATGTGGAGGAACAATTGGAATATTCTGTTCTAAACAAACATTTCGTGGTCTGCACGCTGCGTTGCTCCATGACGCGCCACCCTTGCAACAGCTATCCACTGCTGTAGACAGGAGAACAGCCATAGACTGGTATCGACTGGAGTCGGCCCATAGCGTTTCGAGACGGTATAGGAGGAAAGTAAGAGGGTACGCGTTGCGAGCGACTCGCCCGGCGCCGATCGATACCAGACTGTGTGTTCGGGCAATGCCCACCCTACTATGTCCCATCGCGGACTCTGAACGCTACCTAAAAGCAATAAGGTGCAGCACTCGATCAGAGCGTAAACGATTTCGTAAAAGATTCCAGCGGCCTGTTCGTCTCTTTATTTTTCCGCTGCTCCTATCTGATCTCTCGCTTGACGTCCCAACAAATCTTCGGTTCTCGCTTGATGAAGGGTACAGGACAGGAGGGAACTTAGCCTCTCTTGCTTTCTCCTTCTCGAGTTGATCGAAAGCACAAACAATTTCATTTCCCCCGCTGATATCAAGGTTTTTGATGACTCGTGCAAACATGTTCCTTCAATTCCAAGCACTATAACATCACATGATCAATGCGTCGATCTTCTGTTTTTCTCTGCACTCTCTCGTCCGTGGCATTTTATGGTCATCGTAAGGTCACACACTTCAACTTTTCACAAATGATAAATGACTCACCCAACCTGGTAACCTCTCCCTCGAAAAATCCATTCCCCTTGCTCGCCGCAGCACATTTCGATGCCTTGGCCGCCGCTGTCTTCTATCTTGTTGCGTTACAGTGTTTCGCAGCTGGACCATGCACAAAAGTTCAAAATGTCACGTCTGTGAAATGGTGCTCACCATCAGATAGATGGCAAACATCAAGCAGTTGTAAAATTGCGGTTTTGATCAGTGGGTATTGTACTGTTTTCGAGCTCTGCCTGGCCAAGGGTAAATAAGTACTATGTATCTTCTATCCATCTTTCTGGAATCACAGCCCGCTGCCCAACAGGAAGTCGCAAAGAGACCGCTTCCTTTCCCTTCGGCTTGATGGATTTTGTCGTGGCATGGTTTTTGCTGTTTTTGATTCTCGTTCAAGAACGTGTTCCCGACATGGAAACCAGTCATGTACTACAAATTTGAACTGCCCGTCGTGAAATCCCCATACACCTGCTGGTTTGTCGTATATTCTTTGATTTCCTTTATACAATTGAATTCATGGTTTTTGAATGGTGGAGCGCCATCGTCAAAGTAAACACCATTTAGCAGAACCCGTTCTAGGGAGGTTTTTTGTTTGAGAAAACGTGAAAGCGGAAGGATGCTGTAACAACGCCCTTGCACGTCACATGGCTGCAATTTCAGCAACGTTCAGCGATTCTGTTAACGTAGTAGTCATCCTTGTAGAAAAACTGCACACTTACCCTCGAAGACGATCTTTTGGGAGTTGATCCGCAATTGCAGTAGCGTTCAATTTTCTCCCATCAAAATCGTGTGGAAACGAGGCTGGGGGTGATGATAACCCGGCAGCATCTCCCGACTCCGCCCGCGATATCCTCATGTGCATACTTACGTCGATACCGAAATGCCGCAGCAAAATACGTACTCAGCGGTAGAGGAGAACCAGAACTGGGAACACTGAGAGGCGTTTGGGTATGATTAGGCGTGCGGCTGCCCGTGCGGCAGCGCGTGCGGAGTACGGTGGCAGCAACCAGGTACCAGCACCCTGCAGGCTCAATCCCGCGGATTTTCGCTGGCGAAAGTGGCATGATTTGCAGCTCTGGATCTGTTCACCTCATACTAAGAAAGGATCTCTTGGAAGGAGTGCAAAGCTTGTCTTCGAGCATCGACATTTAGTGTTTTATCTTTTATATGGTTCCCAACTCATCCTTTTTTTACATGAACTTCTACCCTGGGGTAAATGTTCTCTTCAAATATGGAAAATATTGTTTATGTTGGAATCCCGCTTGACTAGTGCACTGAATATTACCTAATCAAGGGAAACAATACAATTATCCTATCATAGACAATATAGTAGTGAAGTAGTGAAGAGAGTTTCTTTCGCTTGCTTCTTTGCTTTTCATGAGTGCGGCCTACGGCCTACTTTTGTTTCAAAGTTTTCTTTTCAGCTGTGTTCCCAGAAGGTCCTTATGGATCTAAAGACAAAGCACCTAAAGCCTGTTAATATCGGTTACCTCATGCTATTTGATCCGCGGTAGCATTCTTCGTTCGCGATGAGCCAAACAACATGAAAGCATTAAATGTTGACATCCACCGCGTATTTATCCGTGGATTTCAAACAGTGGATTTTCAACGCGTTCGATGAGGACATGGTGGTATCCATGAAAATTACGACATGATGCCTGGTGGATTAGACAGCGACTTTATTTATGGAATGACACGACAGTCGTTCACCACGCGCGCATCAAATCCCATGTGAGCTCCCGCGTGGACCAAAAGAGCCTTCTATCTTCTGAGCACCTCATTTGGTACCAGGTTCGTAGTCAAGGAGGATACGAAGCGCTGACGCCCATCGATTGGCCTTGCAAATCGTTGTTCAAGAGCTGAGCCCCTATGATTCTGAATGGGCGTAGAATACGAGCTAATTCTGGAAGAATGATCAACAGCGCAAGCATTGTCTTTCATACTGTGCTACTTTACGGCTTCACGAGTTATAAGATGAGCAGTATCGCGCAGCCGCAGCAGTCCTGCGTTCCCTCCGATTTCCTTCCATGCACAATCATAAGGAAATGAGGCTAACTGGCTCCGGATTCGTGTTATATTGATAGGATGGAGACGTAGCTCTCAGAGATATATATGCGGTGGTATTTGTTTTCAAACTGATGGGCTTTTCAAAATTTGTGTGAGATTGGAGACGGATCAACAATCAGGCATATTCGCTTTCACGGGAGCAAAATTCAATCACTGGCTGTTGAGAAACAGGAGTTCGATACGACCACCGCTGGATCATCATCGTGCCTAAATCGAGCGAGGAACGACTCGTCACCCACTTCTTCCTTTTCGGCCAAAGAACGGAAGTAAAGCAGTGAAGTTTTCTTGGATTTCACGCCATGCCCTCAATTTTGATTGGTGCTCTGTTGAAGAGCTAGCCTCTTGTCTCATAAGTTAGTCCTACATTTGTTGCGTTCTCTGTTGGATTTCGTCCTAGGAAGCATACACTTACATTCTCATTTTCGAAACTCGAAAGAAAGGTAGAAGAACTTACCAGTCTCCCACGCATATGTGTTGCACCCACAATTATGTACTTGTTATGGTACGAGTGGTTTCTGGTACTCACAGAGACATTGGCTGTTTCCCGAAATTGCTAGGGAACATTTGCATGAAATTTATAGAATAAATTGTTTGCTTTCAACATCTTCCTCGATTCTCAAGGATTTGGCGTGTGCAGATTGCATCGGAGCTGGAATTTACTATTCGCTGTGAACGTGGAGAGTGCAAACCTTGGTGAAACTAATGCAGCCATGGCCCATACCATTCAGCTTCAGGAGAATGAAAGTTTCACCGCTGAGAGATCTGAAGAAACTAGCGACTAGTATATCCTTCGCCTGAGGCGAACAGCATCGGTTTTATGTACAGCTTCCGCTCGTTCTACCATTAGTATTAGCAGTGTGTCCGACTACGCCTGCTCGAACTTTCAATAGCCGCGCCAGTTCGTTGAAATTTCTCGGAGGGCGGATATTTTTCGACGAGATTCAATATGGTGGTCATAGCTCGGCCTTGGTCTCAACGGAATTCCTTGACGGCTATGAAACGCCTTCTAAATTGATGGGAAGCTAGTGGCTCTGAGAATGCAGCCTTGACTTGTACTCAGACATCTTTGATGTTGTGTGTTGTTATTTCGATATCGATGATTTCAATCACCTTTTTTCGAAAGCTCTCAGGTTATAGGATCAAAAGCCGAAAATCCATCCAGTACATCTTCGACTTTTATGACATCAGATGTATCCCCATCATTCTTTTCGCACTATCACTTTCTCTAACAGCCGGTGATCATTTCCCTTTTACTTCGCGTTCTCAATTTCGTCTACTCCTTCAGTGGTCTCTCAAATAATACCTATAATAAGAATAATAGTTTCAGGTGAAATGACGACCGAAATCAAGCATGCCAGGTTCCCTAAGGATGCCCAAGCACGTCGCGTGAGCGCTTTTTTTTGCATTTATTTATTTATTTATTTATTTATTTATAATGCACGCATGGGTGCGCTACATGTCAATCGAAACAGATAGGTTACAAAATGCAACAGTCAATTGTCATGTCAGAGGAAAAATGAACAAAACGAAAAAAAAAGATACAAATATAGCAACACAAATTCACATGAGTAAGAACCACTCCAGACTAGAACCATCTAAGAACCATTTACTCGGAAAAACCACTGTTTCATGTCTTACACCGGCTGTGCCAGAAATGGAGTACGGTACTGGTGATTTCTCGGCACGGCAAATGTCTGAGATCATCTCATGCGAGAAATGTTGCCTAAATGATCGTGTTTCACTCAGATCAAAAATAAAGAAACGCTTGTTTGCCTTGTACCTCTAAAAGTGCTATTTTGGAGTGGTTTCACCGAGAACGTGTAGCCTTTTTCTAAAAATAATCAGATTACCACGTAGAGCAATCCAATTCCCATGAAAAAGGACACTCTTTAGGAACCGTGTCACTGGAAAAAGTCGAGAGAGAGGGAGGATAAAAGCCGTTCAACCCACGGTTAATGTTGCAACCCACGGTTAATGTTGCATTAATAATGGAGATTACGCTGCCGGGAAGTACTTGTTTTGTATGCTTTTCAACTGAAGCAGCATGACATATCTCTCCTAAGTGGGGTAGTTCGGGACATCTGACATATGAACCAGCTAGTATACTTTGCTAGTTGACTCAAACACCACGGTTTGTTGCCAAATCAATTTTGTCCCGGTAGCCTTCATTCTTCACACTTGATTTGGCAGTCTTGTTTCAAATGAGTCGCACAACCGCATATTGACTGTTTTTATTTTAAGTTCTGTTGTTTGTTTACGATTTACTGTCCCATTTTCAATGGTGAAATTTCGTTTTGTGTGGAAATTAGCTCCAGAGGACATATGTTAATACGAATATCCCATCCGTTCGGCACCACTGTCTTTTGCGCCAGTGCTATTCGACCTTGTGCCGAACGGAAGCGGTACTCGTCTTGAGATCACCAATGCGGATGCGAATGCCTGTCCCTAGGCGTAATTTGACCTCCTCAACATCAATATCATAATTGATGGATTGCCGTGGAGGTTAAGGAAGGGAAATGAGTTTTGCGCGGCAGTCGAGGAAGTGTTCCATTCCTGGGACACGATGTACGTTTGGAGATCCCCAGCGTAGGAGGTCGACTTTGGTCAGTGGAAGGCGGATATTGCTTTTCAAACCTGCTGTCAGTTGTTAGATTGTTAACGTTTTTGGTTTTTCGTGTTGCGAGCTCGCTGTGTTCTCCTCTTCGCTCGACAGCCGTTTTTTTTGAGGAAAACTTGGTGGGATTTTCGTAAAGCTTCCGAGAATCGTGAGAAAGCAGGAGAGTTTAAACGGTGGAAAATTTCAAAAGGAAAATGTTAGGAGGGACTATGGAAGGGAAAGGAGAGATGGGATGGGGGATTTCATGGAGTCCTATTCCGCAAAATTTTACCCCAATCGCAGGACGTGCCATGTCCACTACTCTGCTCAAGCTGGGCCCCAGCAGAGGGAAGCATCACTATTGCAGGCAATTAGAAAGGTAATAGTACCCCAATATTGTAGATGCGATGAATGAACCACATTCTATAATCAAAACCGTCGGATAGTGAGTATTATCCGACAAAATGGGTATTTCAGGGTCCATTTTCAAAAGGGTATGAGATACATTGTTGGTGTTCATCACAAAAGTTCATTTTTGCTGTGCGCTTCTGGGAATGCCAGTAAGGGGCAAAAGAAAGATCTACGATTACAAGACGAACTCGTTAATACTATTAACTTATTACTTACCAGGAATACTTACTACTTGTTATTACTTATACTAATTATTATTAATTACGAAAAAAAACACCGGTCCGCGTTTTTTTCTTTCGTTGTTGAGCTTTTCCTGATGACTTTTTCTATGGATATCTTCATGACTAAAACCAGCTCGCCGAGCTGTATCCGAGAGTATGTTCATATTCCACGACATTGGTTTTTGAGCGCCGCCATTTGGCGCCACTTGGTGCCACCTCAGCGCCACAACATCTCTCAGCATCTGTATAAACTTGCTTACTGGGGCTATTTGGTTACTTGTTCATGAAAGTGACATTCATTTCTAGCCGTGGCGCCATTTGGGCGCCATTAGGTGCCAATTTGGCGCCACTGAGCGCCAGCTCGGCAACACGACTTCCCAACAAAACCTGTATAAACTTGCATAATGGGGTTTTTCGGTGCCCTGATCTTGAAAGAAACATTCATTCCTAGCCATGGCGCCGTTCGGTGCCATTTGGTGCCAATTTGGCAGTTCAACTACTTTTTTCACCTAAATCTTTATAAACTTGTAACCTGGTCTGTGAAATGTTCCCATAGCCGCTTGCACGTGATCATTGCATGTGTTTATAGTTCACATTCACGTGATCATTACAACACATACAGTCCGGGCCGAACAAGGCATATCAATCGGACTCTGGTATAATTGGTGGAGGGAACTTCAAGGAAATCAGGAGTCAAGAGTCGGCTCAAAGTTACCTCAGTCACCAAATCAGCTAGAGTGGTCTCATTCCGTGGATACGATTATCTTGTGCGCTTGGCACCTGTCTACCGCCGGCGCAAACTGGTGCAAACTTGTCCCTGTGGTAGCGTGATCCATAAAGCCAAACATACCAAATACACAAATATACCCAAATACTCGCTTGGCGCTTGTGCCACAGGCGCCAATTTATTCCCTGAACTCCAGTGTCATAACCGCTTGGCCCTAATTGTTTGGCGCCCGTGCTATGGGCGTTGGCGCTAAACCCTCGGTCACCAAAATTATTGAGCACTTGTACGCGAGTCGCTTGACATTCTAATTACGAATATGGCGTCCATTTTGTCTACGCCGACGCTAGTGGACACTGCGATCACTCTGCTAAGGCTGGCGATTCGTAATGAGGGCATCGAACCACCCTATTATGCAGGTTTTTATCAATTTTGGCGAAAACTGTAGCGCCAAACTGGTACCCAATAGCGCCAAATGGCGTCATGATTGGAAAGGAATGTCACTTCCGTGACCAGGGCACCGAATAATTCCAGTAAGCAAGTTTATACAGATTTTATTGAGAAATGTTGTGGCGCTGAGGTGGCGCCAAGTGGTGCCAAATGGCGCCGGTCAAAAACCAATGTCGTGGAATGTGAACATGCCCTCGGATACGCTCGGCGAGCTTCTTCTAAGCAGATAAAGATATTCATAGAAAAAGTCAACAGGAAAAGCTCTACAACGAAAAAACGAAATAAAACGCGAATCGGCGTTTTTTTCGTGATTTTTTGAGCACTTACGCCCACGCAGAACGTTGAACGCAAGTAACGGACTTATCGACGGACTTTTTTCGGAGATGGGGCTGATGGGCCGTTCAGTTGTAGCCTGTCATGTCATGGCCGGTGTTTAGTTAGCTGACTACATAGGTACGCTGGTTTGGGGGCGGAACTTCTAAACTACATTTGTTCTTATGTATTTCTCTCGCGGAGTTTTGCAGGGAACATGGCTCATGATTTTTGGCCGAAATCGGCACGGAAAATACTCTCCCTGTTCAGTCGTCAATTCAGAAACATACCAATACCAGCCTCATAATTTATGAAGAATTGTGGCTTACTGCTTTTCTAATGGTACCTTTGCTTTTCACTGCCACATTATCCTGGTACCTGACTTTAAGCAGTGATCGACCCATAATGAGATTGGAGGGTTAGCAATAGTTAGCAAGCACTCGCTGCTGTCCGGGATCCTGCACTCTTTGTTCAGGAATGGTGAAAATGCAGAATAGATGGACTGAAGGTCGTTAAGCTACAGGTACATTGGGGCTTGTAGCATAGTGTTGTGAGAAATTTTGCAAATTACAGTCTTTCCACACGAAAATTTTTGCGATTTAACCGGCAATTGAGATGGCTCCAGAAGGGTACAACACTTGAACGTTCTATGTGTGTTCGTAAGGTCCTTTCCCATTCATGTAACTTTGACAAGTCTGTAGAGTGAGAAGTGCAGTGACCGATAGCTACGGTGTCTTCACGGTTTTGACCTTATTTGCGGCCGCTTGTACTTACTTAATCGGACACTGTTGTGTGATTACGCCACTTCGTTCAGCGACTTTGCAAGGGCGATATACCTCTGAAGCACTGCTCAAGATCCAGTATTAATCAGAAGATCGAATAGGTTTTGGTGCCAGAATATAGAATGTAAGGAATATCATCTGAGGCTTTTTTCCTCGCGGTGCTGCTTGTTCTTGACGTATGTGTGCGAGTCCAACTCTTGTTTCTTTGGAGCTTTTCGGATTTCGGACAACTAAGTGTGGCCTTTATGTCTGCTCTTTATTCGTCAAACTTCTTTGTTCATTTACCAGAAACACAGTAACACGGGACAGTCCCTACAAATGCGTGAACCAGCAAGATGGGCTCTTCCAGAAAAGATGGCAGCCACGGAACCAGAAAGGCACACATTGCCTCCGGTGCCCGGTTTCCTCATGGTGCGTGCTGTTAATTGTCGCAGTCGAGGCTTATACGAATGGCTCCACACCTCTGTGATTTCTGGAAGAGAACTACCTAACTCATCTTTGGGAAATCATTGAGAGAGGCACGGGAACGTCTTCGACGTTGGGTAATTTCTTCTTATATCACGTAGTCGACCTTCGTAATTTAGTGATGAGTCAGGTTCAGCAAGGGGATTTAGGTCAGTTGAATCCCAAACCTAATTCGCGATGTTCTACGACTTTTGTATGCGTATTTTTCCTCAACCACGAGGACGGTTTAACGGCGCTGAACGCTCTTTTTTCGGCGCTTTACAGCTGTAGGTCACTGACGTCTGCGGCGTGTAATACACGTATATTAAGGCGGAGAGTGCCTAGACAAATAGCACTCGTCGATAACAGGGTGCCAGCATTCGAGTCTCTCGGATTTTGAGAAGCCTCGCTTTCTGAAGGGCGAATGTGAGAAACAGCGAGGGTGAGTAACAATCAGAACCCCCGTTCTCTCAAGAAAAATAGCTGGAAGAGACCATCACTGAGAAATCAGAGGGAAAGCCCTGGGTTTCAACACCGGAATATTGGGATAATGAAAGGTTCAGATTTCCCATTGTTTGCAAAGTTTTTTCTTAAGACTTGTGAGATGATTATAGGTAGAATAGGCTTTTGAAGGCATATGGCACAATAATTTGGTACTCGGTCTGAAATGCTAGCAGAGTGCTGGCTTATAGTGGGGGGGGGGAATGGCGGAAAAACGAAGTGAACGGTCAGAAACTGCGGAGAGAAGCCTTCGTTATTCATGACTCAGAAAGAAACTTTTGAGGCTTTCCCGTAGGCGTCGTGCCAACAACAGCTACGGTAGATGCCCCTGCACGTATGTGCTCATACATATATCCATGCAGCAACGCGGCTCATATTCCTAGCTCCATTTTTACTTCGCAAATGAAGCAAATGAGCATCAGATACGGTCGTCCATCGGCGGGCGGGCGGGGGTGGGCGTCCGGTTGGTATGTTGCAACTTGATAGGGCTTATAAGTTTGTTCCCTGGAGAAGGTGCTTCGCAGGGCTGCTCAGGGGCGCCGAATCCCGTCCTGCCAGGCGTATTTCCTACAAGTCTAGAGATTTATCGTGCTAACTGTCTTTAACTTTTAGGGGTTGTACTATAGGAGACGACAGGATGTCTCCTTTAACTGAATGGAACGAAATGACTACTGTTTCCAGAATAACGACATTATCTACCAGAAAAGCATGGTGAATCATGTCATTTCTTCCCATTCCTTTCTAAATTTTCGTCTCTGAGAAAACTATGTGACATGTGTCACGTCGTCTGTTTAGCCAGTATTTGAACGTTGAAGTCTTCGAACTCGTTATTTAATTTTCTGATGTAGAATGCTAGTCGTGAACACCATTCCATCTTGTTCCGAAGAATTGTTTTTTCAAGGGCGACTTCTGAGAAATTCGCAATTAAATTTCTTCGGGCATGTCCATGTGATTCTCCGGGGTGTTTCGATAAGTCGCGTGAGTCATGTCGGCCTAGGCTCATGTCGTCCTTGAAGTGGCTTCATGGATGGAGTTTTTAGAAGTTGTATACTCCTGGGTGTCCAGAAATAAAAGTACTTCTTTTTATCTTCCACTGGGGTAATTCTCTAGAGGATTGTGAAACGAGTTCTCACTTATCAAATTGTACGACTTGATTTCAAAGGACACACTTCAAAAGGGCGAATCACATGGCTGGCAAATCGACATGTTGCCTCTTCAGGATAGGTGGACGATTAGAGGGGTTTTTAATCCGGGAAAAGCTTCCGATATATCTTCCAAACGGCAGGAATGCGTATTTGATAATACCCGTACCCGTACAACCTACCTATCTAATTATATCCCATAGCGATCGGGAAAATGTTTTATTGAGCAGTGGGCAATATACACGACAGTGACGGTTTTGTTCCTTGCAAGAACCGCTTGAAAGCTACAGTTTAGAAATCTATCGCCATAATTATTATCTGATTGGGCCCACGTGAGCCTTTATGATAAAATTCAGGCTGCTTCTCATTTGCATCCATACAATTTACAATTGTGAGTTTTGGCTCGGAGTATGTATAAGACCACCCATGTCTCCTCTAGGGTCACGGTGCTTTTTCAAAGTCGTGAATGACGTCTTAGGCGATGGACATCGCTACTGCAGGCGTAGAATCGGTACTGCGTTCGTGTTTCTGCAAGAAAATGAGGCACCAAAACACATGCCCTCTTGACGATCTTCAATTTTACGGGTATAACTCGGGCAGTGGTCCCAGTACGGATGTCAGTCTCGCACGGATGCTCGGCAACGGTCCAGCTTCTATGATCAAATTCAGCGAGTGACCTTATCCACCCGCTTTTCTTGTGCAGGATGAGCATTACGTGGCTCTCCTCGGTCACAACTTTTTTCGTTATTCCTTCTTTGGACTTTGAAACAAACTTTCCGAGAACACCACTATACGCAACTGTGGTCAGGTCCAGAACAAATTTGAGTAGCGCCTTTTCCTCTTACGACGCCCAATTCAATAATCCGGCGCTGATTTTGACTATTCCGTTTCTCCAATTTCAGATTTTCTTCTGTGGTTAGGCTAGCCAAATTTCACGTACGAGCTAAAGGTACAAACTTTCAAACGATATAGAAGCCCACAGCCATATCCCCTTTACCTTAGTGCAGTTCCTCTGTATATCTTCACGTTTATTGGGATACTATCAATGATTACAGTTCTGGTTCCCCTTGAGTTGTTCGATCCATCTCTGCTTCTAGCCCTAATCCTTCCAAAGTTTTTACACTTTTTGGCATTTGTAGAGCAGCACCAAACAGAATCCCCTTACCAGGCGATTCAAATACGCCCAATCGCCATAAATTCCTGCCGGTGGCAACATTTCTAGCGGTTTCATTTTTCCCCACAAGGAAAACCAAAAGACAAAAGTGTTCAAGGAAGGAGTGCCGTCTTTGACAGATGTTCCTCCGTTTTCATGAGAACGTTCTCATTTACCCCTACAACTTTACCTTGCTCGCTCTGTGAACACTATGTGTTATTACGCGCTTTATTCTTCAGTCTTATGCTTCAGTCATCCGCCTTTGGCTTATTTGATCGGTTCCGGGGCCCATCCTCCCACGCAGCTATTAGGTCGTCCCATTCAAAAGTGCCGTGACATATACATAGAGGAATGGCAGAAAAGCAAAGGGGATAGGGAAGCGGGCAATTATACCATTTGGAGGCCAGTATCTTCAGCTGTGTATTTGTGAAAGTCGGCGAACCTACCCACAGAGGAAATTTTCGAGAAATTGAAAAGAAGCCCGAGTGGTGAAAATGGGCGCCCGATTTTCAAATCAGACTTCATAAGAGAGAAGTGCGCTGCTCAAATTCGACCGGCGCCGGACCAGTAGTTGTGTGTAATGGCGTTCTCGAAATGCAAGGTGGAAGGTTCGGTTCAGAATTCCGAAGAAGAAAGAAAGGAAAAAAATTTGTTGCTGTGGATGGTCCCATAATGTTCATCCACCACAAGAAAAAAGGGTGGATGAATTCAAGCGCTGAATGTCTGATCACAGAGCCTGGACCTTTGTCGAGCTTCCCCGCAAGACGCAGTACCTATTCTGTGCCTCTAGCAGTAATGTCCTCAGCAATGAGATGTCATTCACGACTGCCAAGACGCACCCCGGCCCTAGATAGAATATGGGTGGTCTGGACCTCGAGCCAAAACTCACAATCCTCTATTTTGTATGAATGCAGATAAGAAGCCGCCCGATTCTACCATGAAGAGTTACGTGGGCACAGGTGGATGATCATGATAGCGAAGAATTCCTACACTGAGGCGTTTAGGCGGCTCTATACGGAGAATAAAATCGTAGCTGTCGGTGTATATTGCCTGTTCGGCAATTAGATCAATAAATGGGTGATACCCCACAACTACAAGAAGGCCAGCGTTGCTCGTCATAGTGCCAGACCCCGAGTAACTGTATTGTAGGGCAGCGAGGCACAAACAATACTGAGACCTGGGTTCAATCGCCCCATTCGTCCGACATAAGGCCGAGCGATTCCAACTGTTCTGAGTACTCTCCGACAGCAAACGCTATAATGTTTTGTTATTCGCCGAAATCGGCATCAACAGCAATTTACTCGCACTTTTAAAAAAAATCGAAGGTACCAGAGGTCCAAAGGCTTTCGGGGCACTGGGAGCGGGTGATTTTTATGGAAGAGGGATTTGCTTAACTCGAAGCCAAAATACTACTTTCTTATCTATTCTCCTCTTTGTTTTATTCGAATAAAACCGACGGCACTTTTGAATGGGATGACCTAATATTAGGTTCTCCGGAAAAATCTCAGCGTTGTGAGTGTTTCACTTTAAACGATCATAACTTTCTTAATGCTCATCGGATTTAATAGAAATAACCACCGTTCAAATCAGCACGCTTTTGCCAATGTGGCACCTGTTGATAAATTTCATCAAAGAAAAAACTTGGTGGTCGAGAATCCACAAATTCCACGAAGGCTTTTTTTGCCTGGTCTTGATTGGTGAAGTATTTTCGGCGCTAACGTAATGGGTTGTCACATAAGTACTTTCGTTTTTTTTTTCAACCGGAAATTTCGTTCCAAAGATGAAATGTTTCGCTAGCAAGCTTGATATCATCCGATAGGAACTTCACGTAGTTTTAGAATATCACAACGGCTTCGGTTGAGGGAATGATTTTTGTGGATTTTTTAGTGGTTGAAGTTGAAAGCGAAGTCAGCGAAAATTAGCACCTTCGACAACTGCCTTTATTTACGTATAGTCGACGTGCTAAAATCGCCTAAGCTGCTCCATACATTTGGAAAAGGTCGAGCTAGAAGTTCCAACAAGGGAATCCCACTAGGACACTTCGGAACGAATTTCAAGAATTTTGAAGTTACCAACCTTCACCTCGCCGATATTGGGCAGCTCACGTCTGTTTCACCTGAAATTTTATGCTAATATTTGGATGTTTCGCTGATATGTTTTGCATGTTTTGATAGCAAATTTTGTGCTCTATAACATTGCTATAAAAATCTGTTTTCCAGAGGTGTTTGTGCTTACTATTAAGTTCAGGTTATCATTACGGAACGCGAACTCGTTGAGAACTACAATACTGCTACTAATTCGTGGTCAATCGGACGGTTTGCGACAGATTTTTCCGTCGCAAACGGTCGTTTTGCCATAACTTCTTTAGAAGAGGTCCAAATGATCTGAAATTCAGACCATCCAATAGCCCTGTACAAGACGAATCCAACGATGTATCGAGCTTCCACTTTTCTTCAATTTTTTGACGTTTTTCCCAAGGAAATTGACGTTTGAGTCTCCAGTGACCCAAGGTGTTACCTGCAGGTACGGCTGCGTCGTAAACCCTCCAGTCCAATTATGAACTTCAAATCAAGTGCTACAAAGCCAGAGTACCAGCATATTCAGAGAGGGCATGATTCCGTGATCATTTTGATACTTTTCATGACAGTTCAGTAAGGTTTAGCTGAAGATCATGGTCACTGACCACTCCTTCCTTTATTTCCGGTTTGAATCGGCTCGAGGAACAGTATCTGATTCATAGCCAACGATCTTGGAAAGCTCAAATTGGCTCCTTAAAATATGACGAATAGCTAGGAAGTACAATACCCGCTGGAATTGTTCGAAAAAAAAACGAAAGAACGCAGATCCGCGTTTTTTTTCGTTTTTTTTTTGCTGTAACTATTCTCATGTAGAAACCTATACTGTTAGACTCAACTTGTCGAGTTCTATAAGCTGGCTTCCTAAAAAACTTAAAGAGTCGAAAAATGAACTGTGCTTCCTATCGAAGTACCTGAGGACACTCGTTAGCGAGCGAGTCTCGCTATAATTGTAACCTGAGGGTAAATTGGGAATTAAATCATTGTGGCATCAAATAACGTACTGTGTCGCGTGAGAAGTACTGAAAACTAGATGTTGTGTTTCCCAAATGCGGCTGATCATTTTGGTGCCATTTTTCTTGAGAATTGAGGGGTTTTGCTCGATGTCATTTCTGGACGATATAGCCTTATCAGTCCGGAAAATCTCGAGTTGTAGTTCAGTTCGGACCACACTAGCCCGACGTGCCTAAATGTGTGGAGCCCTGTTGTCCCTAATGTTCGCCAATTCCAAGAATGAAGTCAAAAAGAAGGTTTTTTCAACTACTTGAAATGGGCACTTCGTGCGATACTGGAACTAATGCTCGATTTTCAGCGTTTTCAAACGTGATTTCAGGCACTTTGAGTGGCACCAGATGTTCCATAAAAAGCCGCCAACGTTTTGTGCTTTTCAACAACTTGGTGGAAAACAGTGGCGTATTTCAGACTGGTTGTTGTTATCGGGTGGCAACTTCGCGACTTCATTTCAAAGTAAAATTTACGCTTTTTCCAAAGAAACGAAATCCCAGTCAAAGTCACACCATTCGAATCCTCATAAAAAATTCTATCTATTCATGTAAGAATCACTTCGTGCAACTTCCTACAACCTTACGCAGTTTTCCCCGGCTATCTGCCTTGTCAGCGGTCAGTCGACCTCCTAAGTAGTTATCCCACCGAAGTGTCAGGGCACTGATCAGTCTCTGTATTGATCAGTCTCAGTAATTTCTTCTAACAACGTGGTTCACTGTTCGGCAGAAGGTTAGGACTGCCGTTCCAGAAAATTTTTCTCTTATTTCAAATTTGAGTTTTCATCAAAAGTATCAGCATCAGTATCGCACGAAATGCCCATTTCAAGCAGTTGAAAAAACCTTTTTGACTTCATTCTTGGAATTCGCGAACATGAGGGAAAACGGGGCTCCACACATTATGCACGTTGGGCTAGTGTGGTCCGAACTGAACCACAGCTCGAGATTTTCCGGACCGAAAAGGTTATATCGTCCAGGAATGACATCGAGCGAAACCCCTCAATTCTCAAAAAAAAATGGCACTAAAATGATCAGCAGCATCTGGGAAACACAACTATCTAGTTTTCAGTACTTCTCACGCGATACAGTACGTTATTTGATGCCACAATGATTTAATTCCCAACATCTACTCCCAGGTTACAATTATAGCGTGACTCGCACGCTAACGAGTGTCCTCAGGTACTTCGATAGGAAGCACAGTTCAATTTTCGACTTTTTTAATTTTTTAGGACGCCAGCTTATAGAACTCGACGACTTGGGTCTAACAGTATAGGTTTCTATACGAGAATAGCTAGGAAAAAAACGGAAAAAAAACGCGGATCTGCGTTCTTTCTTTTTTTTCGAGCAATTCCACATTCAGGCTATTTGTCATACTTTAAGGTGCCAATGTGAGCTTTCCAAGATCGTTGGCTATGAATCAGATACTGTTCCTCGAGCCGATTCAAACCGGAAATCAAGGAAAGAGTGGTCAGTGATCCATGATTTTCAGCTGAACCTTGCTGCAACCCTGTCATGAAAAGTATCAAAATGATCACGGAATCATGCCCTCTCTGAATATGCTGGTACTCTGGCTATGTAGCACTTGATTTGAAGTTCATAATTGGACTGGAGGGTTTACGACGCAGCCATGTCTGCAGGTAATACCTTGGGTCACTGGAGACTCAAACGTCAATTTCCTTGGGAAAAACGTCAAAAAATTGAAGGAAAGTGGAAGCCTCATAATCGTTGGATTCGCCTTGTACAGGGCTATCGGATGGTCTGAATTTCAGATCATTTGGACCTCTTCTGCAGAAGTTATGGCAAAACGACGGTTTGCGACGGAAAAATCTGTCGCAAACCGTCGACTGACCACAAGTTATGAGCGGTATTGTAGCGTTCCCGTTCTCCACGAATTTTATGCTAACATTTAAATGTTTCGCTAATGTGTTCTATATGTTGTGATAGCCAATTTCGTGCCCTATAACATGCGTTGCAGTTGTTTTGAAAATCCGTTTGATAACCTTGTTTTTCAGGTGGATAATATGGAATGTCAGGTCGATAAGCATCAGCACTTCAAACAACTCCTCCTTTTCGCATTCAACAAAGGTATCAGTACCATTCTTAAAGCGTCTGAACCAATTTTGGGCTGTTTTGAGAGAGGGCATCTTCTCCGTCTCCGCAATTTGCGAATTTCCTGAGCAGCATCAGCAGCTCTGACACCTCTGTTGAATGCGAAAAGGAGATGTCTGAAGTGCTGATGTCTATCGACCTGACATTCCATATTATCCACCTGAAAAACAAGGACATCAATCGACTTCTAAAATAACTGCAACGCAGTGTTATAGAGCAGAAATTGGCTATCATAGCATACAGAACACATTAGTGAAACATTCAAACGTTAGCATAAAATTCGTAGAGAATGGGAACGCTAGTTCTCAACGACTTCGCGTCCCGTAATGATAACATGAACTTACCAGAAAGCAAACACCTCGGGCGAACAGATTTCTATAGCAATGTTATAGAGCACGAAATTTGCTATCAAAACATGCAAAACATATCAGCGAAACATCCAAACATAAAATTTCAGGTGGAACAGACGTGAGCTGCCCAATATCGGCGAGGTGAAGGTTGGTAATTTCAAAATTCTTGAAATTCGTTCCGAAGTGTCCTAGTGGGATTCCCTTGTTGGGACTTCTAGCTCGACCTTTTCTAAATGTATGGAGCAGCTTAAGCGATTTTAGCACGTCGTCTATACGTAAATAGAGGCAGTTGTCGAAGGTGCGAATTTTCGCTGACTTCGCTTTCAACTTCAACGACTGAAAAATCCACAAAAATCATTCCCTCAACCGAAGCCGTTTCGATATTCTAAAACTAAGTGAAGTTTCCTATCGGATGATATCAAGCTTGCTAGCAAAACATTTCATCTTTCGAACGAAATTTCCGGTTGGAAAAAAACGAAAGTACTTATGTGCCAACCCAATAGTTGGGAGGGGCCAGCGGCTCGCGGCGAGTGATGACTCATCGGCTCTTCTACTTTCTCCTCGGCAAAAAAAAACAAGTAATTTCATGTTTAGGACATGGATATAACACCGTCCTAGCCATATACAAAAGCTTGAACAGTTAAGGCTGAAAAGTGCGAAGAAACGTTGTAAGCTGAAAGATTTTGCCTTAAATACAAACACTGTTGCCTTTTTGTTGATTCCTGATCGTAAAAGATCAAACATTTGTTGTTTTCAGCTTCTGTGGGATTTCTCAGCAAGTTTCCGGTGATCCTGTTTGTTTTATTCTAATTTTGCTGCTAGATTAACGCTCTTAGTATGTCAATGAGGAAGGGCCGATGAGTCATCACTCGCCGCGAGCCGCGTGACTCCTCCCAGCTACGTTAGCACCGTATTTTCCATCAAGGAAGTTCTGAAGATGTTTGAAAAGATGATAGACGGTTGATGAAAGGTCTGAAGAATACGGTGGGTGAGGTAGAACTTTAACCCTCATTTCGTTCAATTTACAGATAGTGATTTGTGAAACGTGTGGGCGGGCGTTGTCATGCAAAAGAATCGGACCCTTTCTGTTGACAAGTGATCTGCAGCTGGCGCAATTTTCGGTGGATTTCGTCGATTTCTTCACAGTAGGACTCTGATGTGATGGTTTGGACTGGTGACAAAATGTTATAGTGGACCACACCAGCCGATGGCTGCCACACTGTGACCATAATTTTTTTTTCGTGAGGATTCGGTTTTGGAAATCGCCTCGGTGGTTCGTCGGCATGCAACCACTGTCCGGAACGTCTCCTGTTATCATACATGATCCACTTTTCATTACAAGTGACAATTCGGTCCAAAAACGGGTCGTTTCTGTTGCGCAAAAGCAGTGAAGAAGAAACCTCGGGACGTGCCAATTTTTGACGGTCACTCAGATTGTGAGGCACCCACTTGTCGAGTTTTTCCGCCTTCCCAATGCGTTTCAGACCATCCGCAACAGTGGATTTACCAACGCCCAGCTTTTCTGCAATCTCTCGAACTGTTCGGGATGGCTCAGCCTCCACAAACGCCCTCAAATCCTCGTCAGGTAGTGCTTTAAGTCGACCGCTACGAGGTCCACCTTCAAGGCTGAGATCTCCAGGACGCAATTTGTCGAACCATTGTCGCACGGTGCTTTCTCCAACACTATTGGGCCCTCACACCTGGTTGATTTGTCGAGACGTCTCGACTGTTGATTGACCCATTTTGCAGTGAGGAAAAATATCGTCCAAGTTGCTCTTTTGACATGCTTCAAAAAGTCTTGCGAAAGGGGGGGGGAGGGTATCAAGCAACTGTGAAACGGCAATTATACCATGAGATAGCGCAATAAATTCTCTTCAGGATGTACGCAACGCAAGAGAGAATGAGTTTTTGGTCAGCAAAGAATGTGCAGAAAATAGTAACACAAAACGCTTAGAACTTCCCGGACAACCTAATATATTTGGCCACAATACCTTAAATTTAGCTTGCGCGTAATTTCCGCCGATGCCTCGCGGGCAACAACTTCAGGCTATCTTGTTTGGATGTCTGCAGAGGAAGCCTTATTATGGAAAGTCCACTCGGGTCGATAGCATTGTTCTCCGAACTTTCCACTCTAACACCTTGTCCCAGAGTAAAACTTGGTTTCTGCTGTTTATCTCCGATGAGAGAAAACAGAACGTTTTGATGAAGAAACTGAGCCGGAATCGGTGACCTGGTAGATTCATCGAAGCACATATCTCGGAATTTCTATAACGAACTTTGCTGAGAAATTAAAAAAAAAGTACGGCTAAACTGTGAAAACATCCCTTTTTAGGAGTTTTGCTTTATTTTAGATTTCGATCCTCAAGTTGGCAAAAGACCTTGAAATGCTAGCCCTTTCTTCATCTGCATGTACTTCTCTCACTGGATACTCAGTCCAGCCGAGCCTTTTACCCTTGGTGGATCGTAAAATGTTATCAGATTCGTCTGGGAGTATAGGCGTGACTTCTACATGGCCCCTACAAGTGAATGTATAGGCCAGTCGCATTCAAAACCGCTAAACGAATCTAAATGGAACCTGAATTCATGCTGCATTTCAGAGGAGGATTACTCACCACCGAAGCCTTATCATTTTAATCTGCTTCTCCGGTAAGGCGAGAAGTAACTTGCACAACTGGTCAGTTCTTCAACTGTTTCCAGTGACAACGCTGTAAGGCAATATTCTCCAGCTTCTCTCTTGCTGTAACCTCGGCATCGTTGTTAAATTCGTTTGCTATGCCTCTTGAGGTTTCAAGGTGGAATCTTTATTCAACGGCCTAACGTTTCGACAGGGTCGTCTTCTTCAGAGACCTAAACTTGTTTCGAGTTAAGGAGATGAACACAACCCCTTCAAGCGCCCAACCCTAGCAGTTCCGATGACGTGTTCGGAACTCTACAAGGAAATTCTACACAAACGAAATGTGCACTCACCAGAACTCCACCGTGAATCCGCCGTCACATGCGGATGTTAGTCAGTAGCAAATGAGACTTACTCTAGCGTCTCCTCACACGTGTAAGGTTCAGGAGACGCACGTATCATCGGCTACTAACTCACAGTACGGTATAAACGGCGAAAGTTCATTGGTTATTATCTCGGTTGCTCATCCTAGGATTTCTACCGGAAATCCGAAACGCCTCCAGCGCCATTCTTGCCGAGATTTCCGTCTCCTGTGCCAATATTGTGCACTTAATTTCGAAGCTGTTGCCGTTGTGTTCCTCAGATCTGTGCTTGCCTAGCGCTGTCGTGGACCTACTGCGCCTCATACCAGTGGGATCTTCGTTAATTCGAGCACCTAGCGGTCTTCCTGTCTCCCCGATATATGTGGATCCACTCGTCTCTGGTAGATCACACCTAATTTTGTGCAATCCCCCAATCTGCCATGTGGACAAATGACGCAATCTCCGATATGCACTGTTGATCGTAGAGCCTGTTTCGAACTAGTTGCTGCTTGATGTTGCTGTTAGGGATCTTAACTAACTGGACAACATTTGCAACTGTGCTCTAACAATACTCCGCTGTACTGCAGTGCTTATCGTATCGGAGATGGAAGGAAGACATAGCGGCAATTTGTTCAGGCGCGGCCCTTCTCGCATGTTGCTGCGCTGTCTACCAGGACGTTGCGGCTGTAAGGCAATGTTTCAGGTATCCTGAGCAGTCTTTCTGATGAACCTGACAGGGCCTTTTCTGTTGATTTTTATTGCTGTTCGGAAGCATCGTTTAGATTAGGAGCGGTTATTCACGAATAGCAGAACATTTCTCGCTGAATGGAATTGAACTGTGCGGGCAAACTTGAGAATCAACGAATATTCCCCTCTCAAGGTTGATTTATCCGAAAACTGGCAGCGCTGGGAAGTCTTTGTGTTGTACGCTCACGAAGGTGTGCTCTATGGGGCGCAGCATTCCTCCAGTTTCACCAGAATTGAAGTTGCCGCAGTTTTCTGCACAAGAACTATGTCTAAATATGGCACCAATTTGTGGAAGTGGTCTCTCAGGAGCAAACGATCGGAGCGAAAATAGCCCCAGCCCCATCCTCTCGAGAAATTCTTTCGTCAGCGTTAATGTCCGACAACGACGTCGTTTAGGCCTAACGTAATCAGTTCTTCTCAACGAGCCTGATGAGATGCCGTTCGGTGCTGGAAAAGATTTGACTAGCTATTCGCATGCAGGGAGTGGGAGGTAAGTGCACGGGGACATTTACCTGAACGTTTTCCTATTCAGTGAATCCTGCTATAAATGCACGATTACCCCATGAATTAACACCTACCCAAAGCAAACAACAAAACAAAAAAGGCCTTGCAATGCAGTGCTAAGTTAAAGAGGCATTCAGTCACTGAAATCGATGAGTCTAAACGGAAATTGGTCAGTCGGGAAGATGGAAGAGTGGCCGAACTTGGCAGGCAGGAAAATATGTGTCGACAGGGTACAGCATGGGGATGTGCGAAATGGCGGTGTGAGTACGGCCCCCCCCCCCTCGAAGAGGTCCAGTTACGACCCCCCCCCCTCTCCTGCTCTAACTGACAACCAGATGCATGTTCACACCGAATGGCTTCCTGAAATGGAATCTGGATTTTCGAAAGGCGGACTCTGCCCTAAAATCCAGGCAATAATAGGCTGGTTCAGCATCATGCAATATGAGGCTGAAGAACAACCTCGCATAACCTACAATTTTGTCTTAGGATTCAGAATAAAACTCGTCGTTCGACAACAATGTATGACATGCAACTTGTAACAAGGAACACAATCGAAACAGCGACTAATGGTAATCACTGATAAGCCTAATGGGTGAAAAAATAGCCTCAAGGTCAGCGTGTCAGGCCCCAGGTGTGCATTCAGTGAATGGTGACGAGGAAATTATGAAAACATGCACGACAAAGCGAAACATGAAAAATTCAAAAAAATGTGGAGCCAAATAAAAAAATGGACAACCAGGAGGCAGCATATCGTTCTATACTCGGCTATTATCGATTTCAAAGTTGCGACCACTTTCATTGGAAAAACGCCATTGGAGTGCGGTTGCTGGGCCAGCCAACGTCCTGGAGTCTGCTCGGGGGAAGGGGGTATATCTCTTTGAGGACCGCGGCTTTTGATTGGTTAGCAGTGCAACGGGAATGTTCCTACTGTTGTGTTTTCTACCCAGTTGCAATCTGAATGTTTCCAAGTTCGTGAAATATCTCGGATGGGTTTCGGATCGGTTAGGGGTAAATGGCAAGCGGGTTTTTATGCTTCACACGAGGATCACTTACTTCGAACGCAATTTCATCACGATTAAAATTGTCTTGAAACCGCCCTATCTTTTCTCTTTCCAATAAGCTTTGCAGTTTCGATGAAGACCCGCTAGTTCGGGAAATATTTTAGATGTCACAGATGCGCTACCCTCTGACCCACCCGAAGAATCGACTGCTTCTGTGCCATTGTGAGGATACACCTTCGGAAACTTCCCTGTGCCTTCAAAACCCATATTTCCCTTCGAATGCGTAAAAGAGGGGCTCGACTATCACTCGACTATCACTGTGCATTATGCTCCTACGCAGAGGTGGTGGAAAGGTGTAAATTCTGATTTCAGGTGCCTTTATCCATGCAGGCAGATGTTTGTTTAGGGTTTGGAAAGGACAATACGCACGAATCTTTGAGAGTATTACCTAGCCATCTACGAATTCTCGCTATTAACTGATATTTATTTATTCACCTGCTCCACATAATGATAGTTCCACCCATAAATATTACAAAATCCCGTCTTACATGAGGTTTTCAAAAATGTCCTCAAGTGGAAAATTATGTAATAATCAATACCACTTTGCATGCCAACACCGGGAACTGACTTGAAAGAACAAGGTTTTTTGTTCATTTTTTTTTGGAAATTGACACTATGACAATTCCACAAAATGATAGTTCCACCTCATGTTTTTCCACTGCGTCTCATTTTTTTCGGGTAAAGCTGTCTCATCCCCGTTACGTTTCACCTTTTCTAGATCATGGCGAGAGGACATTCACTGTCGGACTTCGAGAAAGGGCAGATTATGGCAAAGAAGGCACAAGGACTGTCGAACCGTCAAATCGCACGGGATTCGGGACGAAGTCATCATGTAATCAACTAATTTTGAGGAACCAGAAGGATATGGAATCAAGAAGAGCCCTGGTCGTCCTCTCTTGCTCTCAGATCGGGATAAGCGCCGTATCCTCAGAGAACATCCAACACCACAATGTCGTGCCAGGAAATCAGGTCATCTCTGAAGCTTAATATCACGAAGGAAACTGTTAACCGTGTCCCAACGAACTCGGGCATTCTCAGAAGGAAAATGAGGAAGGCGCCGTTCCTGACAAAAAGGCATCGGGAGAGCCGAATTGACTTTGCTAGAGGATGTTGCCGAGCCGATTGGAGTAAGGTTAGCTTCCAGCTGCGCTGCTCTTCTGCTTGTCTGTCTTGTTTTTTCAGGTTTTTTTTCTAGGTCGTGTTCTCTGATGAGAAAAAGTTCAACTGCGACGGTCCAGATGGAAACCGATCCTACTGGCACGACCTGAGGAAGGACCAGCTTAATTTTTCCACGCGGAACTTCAGAGGAGGTGGCGTCATGGTTTGGGCTGCCATCGCATCAACGGGACATGTGAAGCTATGCTTCGTATCTAAGAAAATGAACTCTTCTGATTATATTAACATCATGCGACGAGGATTGCTTCCATTCTGGCATGGGAATTGGCAAGAAAACCCTGTTTTCATGCAAGACAATGCACCGGTTCATGTCAGCCGAAGGACTCGAGAGTGGTTCAGGCGCCACCAAATCGCTCTTTTGCCCTGGCCAGCGAAGCGGGTTTTATGGTGCGCAAAATCTGTGCGAACAATGCACGGTTCCAAAATATCCGTGAGCTCAAGGAGGCAATAGTTGATGCATGGCACCAAGTGGACAGACGACTTATTGACAACCTCTATTCGAGCATGGGCAACCGAATTTTCCAACTTATTCGAAGAAATGGGGCTGCTATAGATTACTGATTTAACAATATTCATTTTGTTGTCAACTTGTTGTTGAATCATTCGATTTGTTTAGTGGAACTATGATTTTGCGTCGTTGTCAGAGTGACCATTTTTCAAAAAAAATGAAGAGAAAAAAATGTTCCTTCCATTTAGTATTTGGTGTTGGCGTACGAACGGGCATTGGTAATCGCCATATTTTTTATTTTACAGCATCTTTGAAAACGTCGCGTAAGACGGGATTTCGTGAGGTTCTTGGGTGGAACTATCATTATGTGGAGCAGTGTATTGATTTATTTATTTGTTTATTCATTTATTTATTCTTGCTATTCTTGCTACATTGCTAATGAATTTTTTGTAATTTTGTAGCCCCATTTTCATACGGGTCTTTTGCAGTTTTCCGTTCGTTCCATCAAACTTAGCAGTGACACTTTTGTACTGTTTGTGCCTAGCGAGCCTACTTTCGCGATACCCCCCCCCCACGTCCCCGTGGCCAAGTACGCACCCATCTTTGGGGATTTCGCATGGAAAGAAGGCTAAACGTAGCAATTAAATCTGTAAGAAATACAATCATAATGATTCTCATTTTTTTTACATCTTGACTTCCATAGCTCCACTCCCACTATCAACTGAAATGTCGAAGCATTGCCCGGCTCTGAGTGACCCTTGAGACTACGACCCCCCTCCCCAGCGGCCAAGTACGACCCCCCCCCCTTATGGGTTTCGCACAACGATGGTGTACCCTGTGTGTCGATCAATGCCACATGACACATATAAAAGAATATATATGTGGATTCATGTATATTCATAAAGAAAGTGATAAAATGAGGGGTCTCCCAAACTCTCGGATGAATACTGCTCGATGCCTACAACACCCATTACCTGTGTCACCAGTGCTCCTATTGATCATAGAGTCCCTCGAGCGGGCGCCAGTAACGTCTTCATTCGTCCTCGCAACGTGCAAGAGTTGCCCAAGGATTCTCTATGCTCGAGGGACACAATGAATTTCACAGAAATCGTTCAGAGCTTTCAAGAAGTCTGACCGTATGCGGCCGTCCAGGTGTTCGCTTGACATCCCTTGAATCCATTCGGTATCGCTCTGGTCCAACGGTCGTGTCCAAAACGCATGACGCGCCCTGCCCTCCTGATCCTCGATACCTTGGCGAATGCGACTGAGTCTCTGGCCTATGATCTGACCTTTGATCGTCGGCGGAGTGCTGAGCTGCGGATTCCTTGTCTCACTTGCATGTGGCGGGATTCTCCGAGCATCGTCCTTACGATGGCGTGTTAAATAACGCCAACTGCGTGCTCACCCTGAGGCATAAAAGCAGGAAGGACCGCGGAATCGGAGAGATAATCACGGTGCCTGGTGTTCTTCGTCTTCTTCGCGACTCTCTCAATATTCTTGAAAGCTCCCAAGTCGTCCGCGTCCTCCTGCTCAGCTCTGGCCTAAGTTGTTCTCATATTGGATTTCGCGGCCCAGGTACACATAGCTAGAACATTCAGAGATGGTCGTTCCGTTGAGCGTGAATGGGGCATCAGAAACCAATCCGTTTCTCACATCGCCTTCGCTAGATTCAGCTGTGGACCGATTTTCCCTCAAGCGCAGTCGAAATCAGCCAGCTTTCGCTCCGCTTGCTCGATCTTTGGCTTACCAAAACGTTGTGGTTAGCAAAGCGGAGGGGTGCAGTTGCTGGCCGTCGACCTTCACTCCCATAACATCCCATTCCTGTTGACGCATGATGTTCTCGAGAGAGGCGCTGAAGGGCGTGGGTGAGATGGTATCGCCCTACCGGACCTCTCTCATCACGTTGATGATGACCCTCTTGTAGAATGGTGGGATCCTGGTCTTGATGTTGCTGTGGAGCTCACGAAGAATCCTGGTGTACTGAGTTGGAATACCCTGGTTGCTCAGGGCGTCGATGACTGCTTCTGTCTCAACGGAGTCGAAGGTTTTCTTCCAGTCGATGAACTTGAGACATAACGGTATTTTCTACTTTCGCGATACTTCGACGAGCTTCGTTATCGTGTGGATGTGACCGATCGCGCTGAATCCTCCGCGAAATCCTGGTTGCTCGCATGGCTGTCCTTCGCCTAGTGCTCTACCAGTCCTGTTCAGGATGACTCGTATGAAAAGGTTGTAGACTACAGACAGCAGGCAGATTGGGCAATAACTGCCGATGTCGTACAGGTCTCCCTTCTTGTACAGCAACACGGTCTTGCTCGTTTTCCATGAGGAGGGCACCTTGAAATCCGATAGGTAGCGCGTGAAGAGTCGAGCCAGAGTTTTGACAAGGAATGGCGGAAGATTCTTCAGATGTTCGGGTCTGATCCGCGTACGATACTAGACCGACGAGATAACGTGTCGGACTCCGGAAGGGAGAACTGCAGGAACAACGTCTCCATCCTGCTTCAAGTGGTATGATGTTAGGTAGACATGCTATTAAAGAGATCAGAGTGGAAGTCGTGGATTACCTTCTCATTGCCCTTCGGGACGCGCGATTGTTCCGTCCGGACGTTGAAGGCTGGTTATCTTGCTTTTACAGCTAACAAAGTCGCGGCGGGCTTTGCGGATGCTCTTCCCAGCCTCTGCAGCTTCCACCAGTACTGTTGTTCTTCTCTTCTTGAGGTCTTCTCTGCATAACTTCGCAAGCTCAGAGGTCAACTGTTAGTTGCCTGCGGCTCGTGCGGCTCCACGTTGGCGAACCAGCTCGAGAGTTTTCAGAGATAACCGCTTCTTGGTAATCTTGGAACTTCCTGGCGCAGTCGTGAAGATGTGTGACAAGCCGTTCGTATCCCTGGTCGATGTTGTCGATAACGGGATCCTCTCTAAGCCCAGCACGATAAGTGAAGCGATCCCAGTTGATGGCGGTCATGAGGCTTCGCCTTTTGAACTTTGCAGCTCTCTCTCCTCGCATTAACAAGCGGAATCTTGCGCGAAGGAGACGGTGGGCGGATCCCGTGTAGATTTGAGGAACAGCAGTGACATCGGTCAGGCAAAACCTTCGATTGAAGATGATGTGGTTGATATCATTCTGGAATTGTCCACCGGAAGACTCCCATGTCCAGCGTATAGAGTAGGGCTTCTGCGATTGCGAGTTACCGTGGATGGTATGGGTCGACACGATAAACTCAGACAGCCTTTCATCCTGCGCATTCCAGTCTAATCTGTGAGTTGCGATGTGAAGTTCTTCAGCCGTTCTTCTCAGTCCCGTCTTAGCGTCAAAATCGACGACCTTGAAGAAGGTATGGTCTTCTTTGTAGAACTTCTCCAACTCCATATGGAATGCTTCGAGCTCATCCTCGTCGTAGCTTCACGCTGGTGCGTAGGCTACAAAGATTGTTGGACTGGAGTTCAACCACATGTTCTCACTCGCAAACGTCCGATTCGGGTCGTCAGATTTTTGTACGAATCAATTCATGGACAAGTGCGTGTTGAAGAGGCCTCTGCCAACGCCTCTGCTCGCATGTTACGAGGAACAGTCATTCTCCATCACAAGAATGCTGTGTTAGGCAAAAGTTGAACACGTCACCAGGACCGCTTTAACCCTCTCAGCTCGACGGCTTTTATGCCGTAGCCTTACAGGACTCACACGTTGAGGGGGGTGCGCTGCAAGGCTACGGCATTAAAGCCGTCAAGCTGAGAGGGTAAAAGCGGTCTTGGTGGCGCCGGGTAGCGCACTCGTTCGGGAAGCGTGAGGTGTGGGTTCGACTCCCGCCTGGGGTTCGACTTTTGCCCATAACTCAGCATTCTTGTGTTGATTTTGGAAAGCGAACTGCGGCGTAAAATAGCAGTTATCATAACAGAACGAGTTCTTCTCTAGTCTCGTATACGGCGTGTAGTTGGCGATGCCTCCTCATCTCGATCAGTCCGATGACGTCGTACTTGATCTTCCTGGCTTGCAACATCAGATCTTCGATTTGAGCTTGCGATGAAAGCGTCCGTGCGTAGAAAGTACAGATCCTCATCCTAGTCCTGGGCGACTTAAAGGCAGTTGGCACGATAAATCCCCAAAGACGAGGATTTATACGCCTGGTAGGACGGAATTCCGCGCCCCGTGAAAGGCGCAGCGCTCTCTCCGAAGAAGCTACATTCATAAGGGCCCTACCAAGTTACAACATAGCGACCCGAACGCCCTCCACGCCCGCCCGCCCACAAATGGACGACCGTTCCTGACGCTCGTATTGATTCACTTGCCAACCAAATTATGAAGCGAAGAGATTAATATAAAGCGGCCGCGGTGCTTCCGTCTTGGTACTCCTATCCACATCCTGTGTCTGGGCTGCAAAAATTTTGCTGATATGTAACTCGTTCGAAGTGTCTTTTTTTATTGGGCTCCTGTATATGAGTACACACATGTAGCCGTATCTTCGGTAGCGGTTATTGCCAAGATGCCTGAGGGAAACTCGTCCGAAATTGATTTTCAAGTCATTAAGAACGAAAGCTTTTTCTTTGCAGGATTTTGAACGTTTCACTCCGTTCTTTCGCCATTTTTCCACTATATAGCGCCCTGCTAGCATTTTAGGCCGAGTACCAAATTATCGTGCCAACTGCCTTTAAACCTCCGTTGATCCTCCTGTGATTCTTGCAGCCTCGCCCGAGCGGTCCCCGCTGACGCCGCACTGTCGGTGGTTATCTCAGGCTCAGGGGAATGAGGCCTATATTTATTACTGTTTCCGGCCTTAAGTAATATGACCACGCGTAGCTCGCTAGGCTCTGAAGCGACACCCTCCGCATTAGTACGGTTTGGAACAGTCCGAACCGTTCACCTCCACGCCACTTTAGGCTGCGGATAGGATTTCTGGGGGCAACACCCAATAAGAGCTCAAAATTCAGCTGAGCTCCTAAGATGTCGCTGTGGTGACTGTCACCGCTCCTTTACACATAATGAACTGGGTGACTTTCCGCTCTTGACCCCTCCTGTACAATTACCGTTAGATTGTTCCCATCTTCCACTTATAATTAGACTTGTAAATCGGACACCAACTAAAAGGCAAAATGAAAAACTGCATTTTGCAAAGGCCTCATGTGGTTGGGCCCATATCCACACAAAATGATCAGTACTGGTTTACGTATTTCAGGAAGAACGCTCTCGAGTGTTGACAATGAAATATGGGAAGCACCAGATGATGTTGATCCGTAAAAGGATGAAGGTCGGTTATTATCTTATTTTCCCAACCATATATAAATCGTCTGGTTGTTTGTTTGTCTGGGATTCCATTTTGCCTAAAGTACAGCTTGGAGTGCTCGGATCAGGGTTGGGATGGGTAGGGCAGGATGTAAATAGCGGGAGACGGGCAAGAGAATCGTAAGCCGCCGCTTCGTCGCGCGCGGCAGTGGGCGCGACCTTTCTTCACTTTCGATTGGAACACGGATTTCATGTAGACAAGGATATGGTAGACACTTATTATGTCTATTTTTACGTTGTCTATTCTCGATCAATACCACCTAAACCGTCGTCATTAGCAGGCGCGACGTCGCACGCGACGCCCACTGGCGCGGCGAATTACGATTCTCTTGACATGTACCTGTACATAGCACCACATGACCTATGCCAAGCTCCGACCGCAAACACGAGACCGCTCACTCCCGGCGGGACTTGCGCCGGGAGTGAGTGGTGTCGCACACAAAAACAGTTCGTTTTCAGAGCGGTTCAGAAATTAAGAAGGGTGGAGTAAAGACAGCAGTGAGCGTTAAGCGTATCTATCAGTACAAGGAGAGAAGGAATATTTGGTCAAGCCATCACTCGACGGCCACAGAAGGAGGAGCACCAATGACGATACACGGTTAATGCTTGTGCTGACACCCGGCCACATGCGGTGGAGCGTGCCTTCAAGCATGGAACATCCGTTTCAAAAGTTGTGGTCCTCTTCCAGAACTCCAGAGACTGGGATAAATTGATAAATTGGAGTAAGGTCGGCAATGTGTGAGCGGATGGGAAGAAGGCGGCTGACCCGAGAAGTCATGACTCGGCTCCAGAGCTCTCCAGAGAGAAACGATTCATATCTTATTGATCCTCATCATCACTTCCTATCGATCATTACTGATTGCCGCAGACATACTGTTACTAAGCTGACGGCTGACGCCGGCGCTCCTCCTTCTGTGGCCTGGCATTGTCGGACGGGCGCAGGCCGTTGTTTTTTGTTCGTTTATTCATTTGTTTGTTTGTTTGTTTAATCGAATATTCACAACTTCCGACTGGTACAAAAACATTACAATTGGTAACAGAAAGTGATAACAGCTGGTAAGAGTTGATAGGAGTCGTTAGAAGGTTAGGATCATCTGATTCATTCTGTGTGCTGCAACAACAGCAGGGTGTTGATCTCTAGGTAAGAGTTGATAGAACGAGGGTAGCGAATGTGGATGACAAAAGGTGATAACCACTGGTAAGAGCTGATATGGAACGCTGGAAGGTTAGCCTCACTAGAGTCAAGGTGCATAAGCGAAGGGAACTTGCTTTTAGCAAGTTATATATAGTGGCTGGGCACAGGGATAATCTTTGTGGATTAAAACTGATCAGAAGGTTATCAGATAGGAAGGACTACAAAATCGGTTGTGCAACAAAATAGACAAGTGGCTCCAACGAGCAATCAGTTTGGTCGAGCGGGACAGTGATAGGAGCAAGTTTCTGCTTCGCCCTTTTGCGGCCCTTATGGCTAAAGCTGCGGCGATTATATCGAAGACAGAAGCTCAATGAGCACTCTTCAATCTTTTCCATCAGCGGGATCGCAGCCAACTAAAGCGCTGAACTTCTAAATACGACAAAACCCAAATGATTTGTGATGTTCGAGAGTGAGGACCAATAAAAGCCAAGCTAACAGGTGGTTATGAGGGAACTCATTCAACATTGCTGCCAAGATACAGCCTAAAAACCTTGAAGATCTTTCAAATGAAATGAGTACATTTCAGCACTGGTACCATAGAAACATTTTCGAGCGCCAAATTGTCCGTATTTCGAATGAAAGGCAGGTGCTTTTAGAAAAGTGGTGAGCGCTGGGCCATTGACTAATAATGGGAAATAGAGAATGGTTTAAGGGATTCCAAAAAGGCAATTAGGCAGCCGGTTCGGCGCAAATATAAAAGCTGGTGCAGGTGTCCTGTCGGTGATCAGGTTCACGATGCGATGCGCTCAGTAGTGCGCGTTAGCCAAAGTATCACGGATATGCTAAATTGAAGAAAAAAGCCACTTGAATAGGTTACAGCGTGCTCAATGATTTTTATTCGTAAATGTAGGTGATTCCTCCTTCCTTATGTAGTATGTACCAGCACTGGTGCAGTACGTATATGGAAGAGTTGTCCTCATAGGGCGTCCTCATTCACGTGGGCTAGGTTCAGTAACGTGGGGAAGAATGCTACGTAGTGCGAATGCCAGACACCAAACAACAGAGACTGGATTGAATTCACATGGGAGCTGCCTCTTATCTTTTGGGAGTTAAAGATAAACTTTACGCGGATCGCCGTGGATGGTCCCCAGCTGCTGTAGTATGTCACTTTCTCCGGTCAAAAATGAACAGAAAGTGGGCTGAAGGGTGGTCCCCCGGTGGCACCATGCTGCGCTTCGCGCTCTCGCACAGCCAGCCACAAGCCTAACCATAACCAAACGCGATCCTCGTCAACGCCCTCTCAGTTCTGGTTGTTCTTTACAGCAGAGTCATTCGCTAACTTGGATCTGCGTAAGTACTGCACCTTGAGGATAGCGAGGGGTTTGTCCGAAGCCATCACCGAGTACTACTAGAATGTTTCCTCGCATCTTTGAGCGAATAATATGGCACTCTACTACAGCTGCGTAATCGTTCACCTCGTACATGTAAAAGATCGTTATTGGAAGTGAGTGTACAGTCTGTCTTCAAGGAAAAAAATCATTTTTGGCACCATCGTGATCTTATGCCCATCGTGACTTGAGGTCACAATCCGAACTAATTGAATGAGCGCATCCACGAATCATTTGTGTCTAGCTATCTGATGCACTTTTCCTTATATACAGTACGATGAAGTAAGAGGAGCGCACAGAGAAGGAAGGCAGCTATGTGTCTCCACCCATGTGTTCACCGCGAACCTGATTTTGAAGTGCCGTCGTTAGTGGATAATTACATATCTTACGAACTTGGGAAATGTTTGTGAACTGAACGAACAAGGATAGACTGCCACCCACCCCGGTCGTCTAATCTGGCCTTTGCTCTTATTCCATGACGGGAACCTGCTCGTCATGGAATAAGAGTTCGCCTAGAAGTTCTTAGAGTTAGAAAAAGCTTTTGATTTCGCTAGATGATAAGTTTCAATTCCAGATTGAAAACTGGATTGATGCCGAAGTCGCTAAACTGTTCAATGGCAATGAAAATAACGTGAGTTTTTTAGAGATGATTCATGTATTCTCAGCTCGGATAGTTATCTTCAAACTGTAATGCACTTACCCTAGATAGCATCGATTGCGCAAAAAAGTCATCGATTGCGCGAAAAAAAGTAGGACCAAACAGGACACTTCATTAGTGTAATACTGATTTGCATGGAAGATTTCTATGACTGCAACGACCATCTTGCGAAGGGTTTTCGAAAGACTGCTGGGTGTGAATGAATGGATGACTTGTGTTCATTTCAGTAGTTTGTGCTCACGAAGCACTGTGTACATGGAAATATTGGTTTTCGAACATTACCTTTTCAAAGAAGACCTTTCAGTGGAAAAATATCAATCCTAAGAAACAATATCCAGTTAATCATTGAAATTTCTCACCGTTCTGGCCTACTCTTCCAAGTCCGGGCCGAATTTGAACGGAACTGTTCATCTGGGTACTAGTTGCTGTCTAACGTATGGTACGTGCGCCACGTTTGCAGGCTCCCATAGAGCATGCATCAAGATCTTTCCCCTATCTATTGATGAGCTTTTCGTTGCAATTTGAACAAATTACAGAAGAGGGTGGTCCTACTCAAACGAGTTCTGAATAGTAGCGCTCGTCTCCCGTGAGTTGTTGTTAGGTCATCCCATTCAAAAGTGCCGAGACATACAGAGGAATGGCAGAAAAGCAAATGGGATATGGAAGCGAGCTACTATACCATTTGGAGGCTATTACCTTTAGCTGTGTATCTCTGAAATTTGGCGGACCTACCCACTGAAGAAGTTCTCGAGAAATTTAAAAGGAGCCCGAGTGGTGAAAATCAGCGCCTGATTTTCAAATCAGACGTCATAAAAGAGAAGTGCGCTGCTCAAATTCGACCGGCGCCGGACCAGTAGTTGTGTGGAATGCTGTTCTCGATACACAAGGTAGAAGGTTTGATTTAGGAGCCCAAAGAAGGAAGAAAGGAAAAAAATTTGTTGTCGTGCATGGTCCCATAATGTTCATCCTGCACAAGAAAAAAGGGTGGATGAAGTGAAGCGCTGAATATCTATTCACAAAGCCTGGACTTTGTCGAGCTTGCCCGCGAGTTTGACATCCCGGCTGCAACTTCTGTCCGAGTTATGTACGATAAACTGAGGGTGGTCAAGAGGGTGTGCGCATGGGTACCTAATTTTCTTGTAGAAGCACGGACGCAGTACCTATTCTGTGCCTCTAGCAGTGATGTTCTCAGCATGAGATGTCATTCACGACTGTCAAAACGCACCCCGGCCCTAGATGGAATATGGGTGGTCTGGACCTCGAGCCAAAACTCACAGTTGTCAATTTTGTTTGAATGCAGATGAGAAGCAGCCCGGGTTCTACTATGAGGAGTTACGTAGGCGCAAGTGGATGATCATGATGGCGAAGGATTCCCATACTGTGTGTTTCAGGCGGATCTATACAGAGAATAAAACGTCGCTGTCGGTTTATACTGCCCGTTCCTCGGCAATCAGATCGGCAAATGGATGATACCACAACTACAAGAAGGCCAGCTTTGCTCGTCATAGTGCCAGACCCCGAGTAAATGTATTGTAGGGCAGTGCTGGGGCACAAACAATACTGAGACCTGGGTTCCATCGCCCCATTCGCCCGACATAAAGCCGAGCGATTCCAGTTGTTCTCGTCAGTCGAGAGTACTCTGCGACGGCAAACGCTACAATGTTTTGTCATTCGCCAAAATTGGCAGCAACAGCAATTTACTCGCGCTTGTTGAAAAATCGAAGGTATTAGAGGTCCAAAGGCTCTCGCGGCACTGGGAGCGGGTCATTGGTGCGGGAAAGATTTATTTAACTTGAAGCCTAAATATTAATTTTTTTATCTATTCTCCTCTTTGTTTTATTCGAATAAAACCGACGGCACTTTCGAATATGATGACCCAATAAAGGAACCCATTTTCTGGATAAACAAGTATCACTGCTAAAGTAAAGTTGGATGCGATTTATGACGAGAATTTAGGGTGTCGAAATTGACTTGGACGTATTGCTCGACTTAGAGACTGTACCCGCGAAGCGCAAATTCGTTTTTGTGAGTTACATAAAACTTTCAGTATCAAGAAACGATATTTCAATGTAGAATTTCTCAGGAATATACCTAAAGTGTTTCCTGCTCCCTTAGGACTCTTAGGCAGGTTTTGATCTATTGTGTTATTGTGATATGCGGATATTAAGTTGGGAGCACAGCGAACATTGATCGTATTATGTCGAAAGGGGGGGGGGTGCCAAGAGGGTACAACGTTAGGCGTGATTTCGACCGTGCAGTCAACCAACGGACTATGTCTTTAGTTCCTGTCCAATATCCGTTTTTTGTTTGTTTTTACGCCCTTGCGGTCTAGGCAGGTCAAACTCTAACACTCTATACCCTAACAATAGCTGCACAAATCTAATGAGGATAAGAAATAGCTGATCAACTTGTTTCAGGATCATCTTCAGCGGAGCCACTGCCCAGCTTCAATGGACAAGATCACGATGTTTTTGGACGAAATGATCGACCAACTTAACACACTTTAAGGGCAAAAAGCACCCGTTTCATGTGGCAGATGACCTTTTTTGTTATGCAGTACTTCTTGTACAGAGACGTGTATACATAGATTGGTACCAAAAAATCCGGAACCTAGGTAAATGTATAGAATGAGGATATTACCTTATTTTTTCAGAAACTTTTCTTTTTTTACGGAAATTTTTATTTCTGATGGCATCCACACTCTGTTTATCTACTAGCGGTTATCGCTGGTCCCTGCCGTGTCAATCACATATAATGATCATACCGTGTGATGATATTATTTCGAGAACCCATGTAAAAATAAACATTCTAAAATATTTTTTGATGTCGTTCCGCCCAATGCCATTTCATATTTGTCGTCATCGCCGTTTCTTGTCGTCTATTTCATTCGCTAGCGAAATTATAAGATGCTTGTCCTTGACTAGCTAATCGTGTTGTGATGCGCCATGCACGTGTGGTGCCAAAATCTTGTCAACCCTTCCATACAGTGTAGCAGAAAGCTCTTCTGGTAGTTTTGTTCTGTGCAACGCCATCCCGTGCTTCTTATTGATGTATACCTTTTTAATTTTCTCTGTTGTCCAGTTGCCACCTCCGGAACAGTGCATGTCTTCGCCTGTGTCATGGCATGTCCAGCAAGCAGCAGTGCTGAGACTAGGCGCTTCGACGACTGTGACATCTTTTCTGGAGGTATGACGAGTCTCTATGCACTCTTGAGACCTTAGGAGTAGATATGAGTGGGCGTTATATGCCTCGAGAATGACTCCTTCAGGGCGGTTTGAGCCAGGTCATGCCTGTCTTCGCCCTTCGCCGAGATGGCACGACATGTTTTGAGAAATGGCTTTGTCCACGCTAAAACATTTTACTCTCTCACTGAACCGTCTCGAAGTGTCTAACTAGGGAAGGTCGTCAGGTCGAAGTGGCCATTTGTAATGAGATGTAGCTCACTAGACGTGGTTTTGGACGCTGATCTCGAATATGCCTTTGAAATTTGCAGAACGATTTTCTGAACGGAGTTATGAAGGTTTGTTAGAATTAAAATGAAGGAAAACAGAGTCGAGCGCGGTTGCCAGTCATTCGGTTAAATAGCCGGGGAGCACCACTGCAGTCAACGTCAGCTTGGTGTAGTGGTAATGGTCTTGCTTCGCGGGTATAGTATCGAGGGTTCGGATTTCTGGAAGGGGACTTGTTTTGCATTTTGTGGGGAATGTCTCTTTTAAGTTTAGAAATCACTCAAACGCCAAATGGGTGCCATATTCGTGTTCAGGAAGCAAAACTACCGTTGGGGACAGTTTTCTAGCCAGATGTGAGATTTTGACCTAACTTTGAAAAATGCGGTAGCAGTTGAACGAATGATGGTCAAAAAGTTCCAGGGGTCTCGTGCCGATTGCTTGTCTTTGGACGGAATTTGCTTTTAGATACCAGGAAAACTGGAGAGTAACAAATGAATGCGTTAGAAGATGGGCTGAGACGAGGCTTTGTGCAGGAGAATGTATCTGCAGCTCAATAGGTGTTAACATCAATAGAACTAACCCGTGGATGCTTCACTTTTCGAAGTAAAGTCAAAATGGCAGATTTGGCTAGAAACCTCTCCCTAGGCGTAGTTCGCCCCGATAAACACGAATATGGCACCCGCTCAGCGCGAAAACGCCTGCACTCCGCGCCAAGGGCACCTGTACACCCAAAAATTCTCCTAGATCACAAAGCACCAAACGCGCCAGAAAGCGAACCACATACTGCTTTTCAGGCGGCTCGAGGAGAGCGCCAATGTAGTAGTGACACCACAACCACTTTTCGCCACGTTTGCGCAAGAAGCAAAAAAGTTAAGCTCAGCAGGGATCCGATCCCACGACCTGTTGCGTGGTAAACGCGGTGGAAAAAGCTCCACAACTCCGCTCAGAGAATCGTTCTGCAAATTTCGAAGGCAGATTCGAGATCAGCGCCCAAAACTACGTCTATTGATCTATATCTCATTACAAATGGCCACTTCGACCTGACGACCTTCCCTAGTAAGCTTAGCTTAGGGGGAGGGCGGCCCATTAGAAGCATATAGTGCCAAAGCGTATCTTTCGCAGTGAAGTGAAGCTTGCTTGCCTTGTTAAACTTCAAACCTTCAACCCTCCGCAGTTTCACCTGCATCGACTGCCGCCCAACTATCACAAAAAGTAGAAGTAGAACAACCGGTAATAATTGGTAACACCTCAGCATATCTCCATAGCCTAACGAGATTGGTACAGATTATACAAGGAAACTCATAATCAAAGTGGTTGGCTATCTTTATGGTGGCATACCTTCTGCCTCTACCAGAAATGCCAACTTTGGCCTCCGGCCTCTCAGTTGGCGTAGAAAAAAGTTTGACTTACTAGTGTTTCATAAAATCCTCTACGGACCTTCTGCTTTGCATCTTAACACGCTCTGTAATGCTAGAGCATCCGCTACATGGGGCAATATCATGGAACTACTCCTTTATAGGACCAGGCTTAGTTGTCGTTATAACTTCTTCATCAATCGACCCTATTCGTGGTTTCTTGAGTTGAGCAAGAAGAAAAGTATTCCACCCAGTCTGTCAGCATTTAAAAAGTACCTCAGCCAATACCTAGAACAATGACGACTTCTGTTTCAATTCAGTTCACTGAATTCCCCTCTAACATTTAGGCATTTGTTGTTTTTTTCATACATTCATGTTTTCTATCGGTTTACAGTGTTTGTTACTACATGTGATACCTCATGTAATAAATGGATCCTACTATATATACCATTTTCACTTTAAATCGGACACTTTTCAAACCAAATCGGACACTTTTCAAACCAAATTGGACACTTTTCAAACCAAATCGGACACTTTTCAAATCAAATCGGACACTTTTCAACCAAATTGGACACTTTTTAAATCAAATCGGACACTTTTCAAACCAATCGGACACTTTTAAACCAAATCGGACACTTTTCAAATAAAATCGGACACACCCCTTACAATTAGGTGGTTGATAACTAGAGCACACTAGGTACTGTTGCAAGCCTCGCCCCATTATCCCTGCCCATTTCTCAGCAGACAGGTTTTCCGAGATGCTTCATGATCTGCTCCTCGACTTTTTTTTCGTTTTTGCCCTTAGCACCCACACACTTCAACTGTAAAAGATTGATACCTATCAGACCTGACTCTGCCTACTCAACAATGAAGTTACGTAAGTTCTGAATTTTTATAACCTTTTCCGACGTAATTCTTTTCACATCCAATCTTCACAAAACGAATAACCATGCACAGAACACCAGGCCCGCCCCTCTGACCCCGGCCACTTGCGTTTATCGCGGAATTTTGCTTTTTCTTCCGGATTTTCGCTTTTTTTAGGCTTTAGCGATTGGATCCGCCCACCAATGGAAGCTCCGCCCACTTTTGAATATGATGCAAATCGGCGGGCTAGTGCCTGTACTGGCGGATTACGGCCTCTCCCGGCACATAGAATTAAAAAAAAGGAAAACCGGAAAAAATGGGAACTTTGTTCTGAGCGACAGGAGAGGCCGTAACGCCAGTAGGGACACTAGCCCGCCGATTTGCGTCACTTTCGAAAAGTGGGGGGGCTTCCCCAAAGTGGGCGGAGCTTCCATTGGTGGGCGGGGCCAATCGCTAAAGCCTAAAAGCGAAAATCCGGAAGAAAAAGCAAAATTCCGCATAAACAGAATGGGCGGGGTCAGAGGGCGGGGCCTGGTGTGCTGTGCATGGTTATTCGTTTTGTGAAGATTGGATGTGAAAAGAACTACGTCGAAAAATGTTATAAAAATTCAGAATTTACGTACATTGTTGAGTGGGCGGAGTCAGATCTGATAGCTATCAACCTTTTAAGTTGAACTGTGTGTTCAAAGTGCAAAAACGAAAAAAAGTTGAGGGAGCAAATTTCCTGAAGCATCTCGGAAACCGTGTTCGGGCTGAGAAGTGGGCAGGGATAATGGGGCGAGGCTTGCAACAGTACCTAGTGTGCTCTAGTTATCAACCACCTAATTGTAAGGGGTGTGTCCGATTTTATTTGAGTGTTCGATTTGGTTTGAAAAGTGTCCGATTTGGTTTGAAAAGTGTATAATTTGGTTTGAAAAGTGTCCGATTCGGTTTGAAAAGTGTCCAATTTAGTTTGAAAAGTGTCCGATTTTGGTTTGAAAAGTGTCCGATTTGGTTTTATAAAGTGTCTGATTTGGTTTGAAAAGTGTCCGATTTAAAGTGAAAATCCTACTATATATAATCCGCTATGTGTGTCTGTGTGTGTGTCTGTGTGTGTGTTTGTGTGTGTGTGTGTCACGAAATTCATAGCGAGCGTCGCAGAAGAGATAGGATGACAGTTCCAAGAAGTGATATACATGGCAGGACGGGAACACTTTTGATGGGTGACAGGAGGTGATGACACTTGATAAGATTCGATAAGGGGCCTTAGAAGGGGAGGGTGACCGAAATCGTAGCGCAATTTGCAGCAGCTGCAGGACCGTGATTTCAAGAAGTGATATACATGGCAGGACGGGAACACTTTAGGTGCGTGACAGGAGGTGATAACACTTGATAAGATTCGATAAGGGGCCTTAAAACGGGAGGGTGACCGATATTCGTGGCAAGTTGCAGCAACGGCGGGACCATGATTTCAAGTACTGATATGCCCATAGGGTGGGGCTGGCAGAAGCTGATAACAGTTGATAAGATCCCATAAGGGGCCTCGGAAGAGGAGGGTCATCAAATTCGTGGCGCAGGTAACAGCAACAGTGGGAACTCAGAATCCGTGAGGTGATATAGGGTGTGGGACGGGAACATTATTGGCGGGCGACAGAAAGTGATAACAGTTGATAAGATGCGGTAAGCGGCCTCGGAAGGGAGGGTCATCAGATTCGTAACCAGGTTACAGCAACATTGAGACCTCTGATCCGAGAGGCGATACAGGGTGATATGATAGTGATACGGGACCGGAGTGCTCTTAGCGGGTACGGAAGTGGTAGGAGCTAAAATTGACAAGGTAGCATGGGAAAATCCGCTTCACCGCTCACAACAACATTGCGATCGATATGACTCAAGTATAACGATCTCAGTGATTCCAACAGAACTCATTCCTCACTGCTTATTAGTAACGACGTCGTGTACGACCGCTAAGCCAGCTCTATTCCGAATGCATGTGGTTTGTTTACAGAGATGTTATGGACAGCAGCAACTGACTTTATCACTCTTACCACAATTATCTTCCATCAGCAACTTCGGTGAGGGCCATTTAAAAGGTTCCACTGCTGAATGCGGTAGTGCGTTCCAAAGCAAGACGCTTTAGGAAGGCAGATTGCATAAATTATAGGCTGCTTCAGTGGCTGTATAAACAGGCCGCACTATTTCCGTGTAGCTTATGAACGTACCAGTCGGATCGCTGGCTAAGGCCGGCTTTCCTCCTTCTGTGATGCGGGGGGGGGGGCGCTGCTGCTGCTTCTGCGCCTTGACGGAACAAGCGCTGCTTTTCAGTTCTTGGCTGATGCAGAAGATTTCTTTGAACAGTGTGGTTTTTCAACGATCCTTGACTTAGCACGCGACAAATCCGCATGGCCGGCTTCGCCGGGCCATGTCACAGAAGGAGGAGCGCCGGCGACAGCCGGGCGATCCGACTGGTGGTATATAAACGGCAACGTCTGTCTGTTTGTCTGTTTGTCGGGAAATTCGGAATCACCTGAAGAACCAGTGGAGGGGGCGGGTCAAGGGTGGGTTGGGTAGGGCATGGGTCAAGATGTCCGGAACACCAATGAACTGAGCTAAGCCCGCCCACTGTGGGCGGGGCATGCGCACAGTTATGAGTCACATAATTCAAAAATTCGTTGTTCGGTTCTAGCAGATCCCGGAGAGCGGAAATTGTGGGAAACGATAAGCAGTCAGTTGGCGGATGAAATGAGGGAGTCACACCCGTGATGGGCGAGGCGTGCTATAGGTGGGCAGTGCTCGCTACAGAACTTCAAAAATTCGTAATTCGGTTCCAGAAGATCCGGAGAGCAGAAATTGTGGGAAACGATAGGCAAACAGTTGGCGGACGGAAAGAATGAAGCACAGCCGCGATGGGCACGGCGTTCGCCGAAGTGAACGGTGCCGGGGACAAAAACCCTCAAAACATATCCGAAAAACTCCAGGAAATGGGGAGTAAGTGAAACTGAGCAATGGTTGGGCAGATGAAGTTAGTTAGGGATAACCGTAGGGAGTATACCAAATGGTTGGTGCCATTTATTCTGCGCTCTCATCAGTGACGGGATTGCGTATAGAAAATTTTGATGACTGTCTTCTAGGGGGGGGACGGAGGGGGGGGACCCACTTCACACCCGAAGGAGGATCTGGCCCTCCATCTCATGGAAAACTTCTGACAGGGACCCACTTCACACAGGAAGGAGGATCTGGCCGTCCCTCTCATGGAAAACTTCTCACCGGGACCCACTTCACACCTGGAAGGAGGATCGGCCGGCAAAGCCGGAATATCCGACTGGCCCTCCCTCTCATGGAAAACTTCTCACCGGGACCCTTTTCACACCCGGAAGGAGGATCTGGCCTCCATCTCATGGAAAACTTCTCACGGGACCCACTTCACACCCAGAAGGAGGATCTGGCCCTCCCTCTCATGGAAAACTTCTCACCGGGACCCACTTCACACCGGAGACGAAGTCTAAGGGGCCATTTCTAAATGCTGAGGTGGGTCGATCGCTAGACTTAGCCTTTGGGGTAACTGTAATTTGAAATATATTGATTGTGGTAATATTAGGTCATCTCATTCAAAGTGGCCGACACATATAGAGGAATGGCAGAAAAGCAAAGGGGATAGAGCAGCGGGCTACTATACCATTTGGAAGCTAGTACCTTAAGCTGTGTATCTTTGAAATTTGGCAACCTAGCCTCTGAAGAAGTTCTCGAGAAATTGAGGAGAAGCCAAATCGGCGCCGGTTTTTCAAATCAGACGTCATAAAAGGAAAGCGCTCAATTTGACCTGTGCCGGACCATAGTTGTGTGTAAGGGTGTTCTCGAAATACACGGTGGAAGATCTGGTTCAGGAGCGCCGTACAAGGAAGAAAGGAAAAAATTTGTTGTCGTGGGTTTTCCATAATATTCATCCTGCACAAGAAAAACGGGTGGATGAAGTCAGGCACTGAATATCTGATCACAGAGCCGGGACCCTTGTCGAGCTTCCCCGCGAGTCTGACATCCCAGCTGCAACTGCTGCCCGAGTTATTCCGATAAGCGGAGGATGGTCAAGAGGGTGGGGCATGGGTACCCAATTTTCTTATAGAAGCACGAACGCAGTACCGATTCTATACCTCCAGCAGTAATGTTTCCAGCATGAGATTTCACTCACAACTGTGAAAACGCACCCCGGCCCTAGATGAAATATGGGTGGTCTCGGACCTCGAGTCGAAACTTACAATCGTCAATTTTCTATGAATGCAGATGAGAAGCCGCCGAGTTCTACCATGAAGAGTTACGTGGGCGCAAGTGGATGATCATCATAGCAAAGGATTCCCTTGTGGCTTCCAAGCGGCTCTATACAGAGGACAAATCCGTCACTGTCGGTGCATATTGCCTGTTCCTCGGCATTCAGATCGACAAATGGATTTTAAGGCCACCGTTGTTCGTCATAGTGCCAGACACCCCGAGTAACTGTATTGTAGATCGATGCTGGGACACAAATATACTGAGACCTGAGTTCAATCGTCCCATTCGCCCGTCATAAAGCCATGCGATTACAACTGTTCCATTCAGTAGAGAGTACTCCTCGACGGCAGACGCTACAATGTTTTGTCATTTGCCGAATTGGCAACAACAGCAATTTACTCACACTTGTTGAAAAATAAGGTACCAGAGGTCCAAAGGCCCTCGGGGCACTGGAAGCGGGTCATTGTGAAGGAGGGATTTACTCATCCTAAAGCTAAAATATCACTTTTCTATCTATTCTCCTTTTGTCTTTATTCAAAAAAAAACCATCGGCCACTTTGAATGGGATGACCTAATAAGTGGGCAAATACAGCGTGATGTGTATAACCAACACGTTTTAGTGGAGGGTAAAGACAAGGTCGCCGATGATCAGTCCTTCTTTGAGATGTGACAGGCATCCCACTTACAGCCAGAACCGTAGTGACCCATCCAATGCGATGTAGCCTTTACAATGACTTGCAGGAGCTAGCTAATTATGAGCAGGGTTTCTCATCCTCACAGACTGATCTGGCACCAATTTACCGTCTTCGAAGGGTAGAAGGTTTTGTTGGCCTCGGCAGGAGCAAATCCAGGTTTTCACTCTCCGGCCGCATATCTGATAAGGATGCCACTTATCACTACGTCACCTCCGCCTCAGGATGTATCAGTGGAAGTATGGAACCTTTCGGCAGTGAATAATCCCGTCTATGGAGGCGCCACGTATTCTACTTCCGTGCAGATTTTGGCCTCGGCAGGAGCAAATCCAGGATCTCATGTGAATGGCGCAAGTGAATTTTGGATATGAGTTGGCCCACGTATTCTTTGACCTGCTGGGGCTACTGGATGTATAATGGAATTCAGTGTTTATCCTCCCACACTGATTTAGTACCAACCTGTTGACCCTGGGTGATGGTTGGGTTAACCCGGGTGGAATTCTCCACGGAATGCTTACATGCCTCGAACTGAAAGCTCTAAACATTTGTTTTCGCACGGTAACACTTTCAGAGTTTCGGAAGTAGGAGTAGGGATTTAAATTTAATAGGCCGAGATGATGCATTTCTGTCAACACCTTTATCGCTACGTCTAAATGTCCTGACTGCGAAATCGGTGAGCAGGTTTCCGATTTGCACCTGCAAGGTATTCTCCATTGTACAGCCCCGCATTCTTCTCGTCTCACCAACTTTCCTCGTTTTTCCCGATCTGTGGAGTGTTTTGGAACCGAACTACAAATTTTTTGAAATGAGTATCCTGCGGTTGAAGGCTAGCTCTGCCCACTGTTAGCGGTCTCAACACACTTCAGGCGTGCCAAACTCTCGCTAGATATGGCTCTTCTGCAGTTTTTTTTGTGATTTCTGAACACTCGCGGACCGAGTTAGTGTATTTTTAGGGGAGCAACGCCCACCGCAAGTACGCCCCGCCCATTTTCGGTGTGCCTCTTCCAATTAGTCTGGCAACCCCCTGCTAGCATCATTCCACTTTTTCCCCATTTCTGAACTGCTACGGAAGCGAATTATGAATTTTTTCCCGCAGTACAGCCAAGTTTCGTTGCAGGCCCGGTCTATGCCCCGCTGCCAGCCAAACAAACAAACATACATACACACATACATACATACGAAGTAAAATACAGTGGGTGATAGATGATGATTAGGTTTAGCACATTTCCGTAGCTTCTTGCCAAAGTTTATGTACCAACTCCACCGCACTGCGTTTTACAACGCATAGCCGTCAATCATAGCGTTCGGGGTGGCGAACTTTAGTTGGAGTGGCATACGGTAAGATACTGTAGGCACCACCTACCGCATATCCCGAAGCCTGCCTGCGGCATGACCTCACTTAATTGCTGCGCTGAGTGCTGACCTCTCACTGGCTGCTCAACGAAACGAGATGAATCGAATCGAATTCATCTAATATTTGGTTGTCCTATAAGTAATGGTTTTTTTCTTACACAAGTTTTTTTTGATTACAGGCAATATGAATCTAATAAAAGAAAGAAACTTCAGGAAACTTATGATGAAAGGAACGAAATATAGGATAGACATGGAATAACAAGGAAAGAAGTCAAAACTATTTATGAGGCTACACTTAATAAAGTTGTCAATTGTCAACATGTCAATTTGTAGTATCTGTGCTCTTAATCTCTTTACCATCTGTATAGAAAAGATGGTAACCATTAGTAGCATTTGATAGCATTTAGACCTGTTGGCATTCTTGAAGCAAATGTTAAGAAGTTCTTGCATTTTCTTAATTACGAGGCCATGTTCTGAATTCATGAACATGTCCTTGGAATCCGCAGTGTAAATTTCGAGATTGTCGAATGGGATGGTGTAGTTCTTGAGTTATATTAATAGCAGATTGGCTGACGTGCACTACTGCGTGCAAGGTTCAGTCTGTGGTCCTGACCGATGACAGGATTTCTGTGCTGACCCCTAACACTTGGCCTGATTCCTATGTTTCAAAATCCGGCCCATTCTACTCTATATAATCCGCTAAGTATGTCTGTAAGTGTGTGTATGTTTGTGTGTGCGTCTGTCTGTGTGTCACGAAATTCATAGCGCCGGTCCCAGTAACAGTGAGGCATTGATTTCAAGAAGAGATGTAGGCGGTGTGACGGGATTGGTACTATTCATAATTCGCTAAGTATGTCTGCCAGTGTGTGTATGTTTGTGTGTGCGTCTGTCTGTGTGTCACGAAATTCATAGCGCCGGTCCCAGTAACAGTGAGGCATTGGAATCAAGAAGTGATGTAGGCGATGTGACGGGAACACTATTGGTGGGTGACAGGAAGTGATATCAGTTGATAAGATTCGATAAGGGGCCTTAGAAGGGAAGGGTGACCGAATTCGTAGCGCGAATTGCAGCAGCTGCGGGACCGTGATTTCAAGAAGTTGTATACACGGTAGGGTATGTGACAGAAGCTGATAACATCTGATAAGATTCGATAAGGGGCCTTAGATGCGAAGGGTCACCAACTCTGTAGGGTAGGTTGCACTGTCTGTGGGACCTTGGCTTAAAGAAGTGGTATAGGGAGAGGGGGGGGGCGGCCCACTGACGGGTGACACTAAGCGACAGCAACTGTAAGGGTTGAAAGCGTTATCATGCAGGAATCCGCAACACCGCTTACAATCACAATGTGATTGATATAATCCAGGTATCAGGCTTTTAGTAGTTACACCGAACTCATTCCTAACCCTTATCGTTTTTGGCATCATGTACGGCCGCTAAAGCGGCTGGAGTTCAGATGCATGACGGCTGTTTATCCAGTTGCCATAAACAGCAGCAACTGGCTTTATCACTATGACTATGACTATCTTTCATCAACAGCCTGAAAAAGGACCATTTGAAGCGTTAAACTGCCCGAACGCGGGAATGCATTCCAGAAAAAGAAACCTACAGTAGTGGAGAACGCATCAAACTTTAGGATGCTTCAAAGGCTGCTCTAACTGGTTGCTGAATTTTCGTGTGAGGGTTATGGAGATTTTTGGTACTAACTCCGAGAAAAGTATGGACAAACGGATAGATTTCAGCGTTACATTGGGACAACGGCTACAATTCTACCATATATAATCGGCTATGTCCGTGCGTCTGTCTCTTTGACACGAAATTCATAGCGCCGCTCCCAGTAGCAGCGTGATATTGATTCCAAGAAGTGACGTAGGGGGTGTGACGGGAACGCTATTGGTGAGTGATAGGAGGGTGAAGTTGATATCAGTTGGTAATATCTGATAAGAGGCCGCAGAAGGGGACTCTCGCCATATTCGTAATGCGGGTCACAACATCAGCCAGGTGTCGATTCCAACATATGATACAGGGACATTATTGGTGGATGACAAGAACTGTCAGCTGCTGATAAGATTCGAGGGATGTTGGAAGAGTATGGTCACTGAGTCCATCACGCGAGTCACAGTAACAGTAGGAGGTTGGTTCCAAGATACGATGTAGTGTTTAGGAATGGAACACTAGGTTGGTGACAAAAACTGCCAGCATCTGATAAGGTTGGATAAGGGGCGTCAGAAAGATAAGGCCACTGTTTCCATAACGTAAGTCGCAGAGTCAGCGTTGGTTCCAGCAGGCGATATAGGGGTGAAATGGGGTCAGGAACGGTGGGTGACAAAAAGCCATAACAACTGATAGGGACTGACAAGAGGCCTTGCGGTCATCTTTGTTCAAGGTGTTAGAGCTTTCGAAGTACTGAATTCCAAAATTTTTGTGGAAGGACGACGTGTGGTAAGTAATCGTAATAGCTGATTAAATTTCATAAAAATCAAATTTCGTCACATTTCTTACCACTTCTTAACGATTCGCCGTCAAGTATCTCGGCGTGGTTCTTTCTTTTGATGTCATAAGAAGTTTGGAAGTAACAAAGCGCTGTATGTTGCACGATCCTCTCGCCTGATTTAACTTTAACCCATTGCTCGAGCTATGCTCAATTATTTTTTCTACATTTTGCTGAAAAATGCACTGTGACGGTTAGGCGTATTTTGCACTTTCTACCTCGCCTTGAAAGTGTGCCTGGCAAAGTCAGGCCGGCCCGGCTTTGCCGGGCCGTGACAAAGAAGGCGGCAGCCGGGTGATCCTGACGGCAGCCGGGTGATCCGAGGTTCCGCCATATTTCCATATTTATGCTCTTTAATGAGCAATTACCTTTTGTGCTTATCAGATTTCTGAAAAGACAGATCATTAGCTGGCAATAAAACGCGCTCGAAAGGTAACAATACCGAGATTATAGTGGAATGTGCTTACATCAAGATACTTCCGCTGAACAGCTTTCATATATCCGTCTGTTCGTGGCACTTATCATTCCCCAATGGAGAACAACTTTAAGCTTTGATATCTTATCAGCCGTTATCACTTCCTGCCACCCACCAATGATGTTCCCATCTTGCCCATAATCCTACTTCTTGGAACCAAAGTCCTAGCGTCGCTGTGACGCGCGTTATGGAGATGGTGATCCTTCCCTTCTATGGCTCCTCATGTTATCTTATCAGCTGTTATCACGTCCTGCCGCCTACTAGTGTTCCTGCCCGACCTCCTACATCACCTATCAATTTGAGCGCTCCACTGCTGTTTTGAAGTAAGTTATGAATTTCCGGTCAAAAACACACACACACGCCAACAGACAAACTTGGCGGATTATATATAGTAGGATGATTATATAATGGCGTGTGTACTTTGTTTGAAGAGATATTGGAAAGATGTTCGCCAATTCTTTCTTTCAATTATCTTACTAAATCATCAAAATGCGCCCCAGGGGTACCTCCACGAACATCTGCATGGGATGCCAGTGGAACTAATGATGGAGGAAAGGGGTACACGTGATAGCAGAATCCGCTGCGCTTCTGCACCGTTCTTCCGAGAGAGTAATCTCTTCCTCTGCAAAGGTTCTGCCTTAGCGAGAGATGTGACCTGACGTGAAGTGAGGGACCATTGTCGCAATCTTTTGTAACTACCGGGGTGCCTTCGTCGTTCACTGTAGAGTTGCAAAAGCGTGTCAGTTTCTGAGACTGGACACCGAATACTTGGGCAAGAAAGGAAAAGGAAGGAATTCTACGACTTAGTTGAGCGCATTGTCTGTCTCTGAATGGCAGGGCATATCAGTGACTGAATTTAAAATTGGAAAATTCTTTTGCGGTGCGATTACGGTCGCCATCGATGCTGTAGTGCTATCCTATTTATCATACAGCCCCACTTCGTTCACTTCCACCCAATCCAATAGAGAACCCTAGAATTTCTTCTTTTCTCAACTCTCGTGGCGGCTGACGCTGCTGCCACGAGAGTTGAGAAAACTCGAACTTCAAACATTGTATTTTTCCCCAGAATTTCGGTTTTCCAGATATTCTCTTACGAAGCACTCACGATCACACTGATCTCACTTCACCAGCCACCTTGATAGGACATCCGGCGCTTTGAATAGCTGTTATTTGATTGACATTATTGCTTTCGAGCTCCCGTGACATCTGAAAAAACATAGTGTCAGAAGACGGACCCGCTAAACTGCTCAGGCTTTTGCTATCAAATACTCACCGAGCTTTTTTCTCTTTTGTTAAACTTACACGTTGTCCTTTCCCATCCCCGTCGCTCCCCAAAGGTATAGAGCCATGTTCAGGGCACAGCATTAGTTGAGGATTTCGGTCGAACCAGCACGACCCCCCTCCCTTTTTGGGGGGTTCAGTACGACCCCCCTTTTTTTCTTACAGTTTGTTTTTCTTTGAGAGCTATATGGCGGCTCTAGGTTGTAAAGGCAAAGTGATTCCACTCAAAGTTTGGAGGAATTCCTGTCAACTTTTGTGACGCAATGAATACCAGGATGTGAAGTAGCGAATGTGCTGATCCCCCCTCCTACAGAGCCTAAGGCCATGAAGCAATGCGGAATCCGAGGAAATGATGGAAAGCGTAATATACACACCAATTTGAAGAAATGCAGAAATGCGGAAAATGCAGAAGTGCGGAAAATGCAGAGACGAAAAGCATTACAATTTATTTTTCAGCAATTCGCCATTTCTGCATTTTCCGCATTTCTGCATTTCTTCACCGTCGCATTGCGACGTGAAGGCCCATTGCGGATAGAACGTTCGACTACGAGGGTTTGATCTCAATGACTAAGCTGTGAGCTGTGACTCTCTACGCGCGATAAGAAGCTTCAGAAACATTTCGAACTTGAGCTGAAGAAATGGCGCATGTAAGGAAGGTTTTTCCAGACAGAACAAATAATGGTTAGAACGTAACTACACACAGAACATTGCTATGGGACCCGTTATGTGTTAGTCGTTCAGCGCGGCATCTCACCTCCTCTCCACGTTGATCTCATCGATTTCCTCATAAAGCAATGGTCCGACTCGATAAGACTAAGTAGATAGAACGGAAAAGTAGCACGATGAATCACAAACAATTACAAATGAAATAAAAAAGTAAACTACAAATTGAAAAAAAATGAATGGAGAATCAGCCGAAATGCAAACCATCTGTTCAAAGGAAGATGGGATTCTAGGCAGGACCCACAGTCTCAAGATGGTTGCAGGTCTGATTGGAGCGCGGACTTTCCGGGAAGTGGGGTGTCTTTAAAGGGCCATAACTTCCTTAATAGCGGAGCTGTGGGAAAGAAAAGAACGCAGTCGTATAGAGAAAGATTTGAGCTTCCCAAAACATACTGAGATTTTATAAAGGTCGCCCAATTCATAGAGAAAATTTGCGTTGGGGAGTTTTTGGGGTCTTTTGGATAGTTTGCAGCGCGAGTTTTACAGATTTGAACCAAGATATTCCCCTCGGACCTCGATAGCGTGGGACTCTGAAACGACTATCGAGTTCTAGAAGATTTCCTTTTTCCAAAAACTACTTGAACGTTTTTCGAAGCTCCCTGTAGCCATGAGATAATTGCGTCGCGGATTATTAGGGAAACACTACGAACTGTTCGAAAGTCCGTTTTCTGCGCACGGTTTTGAGCTAGCGTGTTCGAATAGCCAAAACTACATGTAGAACGTATCCTGTGGTGGAGCAGGAGCAGGATGTGGTTTGTTTAACGCCAATCATGCTAACTTTGGATGCGCCGCCCATTGAGGTCCGCGCAGAGGTGATGGGATGGTGCAATTTGAGCGTAATGTCTGTCCACGCGAGCAAATGTGTCTATAGGATTCAGGGAGGTCTATGGCGAACCTGTGCACTTGTTTACAGTGTTTTCTTGAGTATTCTTCTTGTGTATGATGGAGCGTGTCCCTGTCGACGCTGCCAGATTCGTGCTCCGCCGTTTTCCAGCAACTGGTCTCCTTCATCGGAATGCTGATTCCGATGAAGGAGACCAACTGCTGGAAAACGTCTGATACGAACGATATGGTAGTCCTTCCGTTTGTCGAAAAAAAACAAGTTGGCTCAGCGCCAAGCGCGTTCGCGGGCACGCCCCATCATCCGCAGCGAACCAGAGTATGAGTTGCACTGTTTAGTCACTTACGCGATGATGTCGACTTATTAATATTTCCAGTTATTTCGGATTAGTTTGATGAGTGAAAGTTTTGTACTATTTTTTTACATATCCGACTTCTCTACGAAGCAAATTTCACTGCACAGGACTCAGCACACTAAACCTTTGCGATGCTCGTTACTGGCTACCCACTCATTACGACCCCCCCCCCTGTTGGGGAATCCCCAACCAACGATGTGCCCTGGCCCTGTTGCGGACAACTGTGATTACGGCGCACTTCTTGCGTAACCCGCCAGGATGCGTATCGTCGTTTTACGCGCTGTGACGACAGCGTCCGGTATCGTCATTATATCTCTGGAATCCGGTTCAGGATATCTCCGTCTATCTACACATTACGTGGTTGCTGTGTGTGTCCATACCATCTATTCGACCCAAATGACATGATCCCTCTACAAAGTTAATTATCGATTGATCTTGTCGATTTGGAGGCTGATAGCCTTCAATTGAAAAAACTCATATGAGTGAAGATTTCAGCCATTATTTACAGTTAACAACCAACTAAAAACTAATGGTAAGATTAGTACTAAGTTGTATAATAGAACGGACGATTTTAGCTCCAATGTAATCAGATTTCCGTATAGTGACACAAATACTTCTCTTATTAACAAAGCCTCTGTTATCTATACGGAAAAGTTGAGGTTAGCAAACATGTTCCTCCTTCGATATATTCGTAAGCAAAATAACAGGCATGGTCACGACTCTTTTGAAAAAATGGCTACGAAGAAATTTTATTATTGCTAGTATTGTTGAATGTATTTACAGAAATAAATTTATAAGTAACAAATGCTCAATCGCAAATAACTACAGAAAGGTAAGTAGACTAGTTAAAGGTATTCTCATTGGCAGCGGTGTTCAACACTAATTCTCCTCCAGCCACTACAATTTTTTTGATATACCTTTTGTAATCCGCTTCGACTGCGTCTTATATAATACTTAATATTCCCTCAGTCGGTTTAGCCTATTGACAACAACCCTTTTTCCTTCTTCTTACACGTATTTAATACTCACATCGAGTTATGTCCTTCGTTCAATGTTCTATACAAATCCTCCTCATCTTGATTGCATGAATTTTGCATGTGGATGCATGAATTTTGCATGTGAATCTTTTTTCACGCCTTCTCTCGTTTTATCCTATTTCTCAACTCCTCCCCTATGTAGTCCATGTCCTCATGTCGTCAACTGTCGCACTGACGAGCTCGGAGGTTGGCTAGACAATGATGATTCGTTTGCGATACCGGGCGAAACGGATCATCTTTGCTTGGAGTGTATTCCTTTTCCAATATTTGTTTTTCTTCGTTTCTATTTGGAGGCTCTTCAAAAGATACTGCGCTTGGTCACTGGAGTAACTCCATTTATTTCTTTGTGCTCTATTCAAAGGTTCTCATGCTAGCAGTTTTAGTGACCATTAGTATTCCCATTCACTGTTTTGCTCTCCACTCGGGAGAGGGCAGGATTCTTTGGAACGAGAGTGGAGGTATGCGAAGGTCGTTCCTGCTGGACAAATGCCATTTGCGCGCTACGCACGATTTTAATTTTATGAAAATTCAACTAATTCCTTCTTCGTGCCGTCTGTTTAGTCAAGCCCATGCCCTCTTAGTGAGGTGCCCAAACACCCAATCTTGACCCTGAGCGTGCATTTATTTCTTAATAGGAGAAAACGATGTCAATGACGTTTTTTTGTTGATCGAGCACCGTCATTGGCTGAGACGGCCTTGTCACGTCGAGAAATTATTTTTCTTCCATTTAATGTAAACTGGCATGTCACCATTCTAAATGAATTCTTGCTTGATGAAATTTTTTTCAAATATCACCTTGCCTTTTCAGGTTCCGTAACGTGTTCGCTTTCCTATTTTGTTAGGCCATTCAAAACGCTCAATCAAAACTTATTTCAATTCATAGAGCCTCAAGTAGCGCATCGCCGTACCATACACAGGGATAAAGGCAAAAAAAGACACTTCGACCGAGTCACATATCAGCAAAGTTTTCGCAGCCCAGAGAGAAGACGTGGGTACGAGTACCAGGGCGGAAGATACCCAAGATGTTCCTCGAGAGGCAGGAGCACGGCTGTGGCGGAATATCATGATTAATGTGCTCTTTAATATGGTAGTAAAAAGGTCCGATCAGAATTCAATAAAGTATAACCTATAGTGCCTCGAAAGCCAAGGAAGAAAGGGGTCTTTTTATTGCCCTCCCCCCCTGTAAATTCCATATTTCTCCAACAATTCCCAGCACAAATTCAGTTCGTGGCGCGCAGTGGCGTGCCATCTCTGTTCTTCCTGGCGAGGCTGCTCGCGGACTCTACTCGTCTGCTCTCTTCTGAAGCTAAATCGGGACCACTTTGCCAATTCATTACTTCTCTCGCCTCAGCAGTGGGCTCGTCCTCTGACACGTTTGCTGAAAGCTCGTTTAATACAAAATTATTTTCATTTTCTCAAAAGACACCTTCCAGATAGGCGTACAATTTCTTCGATTACCCCAAAGTTGATTTGGTTCTCCTCATAATGTCCCAAGACATCTCTAACGCTAGGTTCCCGTAATAAAGAAGTGTTTATCTACATGTATTTATTGTTTTTCGCCGCATTCAACTTTGTATTCATATGGAATGTTTGTGTAGGTCACTCCAGCACCTGCAAGCATTTTTCGTGGCAGATGTTCCGACTTCTCCAAGAGCGGAAGTAGTTTTTATCCCTGTCAGCTTACATGCTCAGTCCTGTGGGTTCCCTCATATGCAGTGTTGCGTTCATGTGTTCGCTTTCAGCCGTTTCGGATGATGATTTCTCATGGTTTTTCCGCTATTCCGACTGCAATCACACTAATCAATTCAATGAATGTCATTCATTCCCAGCTAGTTTCACGATCCTCCACGTCCCCATCCCTGACCTCGATCACATAAATCTCGAATACTTTTTCGTTTATCGCAACGATGCCTTCACTGTAATCACATTAATATCATTAGCTTCGTAATGGTCCGTGAATATCCGTCGAGGTCGCTGACCGCTCGGGAATCTCCGGCAGCAGCCACAACCACTTCAGAAGGAATGAAACGAGTTTTGATACTTATTTCCGTCTAATAATGTTAAGCAGTAACTTCGGAGACCTTCGCCGAGGTCAACTCTTATGGCATGCACGGTTCACCGGTTTTTCACTAACCGTCAGGGTGATTATTCAACCGCGTGATACAGCTACGAACAGTGTTTCTCGTTCGTGGGCGTCATGTTTTGCTTTTCAAATAAGGCCCCAAACGCTGAAAAGATGAAGTCGTTAACCACTGCGCTATGCCTCACTCTTTCTTTTTTCCAGAGCTTTGAAGATTCGCCCTCCCCCCTCCTTTGACAACACTCACCTGTGTCCTGGGTACCGCTTCTGGTGATTAGTCCTCAACTTCCACCGAACCGTGGTAAGCCGGCCTGGCTGGTGTCACCCCAGTTTGATCGGCTGATGTGGTCATAATTCTCTTTTATCGCCAAAGTACTTCAAATGTTCAGTTTATATCTTTTCTTCTCGTTGAATTGACTCTGCTATTTGTATGTGAACATCTAGGGCAACTATACTATCTTCAGGACTAAGAAGCACGTTCCTCGATTGCAATTCATGATTAGTTGAATCCTAATATGAATTTGTAGACGCTACTCAACTAGGCAGTTGAGAAACAACAGACGAACCTCGGAAACGCCCTAAACATTTCTGCAATTCTCCGAGGATGGGACAAGACGAGAAGAAATAAAAGATGAATAGACACTAGGTGTGTCGGTAAGGATACAAGAAGCAAAGGATGAGAGAACAGAAGAACAAGCTAGACGACAAACACCGACATCACCAATCCCATCCAGATCCGAGCATTCGTCGACTAGACATGCGTATTTGGCCACTTCGACGACAAGAAGCTAACTTCAGTATTACCGCCACGGACCGTAATCCAAAGCAGCGCCCTTTGAATTGGGAGTTTGTCGTAGGCGCGTGAAAAAGTCAGCACGGACGCTGAAACTACCCCGATATTTACTGGGTGAAAGAAAAATGAGGATGTGTGTTTCTGATGTAGTTGTGAGGAGTCCTATAAGAGGATAGGCCTGATTTATCTTTCTATTACCCTTGCCTCAAGCAATATGGCTGTGCTGCACGCTTGATGCTAATCAGTGTGGAATAGAAACGGCTTCCAAAGCTCGCTAAAGTAAACAATAATTTGAGATGGTACTGCGGTCGACTTATTAGCCTCATCGCTCGAAAGGTGAAATGGTGGTGATTGCGTGCATTTAGTTGGTTGCGTTCACAGCTACGACTTTTTAACCCGGGAAGATTTTTTTCTCCCAAAACCTAGTTGTAAATCGTGAAATCATTCTCTGAAGTAGAACAAACTTTACTACGGGAATCAAAGAGTCAATGTTGAGACGGGAACTGCTTGGGCACACTTACTCTATAACGCCGCCAAGATATGACTGTAAATTATGTTAAAAACTTGCCATCAGTAACGTTGTCTAGAAGAGTATATTTAGTCCGGTCCTGACCCTGCAGTTCCGTGTCAGCACTAATAGCCGAGTCGTGTTTACACTCAAGACCCAGGATTACCTCTCCAATCTAACAACCGGTCTGTAGCGAACTGAGTCCGAGCCGCCAAATGGCAAGTTACGAAAAATGTCACGTCAGTGATTAGATCACTACTTTTTACGTTTACTTGTGATAGTGGCGTCTTTCGCTTTTGCAAGCACTACGCGTGCAGTTAAACTTCATGGGATAAGTTGTGAAAGCACTTGTATTTTCTGGTGTGTAGTAAGCTAAAAGTAATTCGGCTCTAATTCATATATTTATTACCCAAATGCAAATAGCTATAAAGAAGCGTTGTGAGCGTTATGAATTCCCTTACGCAGCGCATATGCCAAAGATTCAGTGCCTCTATGTCGAGATGGGAGAATTCATAAGTGAACTGTGCACGAAATTCCCGTCCATCCTCGACACTGCAGTATATTAGGCATTTACGCAAATTTCCGTAGTGGCACCGGCGTAAAGTTCGATGTTATACGTACGTCCGCTGCGGAGTTTCAATCGACTGGGCGCCGTTCGGGTTACGATACCGTGGCGGTAATACTGAATTTAACTTCTAGTACTTCGACGTTTCTTGGCAAAGATAGTGCATGACATGTCAGTCCAACAATCTGGTAGTTTCTTTTTTCAAAAAAAAATTGAGAACACCGAATAAGGAGTTATACCTGCGTAGACTACCGTTTACAGTTGGAAGCCTAAATACTCTGTAAAATCTTCGGCAAGTAGTGAGTGTGTCATGTGCGCTTGTTGGTGACGGACCATCACAAGGAACTGAGGTCACCGTCTTGTCTGTTGAGATGTACTTTGTGATTGAAGACTAATTAAAGAAGTGTGGTCATAAGGTTTATTTTGATAAGGATTCTTGTAAATACCGATTTTCCACAAGAGCCGAAGGTCTACGGTGGACCATGAAGAGCTCTCGAAACATGTTAGTTCTCATGTCATCTTTGATGAGTGGTCATTTTTTGATGGGATATTCTGTAGATTGGACAGAAGTGGTCCACTGGCAAATGTTTGCGGCCTGAATACCGGATAGTCGTGAACCTAGGCACAATCCTTCCGTCTCTCAGAAACGTAAAAACCGGTGCTGAACTCAATCTGAACTCACCTGCCAGGACGAAACCCTGGTTTGGACATCGGTTCTTTCTCGCAAGCCATCATATTGCAAATCGCGCTCAAATGCCACTACGATTCTGAATGGCAGTAGAATGCGTGCCGCATCGGGAGAGTTTTAGCAAAGCAGCGAATTATTGTGTTAAAAATAACGTGATGGATCTTTAATCGTTCCAAGCCCACCCTCTTGTGTGTTCATTGGTCACATGGTGGCCGTCTTTAAAACTTCATGGTGGACTATGAAGCTTGTGTGTGTTGGCGTTTGATCGTCTAGAAGGATCTAGAGCTGGTTGGCGACGTTGCTTGGTTGATGACGCCGTCTTTGGACAGTCATCACGTCACGATTTTCAGTTGAACGACATTCCGATCATCGTCGCCGCTGAATCTCGCTCATTTGCTGCATTGCTCGACTTTGATGGTCATTATCCTGCACCCTATCTTTGCAAAGCTCTCATAAACTCTGAATGATTGAATGATCTTGCATTCCACGAGTGGCCTGTATATACTGCGACGATTCCCTGAAACTTTTCTATAATTTCGCTCCATCTTCCGGGAGCTTTTCCAAGCCATTCCTTTGTGTCCCTCAAATACCCAGCTCTCCATTGCGGCAAGTCTTGAAATTTTGATTTTGTAGCCCTTCATGCAGTGAGTGTCTGATGAAGCAAAGCACGTCTAAGGCAGCATTCATACTTGTAGCGCTACAGCGTCGCGCTACTGCGTCGCGCTACAGCGCCGCTTCGCAACGTACTGCTATTTCAACGTTAGGATGATTAGAGTTGCTTACAGAGAAAAGTGGGAAGGGTGCTGGAGTTTTCTTGAGAAATTCACGGAAAGGTGAGACTGATACAGCTGTAACTATCTGACCCCTTGACAGTTACTCCATTAGTCACTATTTTTCTGGTAAGCTTTTAGCGTAACAGTGTCCTTCTGTCCTAATAAGAGCATTTTCTGCAAAAAACACCCAAAGGGTACTCGCGCCACCTAAAAACATCATGGCTTGCCATCTGTACGTGGATTCCAAAAACTATTTCGTCATCGGAGTCAACGTGAGGCACCACTGCAAGGCATCGAGCAAAGCCATCAAACATCAATAGTAACTCTGAAACCAAATAATTAAGGTTAAAAACGGTAAATAAAACCAATTATAACGTTCTTCTGTATCAAAAACTACATTAAAATGCGATAAAGCAGAAAACAGGAGCTCACTATCAGATAAATATGAGAAACAAAGAGAAAAGGGTTGAATACAGAAAGAATGAATACAGAATCCAATGCCGCTTATGGATTATGGAGCGAAATCTGCTTTTCAAATTTGCCCCCAACCTGCCTGGATCACAGGAAAAAGATTTATGCCGGTTTTCGAGGCATTCAGAGCCAACAAAGCTTTGACAGTTTCTTGTACTTTTTTTGGCCTAGGAGCGTATCAGTATTGAGTTGCATTTGTCGGCAGCAGAAAAAAATGGCCTTATCTCCCACAACAGGCACGCGAAGACTGTCTGGTCACCAATGCGGCGTTAACACAAGGCAAACAAGAAGTTCCTTTATAATTCTTGTGTCTGCGGTAAAAAAACATGCGTGCTTGTTTTTAGGTGGCGCGAGTACTTCTTGGGTGTTTTTTGCAGGAAATGCTGTTATTAGTACAGAAGAACACTGTTACGCTAAAAGCAGTTCCAGAAGAATAACTAATGGAGTAACTGTCAAGGATGGCGTCAGATAGTTACAGCTGTATCAGTCCCTTCCCGGAAAACTCTGTATCTGTAAGCAATTCTAATCATCCTAGCGTTGGAAATAGCAGTACGTTGCGAAGCGGCGCTGTAGCGCGACGCTGTAGCGCGACGCAGTAGCGCGACGCTGTAGCGCTACAAGTATGAACGCTGCCTAAGCACTGCCTAACCGCACGTCTCCTTCCTTTATCTGTTGTTCTTCCGAGACTACAACATCCTGTCCTGTCCACGATACATCAACGGGATGTGTGGTTGTGTCAGTAAGTTTTCTCTAGAAGCCAGATAAGATCTTTTGGATGAAATTTACGCAACGATGATGTACGCTCATTTATTCAAATTTTTGGTAGGGAACTCACAACTCATTATTGTGGTGAGATGTGAAGCCAGTCAGTCGAAATGCTTTTATTTCAGTCAGACCACGTCGTACACTGGGGAATGATCCCATTCCCGCATTTTCCTTTGAGAGAAATTTGCGGCATTGGGAAATGAGTTTTCGGGCTGTTGACTTTCCGCGGTTTTTCCCAATTGTCATGTGCTATACACTCCACGCTATACAGCGAAAGCAAAACATTGGGGAGAAATTGGAAAAATTTCGGGGCTCGGAAAAACTGAAAAGTGGTAGGAAATTGGGAAAATCTAGGGAACTGGGAGGTAGGATGGGAGGGTTGCTTAAAGGCAGTTGGCATGGTCCTACTTAGCCTTAAATGCTAGTAGGGCGCTGTATAGTGGGGAAATGGCGAAAAACGGGGCGAAAAGGTCAAAATCCGGCGAAGAAAAAGCCTCCGTTTTCAGTGACTTGTAAATCGATTTCGGACGAGTTTTCGGTACGCATCTTGCCAATCACCGCTACGACTGCATATGTGTACCCAAATATGCGTGCAGCATCACCGCCGCTTCATACCAATCCCTTTGTTTCATAATTTGCTCAGCAAATGAATGAATACGAGCGTCAGAAACGGTCGTCCGTTTGTGGGCGGGCGGGCAAGGAAGGCGTTTGGGACGTAAAGTTGTTGCTCAATAGGGCGTTATAGGAGTACCCTCCTTGGGAAAGGCTCCCCGCAGCGCCTGTCCGAGGTCACGGAATTCTGTTAAGCCACTTGTACAAATTCTACACCTGTATAGCGATTTATCGTGCCAGCTGCCTTTAAGAGGGAACCAGGCTGGTCGTATTTTCTGAAAATTTCCCCCAACCGCAGGATGTGGCTTGATTTGAGTCTATGTCATCCTTGTCGAATCCACATAGACGGGTTCGTGCCAACTCTCTAATCTACTTTAGTTATTTATTTATTTATTTACGATGCATCCATAGGACGCGCTACAGCAACAGACATGGATCACCAGTTCATGTTCACAGCAAAGGTATGACCAAGAAAACTAACTGATGGAAAAGATTTCAATGCAGTCGCTAAAATGATAAAAAAGAAGAAAGGGAAAGCGGATATGGTTTGGCAGTCAAGCAGACCTGAACCCCTGATTTGTACTTGTTTGACTGGACCATGGAATGCATTAATTAATTAGAGGACTCCTCAACGCCACCTTTCGACGTCCCCATTACTGTGCATTTTTTGTGTTGAAAACACAACAAACGACGATTTCGTTGCATATCTGCTGCTATAAGTATGACTCCCCTCAACTGAAAAGCCTAAGTTCGCTCAGCTCCTTACTTTCAGTTACAGCGAAGAATCTCGTCCAACAGGTGTGCGTTGCTTATTGTTGTGGAAGCTGGTAAGCGACAAAAATTTGGTGAAAAATAGGCTGACTCCGTGAAGTTTCGCCATTCCATACTCGACCTCCAGAGTGAGGGTGGAATGGCAAAACTGAGGTGGAACCGTGTACCTTTTAGGAGTGCACGGCGTTCTTTGTAGCGATTTCTACTCGAGTCCCAATATAAAAGAAATGGTTTTCAGCCACGTATGCCAGTCGTGATTTGCATGCTTGGTGTGCAGGGCACAGCATTCGATGGGGATTTTGGTCGAGCTTTTACGACCCCCCCCTTTTTTTTCAGGGGCTGGTACGCCCCCCCCCCTGGCTCCTTACGCATGACTGACATGGCGGCTGACTATAGTTGTGGTTTATACTCGGCTACTCGGCGAAAAAGTTGTCGAGCGGGGTGGGGGGGGGGGCTTTTTTTAGCGCATAACTTTCGAAATGTGATTGTCCGGTGAATTCATTTCTATTTTCATTTCTATACTCATTAGAAAAACGAGACTCGATGCGAAACAGTTCGGGGTGCAGAGTTCCGCTCCCTTTTCCGTTCCCATCTACACTGATGATTCCTGCTGCCCTCTGACGGCTAAACTCGACGCGCGGAGGCGAACCCGTCGCTTTGTTGATGTTTTATTGTCGAACGAGGCTGATAGTGCGAGTGACTCTCCCGTTATAGTTTTCATGTTTACCGAACTTCGCAGTGACAAGTATTGTATAGTGAATGTTTTTCCAAACGTACATTTTCGCCTTTTGTTACTGGCTACTCTTTTGTTGGCTGTTATGTCCCTACATCATATCTATAGTGTTAATTCATCGTCCCCGCGTCTTCCACTGCTTCTTGTCGCTTACGGCTCTCATTCGCCCATTGTCCCCCGTTATCATCCGCAGTCGCTCACGTGCGCGCCAACCAAGCGTGGTGTCTACCAGAGCATTTGTTTGAAGTGTCCACATACTGTTTTGTCAATCATCGGCATGTACCGGATGACAGTAGGAACACGCGGCCGATCGATCTCTCAGCTCACTTATACCTGCTTTGTGCCACTGCGCCTTTATCCGATCTTCTGGGGTAATTTGGTCTACACTTTGAACATCCAAAGTTCTAGTCATGCCAATTGCGTAGTACCCTGCTTCCTTCAGATTCTCTCCAATCAGTCTTAAATCCATTTACTGTAGGTTGGAAGTTATGTGGATGGCGCAGTACGCAGGGGGTCATTATGCACTTTCCTTGCTTTACTAGTTCTGGTTTACAAGCCTCACTCTGGTGAAACCTGGTAACTCTTGTGAAGCTGGAGCAAGCTCGTCAAGCCATCATGGTAAAACCTGTCAACTCGAGACGAGGCTGTCTAGATGGGTCGAGACGTCGATGGGAAGTTGTTAAAGTGCGAAATGCCCCCCCCCGTCGACAAACTGCGCCTGTGTGGATTTATTCGTATCAACAGGAACATCCTTCTGGCACAGTTGAGTTTTCACATCGGTCAGCTAATTTGCTCCAACCAACTTTTTGTCTTTCGTCCTCTTGACTCCTGACGCCTTGTGTATCCAGTTTCAAACTAATTAGATGTCGGTACTATAATATTTTGCACGTTAGATTACACTCTATTTGATTTACTTACTATAGTTGACTTTTGCCGTGAAACTATGGAGCTCAGATTCTCGGATAAAAAGAGGCATTTCTAACGTGGTCCTCCTCACTTCCTCATCAGAGCGCCCTTTGCTGTGAAAAACTTCCATATCTCCTGCCGAGGCAGGCGCTTCCTCTTCTCCATGACGTTCTGTCTTCATATACGTCGTAAATCTATCTTGGCTTGCGCGGTTTATGTAACGTATTCAGAAGTTTGCGGTGCCTCAAGCCCTACTGGTGGAGATAAGTGGCACAGTCTACTCTCATATAAAAGAGCGAGAGAGAACTCTATCGCGCCGATCGCATTCTCCCCCCCCCCCGCTCCCTCCACTCCGACAAGAGCGGATGTGGATCCAAAGACTTTGACAAAAGCGGTTGCACCAAAAAATGATCTAATGAGGCGCACGTTTGGCCCCAAAAGCGTATTAGTATTACAGGATCGGTGCTACAACAATAAGGGAACTTTTCTCGATTCATCGAGGAATGCGTGGATCATATCCGCGTAGGCCAACAGAAATAGGTGGCTTTTTCTTCCCTATCTGAGGAAACAGAAGCTTTCACTCGAGCGTCAGCTTAGTCTGTTTATGACCAGACTGGACGTCCGCTAAGATTGCGTTAACGGCGTATGGGTCCGTGGCCCAAAGGGTTATTTGAGGAAAGCAGTATCACGGTTAAATGTGCGTTTATGTAACATTAATCAACACAAGCAACCTATTCGTTGCTCCCGACAAGCAACAATTATTTTTCCATAAGACGGAAGTAATTTAGTGTCAAATTTCCCACTTACCACACGCACGGCCCAACTGTCAGATCCCGAATGGGCTCTCAGCTAGGCCCTCCAAGCGTTCAACCCTCCGGAAACGGTTGATTGCTGTAAGATTCTAAGAGAATAAACACTGAATTGTGCTGTTTTAGTTGGATAACTGCAGTTTGACGTGGCAATGCGCTCTACGAAAGTTTCTACGAGAATGCTGAGCAACGGTCAGACCCTAGGCGGGACTCGAACCGAGATGCGGGTTGATTCTAAAAGGACGTGGAAGCGCGACTTCTCCTAGAAGGGCTTCAACGGCGGAAGCTTTGTAATTTACCCTTTCTATTATAAGGTTCGCTGGTCATCACCGCAGCTCGCGAAACTTATCACGAGAACGATGAGTCAAAAGAAGACACCTGGGTGAAACCAAGCCTTAAACTTGGGCCTCTTCTCACCGGGATACCGTCCAAGGTTGCCGTGGTATGTAGTGGTTAGCACCGTGCTCGGCAAGCGTGTGATTCAGATAAGAGTTCTGCCAGCCGTCACGTCCTGGCAACAATTGTGGAAACAACCATTTGTTAAAATAAAATATCTGAAAATCCCTCCTTAGCTTCATTGTTTTTACTCAGAAAGAGTTTCCATGGAGCTACGACAAAAGCTCTACCAATGGGTCCTTCCCACGGTTCCGATCCTATGGTTTCTAAAGCGGAATTGCGATCTTCTCGTCTGGATTGAATGTTTTTAGCTGCTGCGCCTAACCACGAGTCTCAGTGCCGCTTTGATGAAGGCTCCGGTCCATGAAAGGATGGCTGATGGTGTTATGGGTGTATTGTCATTGAACAGTCGCCAGTTCTCAAACAGGTTTCATTGTCGTCGTGTAGTCGTTGAGCCTTCCCATCGCCTGCGTACATACGGGGACGCCGACTTGCTTGTTTCTGGTGATAATGGGGTGCTAGCGAAATTTATAATGAAAAGTGAAAGGAGAATGAGAAAAGCTGACGGGGCAGATTGTGCTTAGATCCGGTTTTGATGTCACACAGTATCCTAAATATCCACTGGAATCCTCACAGTTTATTCTCATGACCAGTCGGATCGCCGAGCTCAAGCCGAGCTCTCCTCCTTCTCTTTAGCCCAGCTTCGCCGACAGGCTAGCCCGGCTTTGCCGGGCTGGCCTGTGTTCCCAGGCGCACTTAATAGTGAAAACGGGATTTGTTCATTCGCTGAACTGCTCATATTGCGCTGTATTGAATGAATCGTAACAGGTAAAGCAAAAGCGGATTCTGCACTCCTCAGTCGACGCTTATAGTCGTAGAGGGGGTGGTAGTTTGGGCCATAACACCCATACTATACCTAGATCCGTAGATATAGATAGAATGCACATTCGCACAATACAGCGCAACATGAATCGCTCAAAATGGTCAGTCTCGCTTCCATTACCTGTATTGAAACGCCTACCGATCAGCTTTACCATTCCTGTTATCATGCAATCCATTCGATTATGTCGCATAAAAGTTGCAGCTGCTCATATATGGCCTACACGTCAGTTGTACATTTCTTATACTCCCGTATTATTTGTTTTCATCACAATCGAAAATTCGAGAGTAAAATGGTGATATCGCATTCAAAACATCACCTCAAATCGATAACACGACATGAAAAGGTTCAAAACTCTGCTGGTGGTAGGTCCCTCCTTTCTTCAACTTATTGCTTCCACTGAAGTAGCAGTGTGCTCTCATTGAAGCGCACTTTACGGTTCCGTGTCGTACCCCCACAATTATTGGGTGTTATCACACTCTGTGAACTAAATTGATTCGCAGCACTGTTAGCGATTGATCCTTCCTTTCTTGTAGTTCTCGCTTTCACTATTACTTCTGTTTCTACCCCTGTGATGTGCTCCTGTTGAAGCACACTCTACTCCCCACCTTCCCATCGTACCTCCCCACTAACCTCACTTCTCGCACCCAACACCTTCATAATCCCCTAGCCCCTGCCCTTCCCTACCATGTCCCAGTGCACTCGGTCCAGCTTTCATGCGAACAGAGCATTGCCACCCCTTCCTTGCCCCCCCCCTCGCATTACCTTCTTCCTCATGTCCCCGAATCCTTGCCCTTCCCCACCCTGTTCCAGGCACCCACGTCCAGCTGCCACGCGAGCTGCACCCCGTTCAAAGGCTCGGAGTGCACTAAGTGGTTGCCTTATATAGTGGGGTTATCGCAGTCAAAACGTTGGATTGATATCATATAATTGAGCTGTGCCTGAGCCTCATGTCATGTTATAATGTCTTAACAATATTGAATAAGTACTCGATTTGAAATTTTCAGTGGTAAGCTTTTGCTGTGGTATCGGCTTCTTCAGACGTCAAATATAACGAGCATACATTGTACTTCAAATCCTTACAACAATCAAGCTGCTCAAAGTACTAACCAGACTGAGCTCCCTCTTAACAATAAAGTCGCTAAGGTCTGTAATACAATACAGTAAAAGACTACATGACCAACCATCATATACTAACGACCTACCCCTGACCGACCTCCAGTGCAACTAAAAGTCCTTAAGAATGCGACATGCGTAACAATTGCGAGGAGTTCCTCATCGCGACCGCTATGCAATCAGCCTCATTGCCTCCACTAGCTCGTCCCTGCTGTTTATTGACCTTGATAGCGATCGTGTGTAGAAAATGTGTCCAAAAGGCTACCCGGGCAAGATATTCTCAAAGAGCCATTTTGAACAAAATTCATAATCGGAGTCTCATTACTTATCTGAATGTGTAATACCAATGCGAAACTCCAAAAATTTACTCCAAAAAACACGAAAGACAGCAAAAGTCAAAGCAAAAGCAAAAAATTTTCAAAATATCTTATCTTGCGACATTTCGGTGCGTAGCACCTTCGTCAGGCCTGAAATTATTAGCTTGTTTCTTATGTTTTTTTTCAAAATCTATAAGTAAATTGAAAATGCTCGAGGCCATCGCTATCAAGGTCATCCCGAAAAAAACAACAGGGACGAGCTGGTGGAGGCAATGAGGCTGATTGCATAGCGGTCGCGATAAGGAACTCCTCGCAATTGTCACGCATGTCGTATTCTTAAGGACTTTTAGTTGCACTGGAGGTCGGTCAGGAGTAGGTCGTTAGTATATGATGGTTGGTCATGTGGTCTTTTACTGTATTGTATTACGGACCTTAGCGACTTTATTGTTAAGAGGGAGCCCAGTATGGTTAGTACTTTGAGCAGCTTGATTGTTGAAGTACTATGTATGCTCGTTACATTTGACCCTGAAGAAGCTGTTACCACAACGAAAGCTTGCCAATGAAAATTTCATATCGAGTGCTCATTCAATATTGTTGAAGAAAACGTTGGGTTGATACATCTGCGACGAAAGGTTTTCAGATTGGCTAGCGGTCGCTCTTTCCTTTCAGTTACATGCAAAATCCCAAGAACATTTGTCGACGGACAAGACATATATACCACATACATACATATATACCGACGGACCGACAAAGCGACATACAAAACTTCTGATTTGAAAAATACAGTGATAGGTGCGACTTCTTTAAATAGCCTTTTCCGACTCCATCATTTCAGCAATTGTGGGCCGGCAGATATATTGATGGATGGATTTTCGAATATCCTCAGATATCGTAGACGGAGGCGGAGGTGGTGTAGTGACAAATGACGCCCTTACCACTCGCGCTGTCCTGGGTTCGAATCCCAGGTTGACACCCGCCCAGGCCAACCAAGCCTTCTGTCCTCCGGGGACGGTAAATTGGTGCTAGATTCGTCTGGGAGGATAAGAACACTGACTTGTACATCGGCTGGCCCCCGCAAGTCATTGTATAGACCACATCGCATTCAATAAGCCACTACGATTCTGAATGGAAGTAGAATGCGTGCCGCATCCCAAAAAGGGATTGATTAACGGCGAAGTCTTCATCCTCTATCAAAGACACGTCAAATAAGATAGTAGCAATTGCTCCTTGTTGGGAAAGGGGGGGGGATCATTTTTGCCTTTCAATGAAAGTTGCGAGTTGGGTAAAAAATTCTCCCGGTTGCTGACTTTTTGCGGATTTTCCTGTTTCACATGTGCTGCTACTAGTACCCTTGTTGGTGGCAGGTCCCCCTCTTCCGTTCGACAGCTCGATGAGCAGGGAATGAGGGGGGTCGTACCAACCACCTAGAAAAAGGGCGAGGGTCGTTCGTGCTCCATTAAAATCCACAACTAGTTATGTGCCCTGGTTGGTGACGCCGCTAAAGTCCCATGCAACTATTATTATTCCTGAGAGTTGAAACCAGTTGCCGGTTGCTGACCACCTCTTCTCCTCCCCCTGGTACCCTGCTTATCGTCGCTCGACAGCAAATTCTGGGGAAATACTCAAAAATTCTGGGGGAAAATTCCGAAAAACTGGTAAAAGTGGAACTGGTTGACTCTTCCATAATACAGACTGCCTTTTGCAATCGTCGTCTTCATTTTCATGACTTTTTTGAGTGTTCTCGATCAATGGTTTTTGCTCTAGTATTGACGTCACCTTTCAATCTTTTTTTTTCAAAAAGAGACTGCATTAGTGCAAGCTGCTGGGTACAGAGCCTTGCGGTATCCCTGTACCCAGCAGCGCTGGGTACAGGGATACCGCAAGGCTCTGTGTAACAGAGCGCTTCTCCCAAAGGGCACGGAAGAGGGCAAAATAGAACCTGCGTACGGGTTAGAACATCAACTTAGAAAAGTGAAAAGAGAAGCTGTGCAGCTTCGGAGCGCAGATTTGGGATTAGCCCGAAAAAACACACCTGGACCCTTGTAACTTCCACTGAATGCGAAGGTGATATTTAAAAATTGCGCTCTCAGCATATCCATCACCACTCTAGCTACAAATTTGTCCCTTCTTTTGTGGACGCGACTAGAAGAAGAAATCATGGGGAAACATTATCAACTCCGTTCAGAGAACTGTTTAAGAGATTCCGGGAGCAGATTTAACTTCAGCCTTCAGTCGTAGCACATTCACTACGATAAAAATATCACCGGTCGGATCGCCCGGCTGACGCCGAGCTCTCCTCCTTCTCTTCAGCTCGGCTTCGCCGAGCTGGCCTGGCTTGGCCAGGCGCGCTTCATGATGGGAATCGGAACTCTTTCAATTACTGGGCTGCTCATACGGCGCTGTGGTGGTCGAATCATAACAATAGAGGAACCCTGCGGATCCTGCAGTCCTCAGCAAACGCCTATACTTGCTGTGTGCGCCATAACGCCCATACAATACATAGAGATACAGATATAGATATAAAGTGCAGTCGATCAATGCAGCGCAATATGAATCGCTCAGTAGACGAACAAATTCCGTTTCCATTACCTGCACCGAAATCCCAAGCGATGAACGCTTCCTTTTCGATTACCATACAACCCGCTCGCTTGAATATAAATAGCTGTAAGTAATATACTCCCTTATTATTCATTCCCATCAGTAATCGAAAAATCGAAAGAAAAAATCCACAAAATTCTCCTGAACTTTTCCGCTTAAGGCGTACTACATACCCCCCCCCCTGCTCGTCGACTTCGACATTGTATGTAGCAGGGCAGTGGGATGAGTTCATTCTGAGGCTATCAGAGAAGTGATGGCTGCAAAAGTTCGCACACCTAGCCTTCAATACTCAGCAGTACAGTGGTCATAGGTGTCGTGAGAATGTCCTCTTACTCGGTCCCCCCCTCCCTCTTTATATCATTTGCTGAAATCAACGCCTAGCTGATGCTATGTCCCGCCTTAGATATTGGGACCTTCCCATTCTAGCTCCCCTTACCAAATCTTATCAGCTGCTAGCAGTTCTTTTCACCCACCAATGATCCTGTCCCACGTCCTGTATCATACCTTGGACCAAGGTCCCACTGTTACTGTTTCCCGCCCGCACTATGGACTCCCTCCCCTTCTGACGCCTCTTGGCGGATCTTATCAGCTGCTATCATTCCCTGTTATCCATCAATAACGGTCCTACGTCCTACATCATACCTTGGAACCAATGTCCTACTGTTACTGTGTCCCGCACTATGAGCTCGGTGACCCTCATCTTCTGACGCCTCTTGTCAAATCTTATCACTTCCTGGTATCGCTTGGTATCGCTTCCTTTCATCCACCAATAATGTTCCCGTCACAGCCTGTATATTACTGCTTGGAACCAACTTCCTACAGCAACTGGGACGGCCGCTATGAATTTCGGTCGGACACACACACACACACACACACACACACACACACACACCACACACACACACACACACACACCCACACACCACACACACACCACAACACACACAACACACACACATACAACTTGGCGAATTATATCGTAGGATCATCCTTAATGATCATGGTACCCAGTTGACCTACCTTCCCTCGTGAAAGACGACAGATAAAGTTTTTGTCGTTTAACCTTCCTTTTTTATAAATGCGGCACGCAATTCTTTTATTTAGTGCCTTACTTATTGAATGCGATGTGACCAATGCAATGGCTCGCGAGGTCCACCTGATGTACGGGCCACTGCTTTTATCCCCAGACCAGTGTGGTACTAACATATCATCCCTGGAGGAAAGAAGCCTCGGTTGGACGAGCTGCGATCCGAGATTTGACCATCGGATCGTCGCGCGCGGTAATCGTGGCTTTCGCCGCTACACTATCTCTGCTCACTCCATCGTAGGTAGAATGGTATTCGCCTGTATCACCTGTGCTCCCGTCGATCATCGAGTTCCTCGAGCGGACGCCAGTAACGTCTCCATTCGTCCCTGCAACGTGCAAGAGTTGCCCAATGAACTCTCTCAGCTCGAGGGACACGATGAACTTCATGCCGTTCGTTCAGAGCTTTCACCAAGAAGTCTGACCATCGCATAGGCGGTCGTCCAGGCGTTCGCTTAACATCCCGTGGAATCCAGTCGGTGACTGCTCTGGTCCAGCGGTCGTCCTCGAAACGCATGACGTGTCCGGCCCACCTGATCTTCGATCGTTGGCAGAGTGCGGAGCTCCGGATTCCCTCTCTCACTTGCGTGTAGCGGGAAACTCCGAGCATCGCACTTTCGATGGCGCGTTGAATAACGCCGACCGCATGCTCATCCTGCTTTCGTAGAGTCCAAGTCTCTGAGGCGTACGTCAAGGCAGGAAGGACCGTGGAATCGAAGAGGTAGAATGGTAGAGTGTTTATATTAGGAACGAGCATAAAAACAAGGTGATGGTCCTATCTAAGCCCTGTCGCCTGACCATGCTCTATTTATTCAGAGCAGTAAGGGTGTGTAACCACATAACTACCTAACAGTGGCCTTGCGTATCCGTAGTGTATCCGGGCTTGAAGCTGGAACTTTATGCAACCTTAATGGTCCCCTCGGAAGTGTCCTGTCATCGCTTATCGGATGAGACTTACGTTGCACTGAGATTAACGAAAAACGTGTTGATTATATCTGTCTACCAAAATGGGTGGGTTGCACAGGGCACATCGTTGGTCGGGGAATCCCCAACAGGGGGGTCGTATTTGGCCGCCAGGAGAGGGGGTGTCGTAATGATTGCGGTAGCCAGTAAAGAGCAGCGCAAAGCGAAACTTGCCTTGTAGAGAGCTCGCATATGTAAACAAAATAGTACAAAACTTTCATTCATCAAACTAATCAACTGGAAATATATAGGTCGACATCATCTCGTAAGTCTAAGCAGTGCAACTCATACTCTGGTTCGCTGCGGATGATGGCGCGCGTCCGCGATCGCGCTTACAACACAACCGTCTAGCAAAAAAGAACCCCCATCGCTATGGTCCTCGCATAGACCCCTACTATGCAACAAACCGTTTTGAAAAAGCTCACCACGGCCTGAACGACCTCCCTTGTTAGCGCTGAGCCAACCTGTTTTTTTTTACAAACGACAGGACTACCGTCAAATTATTGTTGTAATTAAGCCGACCAAGATTGTTAACGTTCATTGGGCCGACGTTTCGGCTTCCTCGCCTTCGTCAGAGCCTGAAAGAGTCCGAAACAATTGTGATTTGCTCTCCCAAACGCCTTAACAAACACTGAACCTAATAAGCGTTAACAATCTTGGTCGGCTTAAATACAGCAATAATTTGACGGAGCAACTATGCCAAGATTAAGAGAGAGTCGGTCGTGGAGGACAGGACTACCATATCGTTCGTGTCAGACGTTCTCCAGCAGTTGGTCTCCTCTATCGGAATCAGCAATTAGCGGAGCACGAATCTGACGGCGTCGACAGGGACACGCTCCATCATGCGCAATGGAACACACTATAAACAAGTGCACAGGTTCACCATGGACCTCCCTGAATCCTATAGACACATTTGCTCGCGTGGACAGACATTACGCTCAGATTGCACCATCCCACTACCTCCGCGTGGGAGCCTAAGCATGGCGCATCCACAAATAAAGCTAATGGGCGTTAAAACACCTACTGCTTGCTCCCATTCCACGAAGAAATGAATTCCAAATGCATTTTTGGGTATCCGAGTCCATTCGCTTGAAACGGTGCACAGAAAACGGATTTTTCGAGCAGCTCCGAGTACTCCCTAACAAATCCCCGACCAATTATTTCATGAATCCCGGAAACATCAGAAAAAGGAGTAGTTTTTGGAAAGAGCAAATCTTCTTGCATTCGACACCGGTTTCAGATTTGTAAAATTTTGAGCTTTAAGGAAAATATCTTGATTCAAACCTGTTCAGTTTGCACTACAAAAAGTGTGCTCTCCAATAAATCCCCAACTGATTTCTCTGTGATTTTTGCGGCATTCGTAAACGTTTCAGTACTTTTAGGAAGACCGAACCTCCCTCTACATGACTGCGGTCTCCTCTTTCTCACAGATCCGCTTTTGAGGAAGTTATGGCCCTTCGAAGACACCCTAATTTCCTGAAATCTCCCATCAAACCACCTTGCAACCACCTTGCGCCGCTGGTCCTGCCAGAATCCCTCCCCCGATCCCTCGGCCTTTAATCAGCTGATTTCGGCTGGCTTGCTATCGTTCGGGTTTATTTTGTTATATTCTTTTATTATTTACCAGCCGGCTTTGCCGGCTGATGCCTGCACTCCTTCTTCTGAGGTGAAGAATGGATTTGCTGAGCGGGCCCGGCTCCGTTGCACTTATCCTTCTCCTCACCGGCTTTTCTTTTATACAGATAGTCAATAATCTTTGACCAATATGTTCATACGAGTGCACTACTTTTATATAGTGAGATTGTAAACAATCACACATTGTCCCAAAGTGATACTAAAACATGGATTTTATTCGCGACTCTGCTTGCGGTTGATGCTTCCTCTATTCACCTTATCGCTTTGATTGGCGCTTTTATTATCACACTCGTGATGAGTTTCTACTAAACGCACTCTATGCTTTCCCTCCCGTACTCTCCCTCACTAATCCCACCCACCCGCATTACACCCTCCCCACTCCCACTTGCCCCACCCAGTCCCCATCCCGGCCGCTGCACGTGCTCACGTCCACCTGCCACGCGAGCAGCTCGTGCAATGGTTTGGAGTGCACTACATGGTTCGCTTATATAGCGCAAGAAGTTATCGCAATCAAAACATTGGATTGATACATCTGCACCAACTGGTTTCGCCTACCGGCTAGCGGTCGTATACTCTCCTACACTGACGTGTTTTGAACCGTGAAGGCTTTGGCGGACGGACAGACATACATACATACATACCGACAAACCGACACACAGAGTTAGTGGTTTTATAAGAATGTAAGGAGTTTTCCGCATTTTCTTGTGTGATATGAGTCTGCTGCTTTTATGTACGTATAGGTAGGTTATAGGTTAAGAACATCGACCGATTGTTCCTGCCGTCGTGGCGAATTGGGAGAAATGCAGAATCTTGCAGATTCCGCATTTCTGCATTTTCCCAATTCCGCATTTTTGGAGTCGATACACGTATTTCCTTCTTCTGCAAGTTCCGCGTAAAGGTGAATTCCCTTTCAGGTCTCTCTATCATCTCTCTTCACTTGGAATTTTCCTGAAAAACCTTTCATTGCGTCAACTTAGTCGGCCTTTCATTCATCCATTCCCAGACGCTGAAACTGAATCTTGTCTTTGCAATAACTGTCTGCGTGAATAATGTTGTTGAGCCACAATATATTAGGTCATCCCATTCAAAGTGGCCGACACATATAGAGGAATGGCAAAAAGCAAAGGGGGATAGAGCAGTCGGGCTACTATAACCATTCGGAAGCTAGTACCTTAAGCTGTGTATCTCTGTGAAATTTGGGCGAACCTAGCCTCTGAAGAAGTTTTCGAGAAAATTGAAGAGAAGCCCGAGTGGTGAAAATCGCGCCGGTTTTTCAAATCAGACGTCATAAAAGGAAAGTGCGCTGCTCAAATTTGACCTGCCGCCGGACCATGTAGTTGTGTGTAAGGTGTTCTCGAATACACGGTGGAAGATCTGGTTCAGGAGCCGTACAAGAAGAAAGGAAAAAATTTGTGTCATTGTGGTCATAATATTCATCCTGCACAGGAAAAACAGGTGATGAAGTCAGGTACTGAATACCTGATGACAGAGCCTGACCCTTGTCGAGCTTCCCGCGAGTCTGACATCCCAGCTGCAACTGCTGCGAGTTATTTCCGATAAACGGAGGATGGTCAAGAGGGTGGCAGCATGGGTACCCCAATTTTCTTATAGAAGCACGAACGCAGTACCCGATTCTATACCTCCAGCAGTAATGTTTCAGCATGAGATGTCACTCACAACTGTGAAAACGCACCCCGGCCCTAGAATGAAATATGGGTGCTGACCTCGAGTCGAAACTCAACAATCGTCAAATTTTCTATGAATGCAGATGAGAAAGCCGCCCGACGTTCTACCATGAAGAGTTACGTGGCGCAAAGTGATGATTCATCATAGCAAAGGATTCCCACTGGCTTCCAAGCGGCTCTATACGAAGGACGCATCCGTCACTGTCGGTGCATATTGCCTGTTCCTCGCATTCCAGATCGACAAAATGGATGGTACCACACAACTACAAGAAGGCCACCCGTTGCTCGTCATAGGGCCAGACCCCGAGTAACTGTATTGTAGATCAGTGCTGGGACACAAACATAACTGAGACCTGAGTTTAATCGTCCCATTCGCCCGTCATAAAGCCATGCGATTACAACTGTTTCTATTCAGTAGAGAGTACTCTTCGACGGCAGACGCTACAATGTTTTGTCATTTGCCGAAAATTGGCAACAACAGCAATTTAACTCACACTTGTTGAAAAGGTACCAGAGTCCAAAGGTCTTGGGCACTGAGCGGGTCATTGGTGAAAGGAGGGATTTTACTCATCCTAAGCTAAAATATGCAACTTTTCTATCTATTCTCTTTGTTTTATTCAAAAAAAAGCGTGGGCCACTTTGAATGGGATGACCTAATACTTGCGTTACTCCGCATATTGCCTTCTTTCCACTACAGTACACTCTGTCCAAGTCCCTCCCGCTAACCAAAATGACCAGGAAGTAATCTCCCCTTGTGAATACTCATGGTACCAGGTAACCGATAGGTGGAATGGCAGTGCTTGCTGATCCGAACAAATTTACTACTTTTCAGTTGCATTCCATTTTGTTTGCTGTTTTGAAAGTAGGAATCTAGCAAGTTGCTGTCAAAAGTCGTTTCCAAAAGTTTTGCTCACTTACACTAATTATCCCTGAGGCGGGGTAGGCGTGGCATTTGAACATGGCACGGAACTGGTTACTCGTGTAATATTCCAATCTATAACAACTGTAATCTTGTTCTGTGTTGGACAAGACACGAAAACAATTTTGCCAGAGGCGTAGACTCCTTCAGGTTAAGTTCAAGGATGCAGCCACAGCTACCCGATCTCAGCGGTTTCGCGTATAAGAAGGTGCAGCTGGTGCAGCTTTAGGTTTTAGTATAGCTTCTGATCGGTCTTTGTGAATGATTCGCTCCCTACCCCTTATCCTATAAAGGTCCCCAATACGAGCCTCAATCTTCTCTTGTGTGACTTCTAGGCTGTTTTAGTGAGATCTACTCACGCATAAATCATTAGGCTGACCGTGCTCGAAAAGAGATCAGTAACTAGTCAGAAGAATTAACATTGGTGCGTGACAACCATAAGAGTTGATTAACTCCAAGCACTTTTTCCTTCGTACCCCATGAAAGACAGTTTATGGGCTGGTTCGGTTCATTGGAGCTCTCGAACAAGGTGTTTGAGCACTTGGAGTTTTCCATCTTTGAAGTTTTCTCAGGATTGCCCTTCTGGCAGTATTTGTTCAGCAAGCTCTGAAATCCAAAGCATTTCATCTCAGCATTTGCAGCGCTGCAGACTCTAGTCTAGGTTAGCTATGCACTAGGCGTCTCCGAGCAAGAGATCTCCACTGACTTTTGAAGCTATCAATGGTAATACGTTCCATGGTATGTTGAGTTGGAAAAGCACTGCCTGTTTTGTCTGTATGTCATCTGATATCAGCTTGTGTCACGAAAACCCTCGTAGTGTATATTTCTGTGGAGAAAAAACCAAGCCGTAAAAAGAGGGGGGGGGGCGTACGGGCTCGACCAGAATCCCCAACCAATGATGTGCCTGGATTTACATCATTGGCATTCTTAGATACCGGTACGAATTGCACCACAATTTGGTCGTCCCTTTGCTGGCCGTTCATTCGTGCCAGACGCTTTCCAGCCGCCTCGACGAATCAGAAGAGGCATGAACACGTTACTAGTCGCTATGAGTACTTTGAATGTAAAGTGAGGGTTGGTTTGTATTGGTGAGCTGCGCGCAGATCACCAATAACACCTGGATATGTGGCCCGCTCGACCGTTAGTGAAATGTTCGGGTGAATAGGAGCTGGAAATATGTTTGAAATTGAGGCTGCTTGTTGGTAGCAAGCTGTGAGGAAAAAGTGTTGACCTGTGTGTATCTGTTCCGTGATACGACAGCTCGGCGTCTCTATCGCCAGCCTGCCCCTATCCTGAAAACAACTATGTGGCCCTAAAGATTGAAGCTTATTTTTACTTCATGTTTTTTTTCCTCTTCTTGATAAAAGATTGAAGACTTTGAAGAGGAGTCGATGCCACTCATAGCCATGAATGGTAGGTCAGAAGCACGTAGTCCCTTTCTGATAGTGGGTGTAAACCTCATGGCCACTTCGCAATCAGCTTGAGCCTGCGTGGCGGTCGCTGAAACTTTTTTGCGACATCGCTTCCAAATTCCAAACGTGTTTCGGCGTTACACCATTTGGGACGCTCAACAAGGGGTCGACAATAAAGCGGCTGAAACCGCTTTCGAATGACGCGTTACATAGGAGACACATGTAGGAGACTATCTTGTACAAATCATATTCTTCACTTATTCCTGAGCTTCTCGATCTGGCGAGTATCGGAGATGCGCCGCTCACTCTGCTCCCACTCAGAATCATAGTAACTTTAGAATGCGATTCGGTGTATCTAATGACTTGCTGGAGGCCCAGCAATGTTCCTATCAGTGCTTCCAACCTATCAGACTTAATGTTTCAGAAATCATTAAATACCCGTAACTACACTTGCAGTATGTACGTAACTACTGCTAAACAATTTCGCAAGAATTCTTGCATTCTTTTTTTGGATCTTTAGAGCGCTCTGCTTGAAGTTGCGATACTTATTCATTTTTCACATTTGAATAACCACACTGTAGTGTTGCCTCATGCATCACCTAATCTCATCTATTAGGTTGGCAACTAAGTAACTGCGGATTTTTTTAGAATATCAATGACAGTTTTTCCGTGGAACGAAGTGATTTTATCCTGTAATGTATTGCCCAATTTTATCAATGACCTTTTGCCATCTTTCAGGCAGCATCATAATCCCACGTTCATAAAACTTTTGGTTTTTATTAGCAAAAAACTGAGTCAGATGCGATTTAACATCAGCATAATTATTGAAGTTTTTACCATTCAGAGAGTTTTGTTAAGAGCGAAACAAAAATTAATCTGATGGTGCAAGGTCAGGACTATATGGTGGGTGTGGCAAAACATCCCAACCAAGCTCCAATAATTTTTGCCGAGTGGCCAGAGATGTGTGTGGCCTTGCATTATCATGATGGAATACCGCACCTTTTCGATTGTCAAGTCCGGGCCGCTTTTTTCAACAGCACTGTTTAATTTTGTTAGTTGTTCAGTGTGGACATCAGAACTGATCGTTCGGTCGGGTGGTAAAAGTTCAAAGTAGAATATTCCTTTGTAATCCATCCAACCGGTAATATTATAAAACCTTCTTTTGATGTTGTTTGAGCTGGTTCACCTGGCTTGCTCCACTATCTTTTCTGCTTGATATTGATGAAACAACCCATTTTTCATCGCCAGTTATCAGGCGTCTTAAAAATAGATCATTTTCGTTAATTTCTTAAGCAAATCGCAGTTGTTAATGCGTTGCGTTAAATCCTTTCAGTTCATGAGGAACTCATGTATCAAGTTTTTGAACATAGCCAAGCTGTTTTAAGTGATTTTCAATGCATGTATGTGATATATGGAGCTTCTCTACGATCTCACGTGTTGTACTGTGACGATCCGAATCGATTATTGCTTCGATAAGGTCGTCATCAACTTCAATGGACGACCAAAGAGTGCTTCCTTTTAGAGTGAAAAATCACCAGAACGAAATTTGGCAAACCAATTTTGACACTGCCCTCCTTTCAAGGCTTCGTCACCATAAACAGCACGTAACTTTTGTGAGCTTGCGATGCGTTTTTCCCTATGGAAATAAAAAAATAAATATGACGAAGATGTTCCTTTTGATGTTCCATTTTTCAACGAACGCCGAACAAAAACTATGCAACTAATCAAAAAACCTTCTATACCGTTCCATAGCTGAATTGCCAACTGTCTTAACAAAATAAGTTTCACGCTTGCTCTACGTCAGCAAACCTACAAATTCAACTGAAACCATCTGTGGGTGAAACTCGCATCTACTTAGTTGCCAACCTAATAGTTGACTTCATTTCTCAATCTTTTGCTCCCTGTTCGAAGTATTTTGTCAGCTGAGAGCTCGCATGAGTTTTTATGACGTGGTGGAAAGATTACAACTAGTTAATTGATTCATTACCGCTTCCTAAAACAACGCTATCCAGCTAGAAAACTATTCTGTACGTATGACTAGAGGTCGATTTTAAGCCAACTGAAATCGTTCATCCAACTGCTTTCTCCAACCTCTAATTCTCTTATTTCACGTCAAATGTTCTTCTGGTAGGGAACAATAGACGTTTGAGATTGCAATAAGATTACAAAACATCGGGGAAGGTGACTGTTTTTCTTGAAATTTAGTTTTTTATTCGTAACGGTGATACTCTCTCTCTCTTTTTTGTTTGTCTGTCTGTCTGTCTGTCTGTCTGTCTGTCTGTCTGTCTGTCTGTCTGTCTGTCTGTCTGTCTGTCTGTCTGTCTGAGTCCAGGACTCTTCTCGATTTGTCAGCGTGGAAAGCACTTTTGAGTTTTTTTGAAGATGAATTTGCTAGACAATTGATTGAGCGGTATTCTAATATTTCTCTGGTGCATTTGTTGAACAAAGGCACCAGAGAAAGAGCTGAGCAGATCCTAAGCTGCCTACTGTTACACCTCAAATGCTACCTTCAACGGAATGTTACCTCAAACGTGACCAAACATGTTACCTCAATCGCGTATTCGCTCGCCCCTCTATTGCTGGTGTTGGCACTGAAATATAATTAGTACAATGAAATTTGATAGCAAATTTCATTTACTATCTGTCTAGGCAGACAGAGTATTGATATGAGTTTAATGGCGATTTCAGTACGCCCCCGCCCCATCCGCTCTATTTCTTTTTCCAGTGCTCTTTTCATAATCTACCCACCACCTCGTCAATCTTCCAAGCTCCACCAATTCCAAGAATACAGCAATTTTTCTCAAAAAAAAACTGGCGCCGAAAATGGGATGTGGATCTTCACCAGGAAGGGTACAACATCGTTGGAGGTATTTTACCAGAGAGGGTCGTACTTGGTCGCTGGGATGGAAGTCGTATTTGCTTTTCGACAAAAGTTCTCCAAGCCGCGAGACGATTCTTCCCTGTTGTTGGATTTTTAGATATTTCCCTTTTCACCTGTGCTATGCCCTTCCTCTGGCTGCTCTCTCCGAGGCAGTTTTTTTTGTATTGAACCAGGGAACTTCTGGAAAATTGGGAGAAAGCGGTAGGAAGTTCGGAAAACTTGGAAAGATAGTAGATAGGATAGTGAGGGGGCCAGCCACTAATCAGAATCCGTTATCTGAAAGCATAAAATCAGTGATTCCTACGTCGGCTGTCTCCTTCTAGGCAAACCGTATTCAAAGTTGCAGTAAAATATGAAGCGTGTCCCAAAAAGCAATTCTTTGGGTTGTGTTGTGCTGTGCTTCGCGACTCCGCGACTTAGCGAGACTGCGACCGGTCGCGCTGCCGCTGCTAATCCGATCACAGTCAGCACCAGACTGTCTTCAAACTTTCCAGTGGTCTAATGACTAGCCGTGCAGGGCGGTCAGTCGCAGCGCAGATCTGAAATCGCTTGACTGACTAGTAGTCACAAGGTGTTTTTGAAGTTGAGTCACGCTGTTATAGTCTACTTTGATATTTTATCTTAATTGAACTGCTACAGCAATTCCCCGCTTAACTTTCTATGATTATTGATGCATCTACTTCGCCTTTTCTTCCTTAGGCTTGTCCGCATCCTTCTTCTCCTCTCCTTCTTCTCCCGATTTCTGCGTTTTCTTTGGCTCTTCCTGTGCAGCACCCGCTTGCGACTGTTGCGTTTTCGCATCTTTATCCGTTTTTGCTTCCTTATCACCGCCCTCTTTCTTTTCTCCTTCTCCTTCTTTCTTAGCTCCATCCGTTTTCTCTTCTTTTTTCTCTTCTGGTTTAGTTGCTGTTGACGCCGCCTGTGTGTCTTTCTGAAATGTTATCGCTTTACTTTACTGGATAAAGCATTAAAGGGACAAAGCATTGGGGCCCATTCGTGTATGAATTTCCTTGGCCACTGCTTGAGTTGTTGTGTTAAATAATTACTCAGTAATATATATATGGAACTCACCAACTCGGCCTCCTTCTTTTCATCACTCTGAAGGGAATGCAATAACCTTTTTGATCTTTCTACAACTGTACCCTCCCTTATAAGCACCTACATGACTAAGCTCAACCAAGTCGCCTGTACATAAAGATCTGTGAGTTTCGATAAAGCCATATGCTAACCTTCTTTTCAGCTTCGGCTGGCTTAGCTGTCTTTGGATCCTCAGCTTTAGCAGGAGGTGCTGCTGCTTTACCCTTGAAAAGCGAAATTCAGCATGGGTATAACTTACTTTGCACCACTATGCAAAACGCCTCCTTGAGGCAGATACGTTATCCCAGCCGATCTCAACCTCTCAGTTCTGCACAAGAAGCTCATAGTGCTCCTTCCAGCCGACTTAGCCGTTCAGAGCATGCCGTCAATGATCAAAGTCCTACAGAAGAGGGAGCTCTTTTCCTTACTCCTGCTCCAAAGATATGCCGCGTGGAAGACGGCGACTGGGCCAGCTGCTAATGTTCAACCCTTTTTGAGAGCGGTCACCTCCGGTTGGTCCGATTGGCCGCTGCTCGCTGGAGTTCCGACTGTCTACGACTTCTGCGTTGCGCATTGGCAGCCACCTGTGATTCGTCGAGCATGACTGCCCATTTTATGTATCGGGAGTGTTGAATAACGATGCGGACATGCTCTAATCCCAAACAGAACCGAGGCCTATGAGATATACATTAGGGCAGGAGGGTCTCTAAAATCTTCTGAGTCTCCTCTAGGTTTCCGCGATTGAGGAATCCAAATGCCGTCATCCAGGTCTGCACTTGTAGAGAGTGTTCCTCTTTGGTCCCTCCTTCGAAATGGCGAAATAGTGTAAAAAAAATGTGACCTTTGATGTTTTCAGTCTGCATAAGAACGACTTACACGCTGAATTACGTGCATGTGCTGTATTGTCTGCAATGTCGTAGAGCAATATCATGTGCTAGAGGATCTCATTTTCCACCCTTTTGCGAGCCCACGAGCTTTACGCTGCCCCGGTAAGCTTTTCCGCGCCTTGCCTACCGTAATCCAAATTTCTTGCGAAGAGTTCTCGAACGCTGTGAGTGTTTCATTCCAGTGTTTTTTTCTGGTTTTTTTTTTCTAGTGTTGCCTAGCGCTTGATGCTGGACGATGCGAAGAAACGATTTATGAACCAGGAGTTGCAGAAAAGTCGCGAGATGTCGGTTTGCCATCAAGTACCGAGAACTCATGCAAAGAGGCTGTGTTACTGTATGGGAAGGGAATCATTTTATTCAATGTGTTTTGGGTTGTTTTGCTTTTTGTTTGCTTCGAGGGCGAGGGGGATTTATTGGTTATTGGTTCACGACTGAACAGCCACGACCCGTGAAACAAGATCGCGGGGGTCATCGTTATGGTAACGAGCTTTATCCCGACAAATGCATACCAAGGCGGATATTGACTCGCTCAAAAATCAAAACAAACCGACGAAACCCAGGCCCATTTCAAAGAATGCGGAATGATGGGGTGGTCTGCTCAACATCAGCCTATGCCCATCTGCAGGGGAGGTTCCAGCATAGTCAAGAACTTTATTGAATTACAAGCCGGGTCGCCCGGCTGACGCAGAGCTCTCCTTCTCTTTGGCTGATTGGCTTCGCCAGGCACACTTCATAATATTTGAACGGAACTTGTTCTTTCACTTAGCTACTCGCACTGCGCTGTTTTGATAGGATCGTAATAGATGGACCAACCCACGCGCGAGCTCACGTCCAGCTGCCCCGCGAGCAGTTTGTGCGATGGCTCGGAGTGTACTAAATGGCTTAGGTGAGGTATATCACAATCAAACCAACACCTTATAGTGATAATTCTTTATGGATTAACTTACAGTTTTGTTAGCGCTTGTACCCACCTCTCTTGATGCGTGCTCCCACTCAAGCGTCCGCTGTGCACCCCGCTCACCGCACCCCGTAACCCTACCTCTACCCCTTGCATGTGCTCATGTTCGGCTGAGCAAGTGCAGGGATAGGAAGCAGAGGGAAGAGGTCACAGGTACCCCCCTTCCCCCGCCCTGCCCCCGGGCTAGCGCACGTCCAGCTGCCGCTCGAGCAGCTCGTGCAATAGCTCGAAGTTATCGAATGATGTGTTGCCAGTCGGATCACCCGGCCGACGTCAAGCTCTCCTCCTTCTCTATAGCTGTTAAGCCGGGCTGGCTTGGGTCCTCGGTGCACTTTATAATGAGAACGGAGCAGACCCACTAATAATGTTCCGCTCCCATGCCCTCTGTCATATCTTGGAATCAACTTTTCGCGCTTGCTGGACCGGTGACCTTCTCCTTCTGACGCCTCTTATCGGATCTTATCGGCTGATATCATTTCGTCACCCACTAATGATGTTCTTTCCCATACTCTATGTCATATCTTGGAACTAACTCTCCGCTACTTACTTACTAGGGCCGGCGCTATGAATTTCGTGACAAACAGACACACACGCGCAGACTTAGCGGATTACATATAACCAGTCGAATCGCACGGCTGACGCCGCACTCTCCTCCCTCTCTTGAGCTCGAGCTGGACTGGCTTCGCCAGGCGGCTCCATAATTTCAGCGGAACTATTTCGGTGGTGGGCTCCCTCTAAGGCGCTGTAGTGATCGAATCGTAACAGACAGAGCAAGGCTTAGGATCCCACAATTCAGCACGCGCTTCTATTTACAGTAGCGGTGTAGTCCGCGCCATGACGCTCATAGAATACATAAATCTGTACATAGATACACTGCGTAGTCGGCCAATACAGCGCAATATGAATTTCTTTTAGGCGAACTGCATACCCCCCACTCGTCCCCATCGACATTATATACTAGGATAAGTTCATTTTCTAGGGCTATCAGGGAAGTGATGGCTAAAGGAAAAGTATGCACCTTTGATATTTGGGGACATAGTGATAAAAGAGGTAATGATAACGGCCCCTTCCTTTTTTATCAATTAAAAAGACCCTGTCACCCGTCTATCAATGCCCCTATCACTAAAACACTATAGTTTAGTAGTGTAAAGGCTCCAGCAATTTGACTGAACAGCATTGGCAACGTTCCTTATAAACCCCTATCAGCTGTTATCACCTAACGTGCCGTGTCCCCATCTCCAACTCGATATCATTTTCTGAAATTAATGCCCAGCTGATGCTGTGTTCCGCGTTATGATTATGGTGACCTTACCATTCTAACCTTACCTTCTATCAAATACTATCAGCTGCTAGGCCTTCTTGTCACCCATCAATAATGTTCCTGTCCCACGTCCCATATCATACCTTGAACCAATGTCCCACTGTTACTGTGTCCCGCACTATGACCTTGGTCACCTCCCCTTCTAAGGCCCCTTATCGAATCTTATCAGGGGCTATCATGTTCTATCACCCACCAAAAGTGTTGCCGTCCAGCCATGTATATCACTTCTTGGAACTGTCATCCCATCTTTTCTGCGACGCTTGCTATGATTTCGTGATAGACAGATAGACGCACACACAAACACACGCACACTTACAGACATACTTAGCGCATTATATAGAGTAGGATAGGATACCTCGAATTGGAACTGCAACATGGATAGACCGTTAATCTGCTAGCGGTGCAACACTTCTTTTTTTTCCTCTTATCGCTTTCACTAATGCCTTTGTGCACTTGTTTCCATCGCAGCGGTGTGCTTTTGATCGTGCACATTCTATCACCACCCATCGTACTCCCGCCACTACCTTCCCCCCCCCCCAATCACCCCACTTCACCCTACCCCCTGCCTCTTACACATGCTCACTTCGAACTGCCCGGCGTGCAACATGTGCACTGGCTTGGAATACACCGAATGGTTGTCTTATATAATGAATTCAGCTATCGCATTCAAAACAAAACCTCGAATGGATACTACTACACGGAATTGATCGCAACTCTGCTAGCGTTAATTCCTCCTCTTTTCCTCTTATCGCTTTCACCGATGCATTTTTGCATTTGTTTCTACCGTTGCGGTGTGCTTCTGTTCAAGCACTTCTTCATTAATCCCCCATCTTTCCCACCTTGTATTGGCCTACCCCTGCTAACTCCATTCCACTCTCCCCCCTGTCGCCCCACCCCTTTCCCTGCCTCTTGCACATGCTTACGTCAAACTGCCAGGCGTACAACACGTGCAATGGCTCGAAACTCACCATATGGTTGCCTTATATACTGGACCATTGATCTCTCTTTTTTCCTCTTGCAGCTTTCAGTGATGCATTTGCTTCCACCGTTAGTGGTGTACCTATGTTCGAGTGCATACAACACTTCCCCAACCTTCGCCCACTGACTCCCCCCCCCCACCACCTTGCCCCCTCACTCCTCCCCCTTCACCCTGTCTTTGCATGTGCTCACGTCCACCTGCCACGCGAGCGGCCCGTTCAAAGGCTCGGAGGGCACTGAGTGGTTGTCTTATATAGTGGTGTTATCACAGTCAGAACATTGGGTTGATACATCTGCACAGGAAAGTTTCTAGATTGGCTAGCGGTCGTTTTCTCCTTTCAGTTACATGTTGAATCCCGTGAAGCATTTTGCGGACAGACAAACATACTCACGTACATACCGACAAACCGACACACAAAGTTTCTGCTTTATAGGATAGAGTGATTATCAAAATCAAAAGATTGGATTGATACATCAACACCAATTGGTTACCGGTTTGTCTAATAGTAGTAGTCTCCTCTCACTTAGTACCTATTCATACCCGTGGAGCATTTTGCGCACGGAGAGACATACATACATATGACATACATACTCATATACGTACTTACATACAAACTTACAAACATTCAAACTTACAAACAAACAAAGTTACTGGTTTATACAATGAAAGGAGGTTCGGAATGTCACGGTGCTTACAGTACCCCCGAAAATTACGCGTGAGGGTAATTACGACTAGAGTGTAGCTCCTAACGAGGCACGGCGTCGAAGTCTCTCTGTTGTTATTCATTCGTTTGTAGTTTGGAAGAATCCGTACCTTCTTCGCATTTTTATCCTTTTTACCGCACAAAGACATGGCAATGAAAGCGAATAAAGCGAAAAGGCAGTATTGAACGAAAAATGTCACAGCAGGGACCATCTAAAATGGCTTGAGCTCAAGAAGAACCAGCAAAATACAATACTCGTGTCACTCACAGTAACTTCTTCAACCTGCCAAGGTATTGAAATATGAGACGAAATTAGAACGTAGCTTGCAATGACAGCAGAGGTATGCGAAATGAGTATCACTACAGAGTGAAACTTTATCAATTCTGGATAAGGACTTTATACGGCTGATACGCATAGCCACTGTTTATCCAAAAATGTAACGCTGTCATTCCAGAGGGTGCGACTGGAGTACTAGTACATGAATTACCCTGTTTTGGGGCATGCCATGCTCTTGGCTTTCAGTGAGTTAGCCGTAAGAATTTAGTGTACCTGGCCTTCTGCAGACGGAAACTGATAGGTGAGACCATCACACCGTATTCACACTTACCACACGAACATTAAATCCGTTTCGACTTCGTCGAGTTCGCTCAATGAGAATCAGTGGAACCGATCGATACGTAGATAATACTTCTCGCAGGTCTTTGGTTTTGTATATTTTGAGCAATTTGGGCAAGAATTTGGGGAAGTGACAGGTAGGTGCACTGAGATTGAGGAGATTGCAAAAGAGAAAGTTTTAGGGAAGGTGGGAGAGGGGGGGGGGGTTGTAGTGTCTTCTGCATACCCATAAGACCCATGACGTTCGGCAACTCCTTCCTTTTCGGGCAAGCTTTCTAGCGCCTAACGAGAAATTTCTAGGAGGGTAATCAATGGTCACCTCAGCTTTCTTTATACTTATTGCCTTCTGCCTGTATTGAGCCATCCATAGCCCGTCAGTCTTTGCAAGCAGCCTCTCTGCGTCTGATACTTACGACTTTTACTCTCATTGTTCTTACAGGACCCCTCCATGAAACTATCTCATCATTATCATCTCGGCATTCTCCGTGACTGGTTTCTCTGTTACAACCCAGCATGGCAGCTTTTTTGCTGCTAATCTCTTGTAAGGCGATCCTCCCTACAACGGCGACGAGATGAGGGTTTTATTATGGGATTTCGATATCCCACAATATGTTTGCAATAACAATCCGTGATGCCCAGAAAACAAGCCATTAGCTACGGAACTGGTACACCGTCCAGTGACACAACATATCAACCATGCCACTCTGACAAACACAACACGCCCATATTACTTCAGTTCATCTATGTATCTAATCGATACGTTTACTGTACCTTTTGGTTCACTATGAGGGCTGTAAACATAACCTGTGGCCAGTGATAGCAACCGCTGGAGCTAGCTGATGTATAGCCGGGACTTCTGCCTATCTAGTATAGCTCTCGCTAACCGACTGAGAAGACAAAAAGGGTTGATTTACGGGGACAGGTGTCATCTATGAGCCATGCATATGCGTGGTGACGACCCTGGGTGTGTAGCAACGGAATCGTCCGCTGCAGCTGGTGGGCGTGGCCTGCGAGGGGGGTCCTGCCTGGACTCCATTCGATACTCACACCGACATTTCGCACATCCCCATGCTGTACCCTGCTTGCGGCGAGAAGATAAAGCGTGCTTCTGGGCGGTTTGAAGCGGTTTGAATAGGGTCATCGAAGGGAAGGTAGATACTGATATCACCCAAGATCGAGTCTTGTGTTCAGTTACGGTTAAGTTTTCAGTTATGAAAAAGTTCAATAGAGCACGAAATTCATTGGGGTCTTTACATTTGCTCTGGTTTGTCATCTTTTACAGCAGCTCACAGAAGACTGGGCTATCCATCTATTATATTGACGCTGATGACTGCGCAAATCATGTGAACCACATGAACATAAGGAGAATCACACCCTTATCTGATTTCTTTTGTATCTGGTTATTTCCTGAAGTTGCTTAATGTAACCGCCAAACAATTGTGTGTCAAGATCAAGAAAAACATCATTAGATTTTCAATCACAAGCTTGGCTGACGCGCACTACTGCGCGTATGGTTGAACCTATGGTGATGGTGCTGCGCTGACAGGATTCCTGTATTGACCCAGAACACTTCGCCCGATTACAATTTCTTAGAATACGGCCTATTTCATTATGATCCTATTAAATGAACGCTTGCTAATGTCTGGTGCTTATCACATTTCTAAGAAACACTCATTATCCGTTGGAAATAGGACAGCTTAGCGGTTGAAAGACTTTTGATGGTAATAACATCGATATCATGGTGGTATATCCTCACATTTCTCACATCCTAGTACTTCCGTTGAGCAGCTTCCAGGGCTTTTAATTTTCGTCGAAACTCGAGAGCTCGAGAGCAGGTCGTAACCATATCGCTAAGGGATAGAATACTTGACTCACGAAGCCTCTAACCATTGTTCCTTGGGCACCGGTGCTGAAGTATATCAGTTGGTAATAAGTCCATCCTGCCCCTTATCCAACTTCTTGGAACCCACATCCTGTCGTCGCTGTGGTCCGCGCTATGGAGCTGGTGACCCTTCCCTTTTTAAGGCCCCTTGTAGTATCTTATCAGCTGTTATCACTTCCTGTCACCCACCAATGATGTTTCCATCCTGCCCCCTATCTAACTTCTTGAAACCAACGTCCATCGCTGCTGTGGCCGGTGTTATGAATCAGGTAACTCACTCTTTTTAAGGCCCCTTATGGTATCTTATCAGCTGTTATCACTTCCTGTCACCCACCAATAATGTTCTCCTGCCCCTATCTAACTTCTTGAAATCAACGTCTCATCGCTGCTGTGGCCGGTGTTATGAATTGGGTAGCTCACTCTTTCTAAGGCTCCTTGTGGTATCTTATCAGCTCTTATTACTTCCTGCCACCCACCAATAATGTTCCCGTCCTGCCTCCTATCTTACTTCTTGGAACCAACGCTCTAGTCCCGCTGTGACGCGCGTTATGAATTTGCTGACTTCGCCTTTATAGGGCCCCTTATGGTATCTTATCAAGTGCTATCGCTTCCTGCCAGCCACCATTAATGTTCCTGCCCGACCTCTACAACATCTATCAGTTTGAGCGCATTATCGCTGTTTTGACTAAAGTTATGAATTTCCGGTCAAACACACACACACAGACAGACATTCACACAGACACACACACATACCAACAGACAAACGTAGCGGATTATATATAGTAGGATTGATGAAACCTGCTAAATGTTGCGGATGTACGCTAAAGTAAATCATTTGCTCCATTCGCAAAGCTGTCGGCTAGCAAATGCAAAGTGAGCTGCTGAGTCATGCGCCGCGGGCACTGCCCCGGACGATTCTGTTGCACGTCTCCCGACGACCTTAGCAATATAGTTGTCGGGATTGAATTTATAGCTGTATTTATCCTTCACCACCCCACATTTGGAAATTGAGGTTGAATTTTCCTTGGGGTAGATTTGACCTTTGTTCCACGGTTCCCAGAACTTTGTTCCATGGAGTTGTTTCACTCCCTAAACTCGAATGTAACACTTGTTTGGCAGAAACTCCTGGCTTTCTCACCTGGTACTAGGGCGCCACGCTTTCCACGATATCAAGCTAACACTGCAGACAAATACCCAGTGAACGTGGTGTTCTGAAGTGTTTTGGGCTGTTTTGGGCTGCAGCTCGGGCACCAGGCCGTTCCGTACCAAACCGAGACCGTATTGATCATGGGGACGAAGTATTCCCGACAGCACGTTTTTACCGTGCTCTGATGGTTTGCTCTTATTTTTTACTCCGATCTGCGACATATTTTGATAACAATTCGATGTGAACTCCGTAGCTTAGGGGTCCAAAGGGAAGACGGGGCTAAATTCATTCAAAACCTTATGTTAATGTTCATTCCAAAGAATTTGTTATTACGCACATTCAGGTGCACATCTACAGTTCTGTGGTCGTAGCCGACCCCTATAATTCCCAGGTACTCATTACATCCCTAGAAAATGGCATTTTCTCTCTCTCTATCTCTCCGTCTCTCTCTCTGAGCGGGTGTAACAATTCTGGGTCAGGGGAGAAATCGCAGCTTATTAAGGGGCGCTAATCGACATAACGCAAGGCGACCGTGGTCTAGGTAGATTCAGCAGTCTTCTCGACGCCTAATCTTGCTTGCACTTTCTACAGTGTGATCGAACTGGACTGACAACTCGTACTTATGCTGGCCCCCGCAAAACACTGCGTCGAAGAAGAAGAACGTTTTTTTCTCCAAAAACACCATTCGCCACCCGCTATCGCATCTCAGTGACGAATGATCGTTCTGATAGAGGAAGTTTCATTGTGGTGAGGATTACCCTATGTGATGAACCTTGGAGCTGAACAGCGTGATTTATAGAGGTTTGAACAGGAGGGACGTTGACATTGACCCCAACGAGGGTTCATGAAAAGACATTGATGTCCTCCATGAACTGCTCTCATGGGGCTGAGCAGCAGTGTAAAGCATGACAGCGTGGTGCAGTATTGAGGGGAACGTTTTGCTTTCATGCAGCACACTTTCTGTTCCTAAACAAAGATGACCTCCAATATCCATCGGGGTGGTGGGAGCGTCACCCATGGCGCCTCTTTCCTTCTTTCTATTTCTTATTCCTGAGCCTCATCAACACAGTTCCTCCCCAAACGGCAGCATTTCCCAAATCTAATCGTCATAACACTCGGTCTTCCACTCTTGTTTTTTAGCGTCAAATGGTGTAGCAGGAGCATTTCTGACTGATCCCCTTTCATTTCCCGTCCTCTGCGTGAGACTTTTTACAGTCCTTATCATCGCAAACAGTCGGAGCGCTGTAGTGAGAACGGAATCAGCCTAGCCACAGTCAATATCACGTACTGCGGAAAATCGAATTGTCCTTACGATCTCCCCACCCCCCTCACTTTACAAGCTGCCGATTTGTCTGCTCAATATCTGCGGTTGCGTCGCGTGCTGTGAGGACGGGCTGTGCATGGCTTACCCTTCTTCCACTGAGCTTGAAGACAAGGCCAGCAATTGCATACTGTGGATAGTAGCGTTCCATTGCAAGCCTAAGCGACCGTCTTGCGAGAAAAAAGCGAAAACATCATGGAGAACGCGCTCAGTAAGGACCTGTCGGCTTCACTGCACGAGTTTCCCGGGCCTGCTCGTTTTATGCCAGCAAAAGCGATATCCTGCCGCCTGTTTCTCACTCTAGTCATTTCCTCTCGTCTTCTCGTTATTCAGTGCTAACAATATCTAGTAGTAAAAAAAACGAAAAAGACGGAGCAAAAACTATAAAAACTACGTAGGACAGATGTCCGCGAGCCTTGGTGGGCGGAAAACTAGAGAGGGTCAGAAAGGCCACTCATGAGAACCATAGCGCCTTCATTACTCCCTGAGAAGCCACGAACGTGCGATTATCTGTGAGACAGAGGTCAGACTACTTATACAAGGAAGGACTCCTATGAATCACTTGAGCGCGAGGACTGTCTTTAAATCTTTATTTAAAAAGTGTAACATCATCTACCTCTCTATCTCTGTGGACGATGTCCAAAGCACTAAGCAGGATTGGTCAGGGCACAGTATTAGTTGGGGATTTTGGTTGAGCCAGTACGATCCTCCCCCCTTTTGGGGGGGTTTGATGCGACCCCCCCCCTTTTTTTTACGATTTATTTCTCTCGAGCTCGAGCTAAGCATACCTATATGGCGGCTTTAGACTGTGAAGACATAAAGTGATACCACTCAAAGTTTGGATACCTGTCAACTTTTGTGAAGCAATGAATACGAGAATTTGGTGTTGGGAGAAATGCAGAGATGCCGAAATGGCGAACAACGTCTTGATACGAATTAATTGCTTTGCCCACCAGAGGGAGAAAATATCTTCATTAAAAACAAAACAAACCAAGGACACAGGGACAACCGCAGTTCGCTGGAAACCACCGAGAAATTTATTGAAATTTCTTCAATGAACCAGCTCTCTTTGAGAATCTATAATTTTCTTGAGGGCGGATAACTGAAGGAATGGAGAGCTAAGTCAAATAGAAAAAGATTTGAGTTTCCCGAAAAGTGTTGGACTGCTCACAAAAGTTGCCAAATTTAGAAAGAAGTTCAGCGTTGGGGATTCGTTGAAGATTATCAAAAATGGGTGCACCCTGTGCTGTTTTAACGAAGATAATTCTCTTGAAACCCAACTGTTTGCAAATCCAAAACCAGTATCGAATATAAGAAGATTTCCTCTTTCCAAATACCACCTAAATTGTTCTGAAGTTCAAGAAATGCATCTAGAATGCATCGCTCCGTGGAACAGGAGCAAGCAATAGGTGTTTTAGCGCCCATTAGCTTCATTTGTGAATGCGCACGCAGAGGTAGTGGGATGGTGCAAGTTTCACGCAATGCCTGTCTACACAAGCAGATGTGTTTAGCACATGATTCAAGGAATGCCATGGCCAACCTACGCACTTGTTTACAGTGTTATCCGTTGCGGATGATGGGGCGTGTCCATGTCCGACGCCGCCAGATCTGCGCTCCGCCAGACCGACTGCTGGAAAACGTCTGATACGAAGATATGTTAGTCTGTCGTTTGTCGAAAGAAAGAAAAACAGGTTGGCTCCGCGCCAACGCGGTCGTTCGGACACACCTTATCATCCGCAGCGAACCGGCGTATGAGTTGTATAGTTTAGCCATATCCCTACTTACGAGATGATGTCGACTTATCAATATTTCCAGTTATTTTCGGATTAGTTTAAAAAGAGAACGTTTTGAACGATTTTTTTACATATACTTGTTCTAAAGCAAGTTTCGCTATACACAGGACTCAGCACACTGACACCTTCGCGCTGCTCGTTACTGGCTACCGCACTCATTACACCCCTCCTCCAAGCGACCAAATACGACCCCCCCCCCTATTGGGGAATCTCCAGAAATGATGTGCCCTGGGATTGGTAATTCTTGGGAAAGGTCTATATGATGTACACTAATTACAAGATTGCCATTAAGCCCTCAATATTTTAATTAACGTCCTAACTTCTCGAAGTGATCGGCTAATGTGTAAATGTGTTGAGCAGGTGAACATTACCAAGCGCAGAGCTGCAGCAAGAGGGTCCCTCAACTATAATCCCACATCCCATCTAGAAATATCGGAGGACTTTCAGTACACCTCTTTCCACTTTAGATAGGAATTAGAGCTTAGAGGCGCTGATAAATTCATCCATAGAATATCATCCATAGAACATCATATTATCTATAGAATGCAGCACGCGTTTGTCCTTCAGGCAAAACTGCGGCGACATAGAAATGTGGATCATATGGACCTAATATGGACCAAGCAACCTTCTGGGCCAGGTGTAGGACTCCCGGCTGTGGTGTTCAGAGAGACGTGACTTAGCTATGTTGTACTTTCATTTACAATAAATTAATTCCCGCGATTTTCCAGCTTGACGGGGGTACCACGCTCCACAGCCAGGAACAAAAGCAAGGGCATTATTCGCTAGTGTTGCCACTGCTCCTTTCATTATTGAACCCTGCACATATGATCCCCTCTCCCCACCAGCAGGTCACATATGTACACCTCCACTTCACGGATTCCTCTACGCACGTTCGACTCCGCCTTTTTCGGCCTTTTCTCGCGAATAGTGACAGCTTAGTGGTCGATTTAGGAAGAAAGTAACCAGTGGTGAAAAGTGCGCTGATGAGCTCATTCTATGTCTTTGGCATTATGTCGACTAATTGCGATGGTATCAGCTGTGCATTAACGCTTGCTTCCGCTGCAGATGCGCTACGGCATGACTCGTATTGCCCATAACGCTCACCAGTAGAAATGACCGTATGCTCCCTTCAAGCTGGCGGACTTGAAAAACATTTTTTCTGTCGCTGCGGAAAAACTCAGAAGTTTCAGAAGCTCGGAGGTGAACTTGACCTATTTTTGAAGGCAGAATTCGCGATGAGCCAACAAAAAATTCCCTGATATCTGGTCAGAAATAGAAGTGTGAGTACCAGCTGACACGCTGTGAATAAAAAGGAAGCAAAGCAAACAGTCGAAAACGCTTAGAATCAGGCTTTCCCAGTGAAAAGCGAGAGACGAAAAAATCTATGTGGTTCTTGGGCAAGAGAGCGAGAGAGTACGCAAACGAGCCAAACGATAAGATCTCCCTACGTAGGCGGAGTCACTGACTTTTTGGCGGAGTCGCTTGTACAACTTTGCGCTTACCGCCGTTACACTGCAACTTTCTGACGCGAAACCTGCACACGATTGTTCGTTACGGTCCACAGTATGTTCACTTTCGAAGAGCTAGATACTTATAGGTGATCGCAGGCCACGCCTCGAACACAGTAAAATTTGCGGTGACAAAATGAGTGTCATGGCATTCAACTTCAAAATAGGAGCTAGCTGAAATCCGAAGCAAAAACATAAAGACGTCCAGTAAGACCCCACCATTTTTGAGCATTGTGCGAGCAGAGAATCGCAAACAGGATGCATATTAGTATGAGCCCTGGTTTGTTGATATCACAAGGATAATAATTCTTTTCACTTCCTTTTCAACTGATCGCGATTATAAACTGGACGACGACTGGGTACCCTACATTTGGCGCTTATTCCACGCGTTTTTCATGCCTACTGAAAGCTCCATAATCTACATGGTTATGTACCTACGCATTTATGTGAGGAATGACATTTACCTCAATTGTAATTGTCCATCAACCTTGAGAAGTAATATCTGGAAGATCGAAGGCAATCCAGTCAATATTGATCCGGTGCCGTATTTGTTAGGAAATCGGGCAGTTGTTTTGGCGTAGACATGACCCTCAGCGAGCGGGGTGGGGGGGGGGGCGGGGCGGTCACCTCTAAGCCGCTTTATCCTAATTCCTAATTGATCTTCTGAGAAGAGTATGTATTAAGCAAAAACTCCGGTACTACACGATGACTAGAAATTATTCCTAACACAAAGTAACACGATCATCAGATGAAGTGACGATTCGCATGAAAGTAACTGAAAAGAACGGCATGGGTCCGTACATACCTACAGGCTTCTCTCCAGTCTGCCTTCATCATTATCATTTCATAATTATAACCGCTGTTAAGCGGTGTGGTCCCTTTCGTTTATATACATACCAGTCGGCTCGCCGGCGTCAGCCGGCGTGCCTCCTTCTGATAAGGCCCGGCTGCGCCGGGCGGGCGCGGCTTCCGCGCTTATTTTCTTTCACATATTTCTACACTCAACTGATATCCGTCATTTGTTCTGTACTCCACTTTTTTCCAGTGTCTGAAGTGTTCTGGAACAGAGTTTTGCCTGGCTCCGCCCACCTCGAAGCAGGCTCCGCCCCCAATTTTTGTCCCCACAATCCTCACCGGCAACCCTCTGCTGACCTTAATCCACTTTTTCCGGTCTTCGGAGTGCTCTGGGACCGTTTTGCCGATCTTTTGTCCGACTCCGCCCACCTCGGGCTGGCTCCGCCCCAATTTTTGTGCCCCACAGTCTTCACCGACGACCCTCTGCTGACCTTAATCCACTTTATTCCGGTGTCTGGAGTGTTCTGGAACCGAGCTACAAACTTTTGAAATGATTACCCTGCGATTAAGGGCAAGCTCCGCCCACAGTGGGCGGGTCTCAACACACTTTGAGCGTGCCCTATATTCGCCAGATAGTTACATTCTACACTGAGTTTTTGCGACTTCCAAACACTCTCGCGAACAGGGTCGCTGAATTTTGCGAGAAGCACCGCCCACCATGAGTACGCCCCGCCCATTTTGGACGTGCCTTCCACAGTTAGTCTGGCGACTCCTTACTGACCGTAATCCCTTTTTTCACCACCATCTTTACGCTGCTTCCGAAGCAAATTATGATTACTTTTCTGGGCGAGCCCCAAATTTTCGGCGAGTGCCCCGCCCACTGTAGCGGGCTTCCCATAGGTCAAGTGTGCTTTTTATTTCTTGTCCCATGCCCTACCTATCCCCACCTTGACCCACTCTCCAAGTCGTTCTTCAGGTCGCACCGAATTTCCGGACAGACAAACTTTACAAACAAACAAGCAAGCAAACAAACAAACAAACAAAAACAAACAGACGAAGCGAATAATAATAATAATATAATAATAATGAATAGTAAATATAATAATAATAATAATAATAATAATAATAATAATATATACTAGTAATACTATAATAATAATAAATACATATATATATATAATAATATAATATAATAATATATATGGGGTGATACTCTCGCGACTTCGTGTCTGTTTCTCTTTTGCACATTTAGTGTCTCTTCGCCGTATGATCACAGAGTCAAAAGTTTTATTCAAGACAAATAATACACTCGTCCCCGAATACGGTCCACGTCATTTTCGAGGTGGGTCGCCCTGCAGCAGCAGAATCGTGCCGTTTTCTTCACTCAGAAGTGCACGGGGACAACCGGAGGGTGTTGCGAGTGCCGTTTTGGACTCCATTCGCGTTCTACTTCTATTTTCAATGTGCAGCCCTTGCGTCGGTACCAAAACCCCGCGGCAAAGTGCCCCTCGCAGGTAGAGAACAACAGAAGTGACACGGCGCAGACAATTTCCGCGTTTGGTTATGGTTAGGCGTGTGGCTTGCCGTGCAGTAGCACGGAAACTGCGTCGGGGTATCATTAAGCTCCGGCCCCGTCTCAATCCCCTGCGTTCCTTGCGGGGAAAGTGGCACATTTCTGTAGCTGCGGATCTATTCATCTCACACATGGCAAGGAGCAGTACCCACGGAGGTGATGTTTATTTTGTCTTCAGATATATTTAGAGCGTTTTGGACAATTACTTCTGCATTTTCTAAAAGAGAAACTTTTCAAAACATTCAAGAATGTAACTTCCAAGATCAGAAACCTTGAAAATACTATTGGTTCCCTCCATGTTTTTCTACCATTTCTGAACTGTAATCCGTTCGACGGGACGAGGTGGTCTAGAAGCATGCGGCGCCGCTCACCACGCGCTCGAATCAGAGGTCAGGCCTTTTTGGGGACGGCGAAATGGCTTAAGGCTTCGGAATAACAACTTAGATTGGCGGGCCTCGCTAGTCATTGCAAAACCCTTAAGCAGTCGGGCGTTCAACGGCATCTGTTAATTCTTACCAATATTTTCTTCGATTATTGCCCATTGCTTATTCTTCCATTTATTTTAACTCTCGCTCTCGCAGGTGGGCTTTTATCGTTCATGCTAGGCTCTATTATAGTTATTTTGTAGGTCCGAACCGAAAGAGCTATGATCGATCTGCCGGACACAGAAGAATGTGAGTTCATTTTTTGTGTTTGGATAGTCAGTTTCATTCATAACACGGTAGATTACCGTGTTTGGTTTAGAGCCTTTTTATAGGCCAGTGAGTAAGGACATTTTCAGTGCAGAGCATCCAAGGCATTCGGAACTACTGCAAAGGTGCTCTGAGGATTCAGTTTACCCAGTAAGGAACTTCTTCCCCTTGACTCACGAGCAAAATCCTCCTGTCTTAGTACCCACTCTTAGTAGCTCGCACCGAAATGTCCCTCCTCGGAAAGCGACCATAGGATTTTATATAAAAACCGTACGTCGATTCACCATGGACTTTTCTTATCATTCTTCAAGAACGAGTCCTAGGCGAATATTCTGATTGTGTGGTTTAGCACACAGAAGGGCATCTTCGTTAGGCCAGTTTTTTCCACTGAATGAGACCTAAATGACCTCGAAGCGGTTCGAGGTTGACTTGGCCTACCCCAGATGTTTGTTTACTGACTTATAAATGTTGAGAGATCCACTTCCTAGTTTTCCTAGTGTTTTTTTTCACTGGACATATGTATACCGAATTTCTCATGGGTTGAAAACTACTGAGTTGGCTAAGAGTAGCGTGCAGAGGCCTTTCTTCCTTTTTGCATCTTCTATCATGCCATTCCAACGAACTCTTGCTCAAATCGGAACGATGAAAGAACTCTGACAAAAGGTCGTTGGCAAGTTTTCGTGAATGATGTCACTATAGCGCAACGTTCGGCGCTTGGACAACTTTGTGAGGCAAGGTCAGCAATGCAAGAATTTAATCGATCCGGTGGACCGTTTAGCAGTGTCGTCGTCATTTTTCGGCTACTTAATGCTTGCTGTTGATTGTTTTTTTTTGCGTGGTGACAACGATCTGAATGTGGTAATTCATATATATGGGAGAACTGAACCCAAGAAGCATCAGTAGGCTTATATAAAATAAAGGCGCAGATACTGTAGAGGATAGATAAGCACTTCACAAGATGAAAATATTTGCAAAGGGGGCATAAGGCGCCTCCTTGACAAAGCGGGAAGATAGAGCACTAGCCTGTATACACTTTTTTTAGCTGTTCTAATCTAATCACGGCTCCTACTTCGCTCAAATCGTGGTCAAGCACAGTCAACGATCACCTGGAAGACGGGTTTTCTTCAGTATATAAGGTAGGCAGAAGGACGACATTCAGATGCGTGGCAGGGACGCCAGGGGCTTTCAACTCAGAACTACCCGTACGCTAACAGGGCGGATAACGCTCATTGCTCATCGCTCAAACTCAAAGACATAAGGCACGACGATTCGGTACTCGGCCTAAGATGGTAATAGAGGTGCTGTTCACTGGGAAAATCGCGAGAAAGCAGAGTGGAACGGAAAACCTCTAAAAGAAGCCTTTGTTCTATACGACTTACTAGACGATTTCGTTGCCCCTTTGGCATCGTGCCAGAACCGCTATGGTAGATGCTACTGCATGTATGTAGTCATATATCCGTGCAGCCGCTTCATAAATTCATGCACTTGCTATGTTGCAGCATGATAGGGAGCCATAAGGGTCGCTCGATAGACGCCACGCAGCGCTTGCTCAGGAGTGCCGAAGTCTGTCCTGCTAGGTGTATCAATCCTAACGTCTTAAGGATTTATCGTGCCATTGTTTTTAGCGACAGCGGTTTCGCTCATAAGTGGTGTCTTCCCAAACGTCGATCTCTCTTTCGAGTACTATTGCTTCATCTGTGCTTGTTTCACTGCATGCTTTCGCACCTTTCGCTGTCTGGTCCATGGTAGCGCTCCGCGTTTCGCCGCTGTTTGGTTATACAATGTCCAAAGTGAACCGCTTCAATGAAGGCCTGATTGTTTTGGCTGTTTGTTGGTTTTTTGTTAAGTCGCAAGTCATACAGTCATAGCGGCTAGGAGTAGTCATGTATCTAACTAGGGAAGGTCGCCAGGACATTTGTAATGGGACGTAGCTCACGGGACTTAATTTTGGACGCTGATCCCAGATCTACCTTCAAATTTTGCAGAACGGTTCTCTGAACGGAGTTATAGAGTTTTTTGTCCGCGTCTTCGACGCAACAAGTCATGTGATCGGATCCCTGCCAAGCTCTATTTTTTTGCCTTTTGCGCGAACGAGGCAAAAAGTAGTCTTGACTACTACTTCAGTGCTCACCTGAACCTGCCTGAAGAAAGTTCGCATGCAGGTATTGCTGCGGTTTTGCGCCTTGTGATCTAGAAGAAGACTTGGATGCAGAGGTGCCTGTCGTGCGCAATGCAGGAGTTTTCGCGTTAAGGCAGCGTTCATACTTCGCGACAGCGGCGGCGATCGCGGTACGTGGTAGAGCGCGCCCCAACGCTATTATGGTCCGCTCGCTTGATAAATAAGGGAATTCAACATATGAAACCTTCTTTTCTCTTAGTAATGGCTACTAACTTATAACTTACGACTTTCTATACATAAGCGGATCTGGACTATGAGGTAAGGAGGTTTCACTCCTTTTTAGGTCGGGATAAGGCCAACTTCATTTCCTGATTGAGCTTCTTTTTGTTTCTTTTGTTTATTAGTCGGCTCGCCAGCTAACACCGGCGCGCCTCCTTTTGAAACGGCCAAGCTGCGCCGGGCAGGCGCGGCTTCGCCGCGAATATTTTCTTTCACATATTTCTAAACTCAACTGATATCCGCCTTTTGTTCTGTACTCCACTTTTTCCGGTGTCTGAAGTACTCTTGAGCTATTTTACAGATTCTTCGTCTGACTCCGCCACCTCGGACCAGGCTCCGCCCACAATGTTAGTGCCCTACAACCTTCAGCGCGACTGTATGAGACTATCAGCCCCCCATGTCGATGTGTCGTGGTCCCCGCCCAAACATGCCCGGAATGGAGATACAGGGCCGTGAAACAGCTAATCTTCCATGCTCCGCCACTGCCTTTTTACGGCGCAGATTCCGCCGTTGATAACATCCGTTGCAAGCGCGCTCTGTCGCGTGCGGCTCCTTGGCACTTGCAAGTCCTTTAATTGCGCTCTCAAATACAAGGAAAACGCAATTTCCTGATGCGGATAACATTGGAGGTGCTACAAATAAGAGCAGAAGATGATGACAAGGGGCAGAACTCAAGAGCAACTCGGCTGCATCTGCAGTATCCATCAAGGGCCGCGCATTCCCACAAAACATGAAAATAAAAACAGCCCAAGCGTCCCACTCGTTTGTTCTAAGTATTTCTATGGCTTTGGCGCCGGATCGTAGAAATTTACAGGTCAGTTTATCTAATTTGCCTTTCCTTGATTTTTTTCATTTTTGTTTGTTTACATTTACATAGTTGTGCTTCATTTCTAGCCTGTGTCATCTTCATCTCCTTGTACATGAATTTTGAAGCATGAGCAACACCTAAAATTTTATTCGCATCAGGAAATTGCCTTTTGCTTCATTAAACTAACGAGTATGCCGTTTTTTATTTCATGTTTCGTGGAAATACGTGGCCTCCGAGGGATGTTGCAGAAAGTGGCACAGTCGCTTTTAGGTTCTGACCCTCGTCATCATCTTCTGCTCTTATTGTGTAGCAACCTCCAATGTTATCGCATCAGGAAATTGCGTTTTCCTTGTATTTGAGAGCGCAATTAAAGGACTTGGCAAAGTGCCAAGGAGCCGCACGCGACAGGCGCGCTTGCAACGGATGTTATCAACGGCGGGAATCTGCGCCGTAAAAAGGCAGTGGCGGAGCATGGAAGAATTAGCGTGTTTCACGGCCCTGTATCTCCATTCCCGGGCATGTTTGGGCGGGGCGGACCACGACACATCGACATCTGGGGGGCTGATAGTCTCATACACCCTCAATGTGTATGAGCGTACTATGTGTCTTTAATCCGCTTTTTTCCGGCGTCTGGAGTGCTCTGAAACCATTTTACAGATTTTTCCTCTGACTCCGCCCACCTCAGAGCAGGCTCCGTCCACAATTTTTGTGCCCCACAGCCTTCACCGACGACCCTCTGCTGACCTTAATCCACTGTTTTCCGGTGTCTGGAGTGTTCTGGAACCGTTCTACAGAATCTGACTCCACCCACTTTGAAGCAGGCTCCGGCCCCAACTTTTGTGCCCCACAATCCTCACTGGCAACCTCTGCTGGCCTTAATGCACTTTTTTTCCGGTCTTCGGAGTGCTCTGGGATAGGTTTAGAGAATTGTCTGACTTCCAAACACTCTCGCGAATCGGGTTACTGAATTGTGCGAAAACCACCGCCCACCTTGAGTACGCCCCGCCCATTTTGGATGTGTCTGCAGTTAGTCTGGCGACTCCTTGCTAACCTTAGTCCCTTTTTTCCCCATCTTCAAGCTGCTCCGGAAGCGAATTATGAACATTTCTCTGCGGGACCCCAAACTTTCGGCGAGTGCCCCGCCCACTGTGGGCGGGGCTTCCCATAGGTCGAGTGTGCTTTTTATTTCTTGTCCCATGCCCTACCCATCCCCACCTTGACCCGACCTCTCCAAGTCGTTCTTGAGGTCGAACCGAATTTCCGGACAGACAACCTTACAAACAAACAAACAAACAAACAGACGAAGCGAATTTATATATATGGGGTTTTATACAAGCGTCTTAAAAGTTCCTATCGTCTGAACTGTTCCAACTCCCAAAACATTTATAGTTTACAAGTCGAGTTCAAACAACGAAGAAAAAAAAGAAACAAGAAGAAACTCATTTATGTAGGAACCAAAACACTAATCATTTTACGCAACATCAACAGGTGAAAACTTTATAAGCTCATGTTCAAGCTCTACGAATGAAAAAAAAACAATAAAAACCTACCCTGGATGGAGCTCTCACGCTTTTTGCTCATTTCTATCCTGAATTAAGATAGAAAATAGAAAACAAAAGCCATTAAGTTGGGTTCCCCTTTCTTTGTGTCGAACCGAGCTTCACCTGAGAAAATTGCAGTTGAAGGAAAAAAAGCCTGAAATTGAGTCGCTCCTCCCTAAAAGCCTTCAGAGCGGTCCAAGTAATAGCGTTGGGGCGCGCTGCCATGTACCGACGATCGCGGCGATCGCCGCAGCTGTTGCGAAGTATGAACGCTGCCTAAGCGAGTATCATATTTTCATCGGGTCAGACTACCTTGAGGCACAAGTTCCTAGCCAAATCTGGCATTTTGACCTGACTTCGACAAGTGAAGCATCCTTGGGTCAAGTCAATTGATGTTCCCATCTATTCAGCTACAGATACATTGTCCTGTGCAAAGCCTCATCTTGACATTTCTTTCGCATTCATTCCGTTACTGCTTGAGTTTTCCTGATATCTAGAAGCAAATTCCGATCGAAGACAAGCAACCGATAAGAGACTGGCCCTAGAACTACTAGTGACCATGACTGGATCAACTGCTTGCACACTTTTTCCAAGTTAGGTTGAAACCTCACATTTATTGACACATGGTACGCTCAAACACATTAAGGGTGTATGAGACTAACAGGCCCCCAGCTGTCGATGTGTCGTGGTTTCCCCGCCCGAAACTGCACGGTGTTCCTAGTACGGGACCGTGGGAAAGGCTTATTCCTTGCTACACCGCCCAAAATGCACCGCGCGCAAGTTGCATTTCGCCGCGCGCAAGTTGCATTTCGGGCGGCGTAGCAAGGAATAAGCCTTTCCCACGGTCCCGTACTCGGACCCCCGTGCAGTTTCAGGCGGGGAAACCACGACACATCGACAGCTGGGGGGCTGTTAGTCTCATACACCCTCAATGTGTTTGAGCGTACCATGTGTCTTTAACTAGTAACCCATGGGTAGTTTTGCTCCCTTAACACCAATATGCACACATTCAGGGTTTGAGTGTTTTCTAGACTCAAAAAAGGCATTCCTCATGAAATGCTAAACAAATCACCCTTTTCACAAAACGAACCGTACAGGGCACGTCTATGAAGTAAGATTAGGCCAAGTCGCATACACTATACTTCTCTGCGGGCGGTTGGGCGTGTCAGCCAGTATGAGTGTGTCACCCTATCAAAGCCGTTCTCTGCCTTCTTGTTGAAGAGCGTCTGCGACAAAAAGTGGTAGAAGACTAGTAATACGAAGGATATGATACAGTATTGTCACTTGCCCGCTTCAACAACTGGTGTAGAACGAGTTTGACACCGCGCCAAGCGCAGCCGCATGGACACGCCCAACAGTCCGCAGCGAACTACACTATATCTAACCAACGGCAGCATTACACCATGCTGTCTGGCTGGATATGCGCTTCGTGGCTATTCAGGCAAATTGGCTAGTCACTGTGCTCGACCCCGTCTCCCTTCATTCGAACAAACCTCCATTATTCCGTTCAGAAGATCGTTCTGTAAATTTCCAAGGCAGATTTGAAACCAGCGTTCAAAAACACCTTCCGTGATATACGTCATGTTACAAATGACCGCTTTGACCTGGAGACCGCCCCTAGTAAGTCCGGTATAAGTTCGCCATTATACAAGTCTGCGCGACATTGCGGTCGCGATCGAAAACAGTTGCAATTTTCAGAAGTTTTCGAAAATTCCACCTCTAGAAGTTGCGATCAAAAAAGGAAACGGCAAAGTGTGGTTGAATGGGGAAATGTTGAGAGCACAGAGCAGGAATTTACAGCAAACAACAAGGAGAAAATTCTGAAGTATGTGTATGTTATGTGAAGTATTACATGTGCATAGGGTTTCTCCTCTTACAACAATCTTTGAAGGAGGCCTCAAAATAAAGAGGAAAAAATTGATTTTGTTATTGGATGAGGGATCCAGAGTTCAACATAGCAATCTCATCACATCCCAATTTCATTCGATTGTTTTTTTCTTGGCTTTCGTCTTGCCAGCAGGTGGATCTATATTGGGCCTGATTCGAGTTTAATCTCTTTCTCATAAGTGCGTTCGAAATTTGAAAAAATTGAACGTATTCTTGAAGTTGTGAACGTTTTTCACAACGACTATTCCTTATTGTTGTTTTCCTGAACTTCTGTAAACCGATCCCTCGTCATTCTTCACTCATTCACCCCTTTCTAGTTTTTTATGGTCTTCTGACGATGTCCTTTCCAAATCAAGTTTTCTAAAAATAGCGATCGATTGCAACTTATAGGCTCTCGTTTAGTATTCGTGCGTGCAGCAATCGCGGTGCCGCGCTGACTTACACTCCTTATCCCTGAGCTAGAGTGGACGTGGCATTTGAACATGGCACGGAACTGGTTACTTGTGGAATATTTTAGTCTGGGACAACTGTCATCGTGTTTGGTGTTGGACAGGGACACGACAACAATTGTGCCAAGATGAGCGTGTCTCACCAAAGGCATAGACACCATCAGGTTGAGTTGAAACATGCGGCCACGCCTACCACATCTCAGGGATTCCGAGTATATTTAAGGGCGCGGACTTTAGGGTTAAAAATACTGTACATCCGCTGCTATCGTGAAACGTGCCCTTGAGAATGCGGGTTCGCCGGAAAGCGTCATCAATTTCCGTGCCCATCCCAGTGATCAGAATTCGTATTCACTTTGACTACGAATGTATTGATGATAAGTGCTGCAGCTTTCACTCAACGACATAATCGATGCAAAACAAACGGCTCTTCACTCGTTAAGGGAATCGTCGTTGGTGATGAATCTCCCCCTCAATTTTGCTTTCCCTGATTTGCTGTCAGAAGGCTGCTCCTTCACTCTCGATCAGAGTTCGTTTGTGTTCGCCCGCTGAAGATTGGCTTTTTGAACTTTTCTGTCGAAGCGACGTTTAATGGTCGTGTTACGGTTTCCCTATCGTCCCTCTCGCATCTTAAAGGGCCGTCAATTTCGTCGTTTTTGTCACGCTTTTCTTTCCTTCTCATTTTTATGGATTCTTAGAACTCATTCTCAAATGTCCGAGACTCATTACATTACTTGATCAGACCGAATGATCACGGGGCAAAAACCTTAGTGATCGACTTGATTAGGCCGCAGTCTAAACCCTTCAGATTGTTGTGAGGCATACGTAACCATTATTGGCATTACACTCAGGGCACGCTATCTTTGTGATCATCACAAAGGGGGGGTCGTATTTGGCCGCGATGGAGAGGGGGAGGTTGTAAACGCATGGCCCATGTTGAAGTTTAGAGGGCGGTGATACACGATACAAGTGAAAAGAAGCTCAAAAGGGACGATGATAGAACTAGGCACTATCGAACTATTCCTAGGCCAAGAACTAAAAAAAGTATTGCTGAAACTTTTTCCTCCTTCCTCACCCAAAAAGCTTCAAGACACTACCCACCAACCCTCCTCATCTGGTCTAGATAAATCCCAATCCACTAATGACCGCAAAATCTAGAAAGAAATCCGTTGCAAAAGCTACCTATGAGAACCGTAGAAACAAAATCACCAAACAAAACCACAACAAAATCAAACTCAACAAAACAAAATCAAACTCAACAAAAACAAACAATCAAAATAATTCTCAATCGATATGGATCCTACTAATTAAATCCGCTAGATCCGTGTGTAGTAATGTGTGTGTGTGTGTTGTGTGTGTGTGTGTGTGTGTTGTGTGTCTGTGTGTGTGTGCGTCTGTCTGTCCTGGTCCCACGAAATTGCATAGCACCTGAAGCACGAGCTTCGCGGGAATTGGGTCATGGTGGCGGGATGGATAGAGCATGCGGAACAAAACCCAAACCAGAACCCATGACCCAATGCTAGCCCGCCCGACGTGGGCGGGGCGTGCGTCACAGTTAGCGATGTCACAACTTTAAAAAAAGTCATGAACTCGGTTACAGAGCAGCCCCGAAGATAATAAAAACAGGGCAATATACGGTTACTAAGTAACAAAGGCACTGACTAGACCAGAACATGGGAGGAGAGACTCCCTAAATGGCGGGGCGTACTTTGAGATGGCGGTAGGGCTTTTCGCATGACACTGACAAAGATTACCATAATCTGGCTAGCGAGCAGCTCGGAGATTGGCAAAAGGTGGCAAAAAGGTTAGCACTGGTTGGCCCAACCAAATGGAGGATAAAGACCCGAAATGGGCGGGGCGATCGGAGATTAGGCGTTGCTTCCCCCAGAAGGCCGATACTCGGCTCCCGAAAATGTTTAGAGAGCGCAAAAGTCCATGACCAAAGATACAATATGCTCTGCAAGAGTCCGCCATGTTTGCGGCATGCTGAGGCCCGCCCAGCAGTGGGCGGCGGGGCGTGGATTTGAATTCGAGATACCATTGTTACAAAAACCGTAATTTGGTGCTAAAGCACTACAGATGGCGCAAAAAAAGTGGAGTATGGGCTCCCAAGTGATCACATGCAGAGAATCGTGCCGAGGCACTCTCGGTGTGGGCGGAGGTGCCCCAAGTGGGTGGAGCCAGAATTTTTAAAAATTTCGCAAACGCTTCACAGAGCACGCTAGACACGCGGGAAAAGTAGCTGTAAGGTCATCGAGCGGTCATAGGTTGAAAAGCGCGAGGCCATTCGTTGTGGGCGGAGCCTGCCGTAAAGTGGGTGGCAGCCCAAATTTTTTAAAATTCGCAAAACGCTTCCAGAACGCCTCTAGACACCCCGGAAAAAGTAGTTTACAGGTCATCGAGCGGTCATAGGTGAGAAGCGTGAGGCATTCGTGTGGGCGGAGCCTGCCCGAAGTGGGTGGAGCCAAATTCAAAAGGTTCTCAAAACGCTTCACAGAGCACTCAGACACGCGGGGAAAAGTAGGGTGAGGTCATTGAGGAGTCCATTGGTTGAGAAGCCCGAGGCATTCGTTGTGGGCGAGCGCTGCCCCAAGGTGGGTGGAGCCAAAATTTTAAAAATTCGCAAAACGCTTCCAGAGCACTCGTAGACACCGGGGAAAAAGTAGTGTTGGAGGTCATTGCAGGAGTCATGTGGTTTAGAGCGGCGAGGCAGTCGTTGTGGCGGAGCCTGCCCCCAAGGTGGGTGGAGGCCAAATCTTTAAAAATCGCAAAACGGTTCAGAGCACTCTAGACACCGGGAAAAAGTAGTTTAAGGTCATCGCAGCGGCTCATTAGGTTGAGAAGCGTGATGCATTCGTTGTGGCGGACCTGCCCAAGGTGGGTGGAGCCAAATTTAAAAATTGCGCAAAACGGTTCGCAGAGCACTCTATGACACCGGGAATAAGTAGTTTGATGGGCATTGAGGGGTCATTTGGTGGAGAAGCGCGAGCGCTTCGTTGTGGGCGGAGCCTGGCCCAAGGTGGGTGGAGCCAACATTTTTAAAAATTCGCAAAACGGTTCCAGAGCACTCTAGGACACCGGGAAAAGTAGTTTGAGGGCATTGCGGGGTCATTGTTGAAGAGCCGCGAGGCATTCGTTGTGGCGGAGCATGCCCCAAGGTGGGGTGGAGCCAAACTTTAAAGAAGTTCGCAAAACGCTTCGCAGAGCACTCTCAGAATACCGGGAAAAAGTAGTTTGAGGTCATTGAGGAGTCATTGTTGAGAAGAGCGAGGCCCATTTGTTCGTGGGCGGAGCCTTGCCCCAAAGTGGGTGGGAGCAAATTTTAAAAATTCGCAAAACGCTTCCAGAGCCCACCCTAGAACACCGGGAAAAGTAGTTTGAAGGTCATTGAGGGGTTCATATGGGTGAAGAGCGCGAGGCATTCGTTGTGGCGCGAGCCTGCCCCAAGGTGAGTTGGAGTCAAACTTAAAAGGTTCGCAAAACGCATCCAGAGCAGCTCTAGACACCGGAAAAAGTAGTTTGAGGCATTGAGGGGTCATTGGTTGCAGAAGGCGTGAGCACATTCGTTGTGGCGGAGCGCTGCCCAAAGGTGGGTGGAAGCCAAATTTTAAAATTCCAAAACGGTTCAGGAGCATCCAGATCTCCGCAGGGAGAAGTAATTTAAGAACAGCGAGGGGTTATTAGTTGAGAAGCGCGAGGCATTCGTTTGTGGGCGGAGCCTGTCCAAGGTGGGTGGGACCAAATTTTAAAAAGTTCGCAACATCTTCCCAGAGCACTCCAGCACACTCGAGAAGTAAGTTGCAAGATCACGGCGAGGGGTCACCGATTCACGAGTGTCAGGGATACCTGTCGTGTGCGAGAGTGCGTCCAAGGTGCAGCGGGACCCAGCGCCTAAACGCCAGTCAAGTCGTTTCCAGAGGCACTCGACCTTCAGACCTCTATGTGATACGGCCCGACTTGGCGGGCGTCGGCTTGCCTGCATTTGTATGACCAAATGCTCGACTAATAACCCCTGCTTTTCTCTCATGCTGGCCCGCTTCATCAACGCTCCGTGCCGCACTAGCCATTCACTAATAGTGTTGAAGTAGCAGGTATGAATGCTATTCGGTCAAGGAATGTTGACCAACCTGTTCAGGTTAAAGAAAAGCGCGCGATATTTAGTGCGCTAATGAAATGAGTGAATAGGGCAAAGCGCGGCGGAGGCGCGCCGTCTGCTTGACGAAGCGCCGTGCTGTAACTTAGAAGGAGGCGCGGAGCCGGTGTCAGCCGGCGAAGGCCGTCATTCGCGATGTCTTTTCCACCGTTTGGGGTTCTGCGAAAAAATCGATGAGTATGGCAGCGGCTCCGACCGGCGTTTTTGAATGCGAATCCATGCCGCATTACTAATTTCTAATGGATTGAACCCCGCGACGCGAGCGTTGCTCTCAGGCGAAGTCTGACCCGGCTAATCTAATTCTTTCGTCGTTTCTGCAGACTCGCAATTACTGTAGATTCCCACATATGCGTTTTTCAAAAGTGGCATCATTCTAATGACCTTTGGGCCTTTTCCTGCACTCAGACTTTTCGCATTTCTTTTCACTATTTCGGCAGATTCCGCATTTCTTCTTTCCTGCCATGCGAAAATGGCAAATTGCGACCGAATCGTTGCTGTATGGCAGCGCTTCAGGCTTCCCGACGGTAACGCTTCCGGTCGCGCGTTTGATGAGTAATGCTTTCTGAACTGCATTGGATCGCGTCGAAGGCGCGCATCGAGCGCTGGCTCTCGAGAAGTCGTGACCACAGCCTCATTTATCCTTTTTCGTCTTTTGTACATTTCGTTACTGGCGAACCTCCGCATATCTGCGTCTACGCAGTCGATACGTACCGCATTTCCGTATTTTCAATCATTTTCGCAGACCCCGCATTTCTTACTTTTCCACATTTTTTCTACGAAGGAAAGCGTACGTGCGGGCGAAGCCCCGCGCGCCTGCCCGGCACAGCCGGGCCGTATCAGAAAGGAGCCGCGCCGTGCGTCAGCCGGCGAGGCGACCTGGGTAAGAAAAAACACACCAAGCCTGCTGGGAACCGGAAACTATGGATTACTCTTTGAATTTTGGCTGTTCGCGTCAGCGCGCGGTCATACAAGCCATTGGTGCGCGCTATTTTAGCGGCTGGATTAATTTCAAGGCCAAACACGTGAAAAGTTACCCCTCATTTGAAACAAACATTAATTTCGTTGAAAGTGAAGCTATCGGAGAAGTGGTTAAGGGTGGGAATGAGTAGAGCTAAGGGTTGGCTCTTGTCGACCTGAATTGAGGCGATCC